>LPNX011185522.1:184383-234120 GCA_001517045.1 Pseudotsuga menziesii
TCAACTTCGATTATGAGATAATACCAGTAATAGGATATATTTCAAATAAGTTTTTCTTCCAACACTCCATCCTCCCAAGTTCATCAAAACTCTTCACTTATATACTACTAAGATTCAGTTTTCCCTATTAATGTTGCATGCAACATTATAGGGACTATCTAACTAAAAAGGGCATCTAATTACACCTATTAATATAAACAGAAATCGACTAGCCTGAGTCGAGGCACTTCAGAAAATTCTTGCCCATTGATAAAAATCTAGCTCTTAGCCAAACAGCCACACCTCCATGTCAACGTATAACCATGTCCTGAATTTCTGGAAAAAGGTGATGATAAATCCTCCTGCATTGAATTCAAATGAAGCATCTTATTAAAACCAATTTAACACATAGATGACATAAATAACTTGTAATTTTAAATGCATGCCTGTTAAATCTCCGATTTTACAGGCATGCGAAACCAGAACTACCATTACCTGTTCTGTAGCAACCTAGGAAATGAGAAAGTCATCAAGTTTCATTATGAAAGGCGACTGCTCTTCGAGCTTCTGCTAGTTTAGCCTTTAACCTAATAATTTTAATGTTTTGCTTTTCAATTCGTTCAAGTAGCAGTTGATTAGTACTTATGATTGATTTCTTGGATTTTTTGTATTGATTCTTCTTAGCGCTCATCTTTTTCCATCTATCAATCCACTCCAACAATTATTTTCTAAAGGTTTTGTTTTCTTCTTCTAACAATGCTGTGCTGGATAGACACTGCTTGAGTTTTCCTTTAAACTCTATAATTTTATCTTGGTAAACATTACCTAATACCTGCTGCAGAGTTTCATCCTCTTTGGTTACCTGAGGAGAATGAAGACTGTCACAATGTTGACTGTATGATGGTTCAGGATTTGCAATGTTTGTGTTTGTTTTTGGTTGATTGCCCTCGACCTCATCTGATTGTGCATCACTTCCTTGTGCGATAGCAGAATTACCTACATCCATTGTATTAGGGACAGAAGACGGGATGTCGTCCTCAATATCTACAACTACAGGTTTAGTAGCTATAGGCTTAGAAGTCTGTTGATCAACCTTATAACCTGAAATCGAATGGATACCATGCATGCTCCTTGTGACTCTTCGTGAAAACGATAGATTTTCAAAACCAAGCCCTTCCTTGTCACAACACATCTAAGCCAAATGATCTAATCTATGCATAGATTCTTTGTTGCATTCATCAGGTTTATTTGCTTCATATGAATTTTTACATTCAAAATTATTATCAATTTCACCTTTGGTTAATCCTTCTTTTATTTTTGCAGGGTTGCTATCATTCTTACCAAATAAGGGTTTATCCAAGACTTCCCTAGAATTGCAGGGAACTGAATCCCTGTCGTCTTTCTCATTAATCCCATTGTTTATGGCCACTCTTACGTCCTCAAATCCCTTGAATTCTGAACTATTAACCCCGGGATTTATGACCTTTCGTTTCCTACGAGTTCATGGGGATGGATTAGGCCAATACTGCGTCAGCCCCAATTGACAGTCGACTAAAAACTTATCCCAAGACTCGCCCTTGGCAGATAATTGAAATTGCAGTATAGTTTTTATCAACCCGTGGTGACAAAGACTACTGTCAGGGTTACCAAAATTTCTAACATCCTATGACATTTTCTTAAGGCTTTTCCATAGATAGAAAGGCAAATTAAGCTTGTAACCCTTTACTGCTAACAACAATCGTAAATGGTATAAGTGCAAATGAGAGTACCGTCCACAAAAAGACACATACCTTACTAAGATTTCGTAGTAAACTCTCCATTCGAGCTTCAAACATTTTACAGGGATGCCTATCTTCAGCTTCGTATCATCCGGCAAGGGCATTAACAGAGCCAAGCATTTTTTCTTATTGACCATGGTGCCCTTAAACCAGCGTTCTCCAACCTGTGGGAGCTTAGTGGCTTCTGCAATCGTATCCTCATTGATAACGAACTCAAAACCTCCAATTTGCACCCTGTCATCTTCAAACTTCATGGAGAACAATTACATATGATATCAATTTTTGAAAGTCACTCTTAGTTTTATGGCTTAGGACTAGTAATACCCTACTCAACACAAAATGTGTTTTATCAATTTTCTCTTGGCACATTATTTCAAATTCCTTAAGTCATATAAATTTATCTTAATGATTTTAATAAACTCATGAAAATTTATGAAACTACTGATAGTTGTTAAAGGCCAAGTTTATGAGTAAGTTTCCTCCAGCTCCAGAATCATTATATCACTTTTCTTTGATTGAGAGTACCTTCAGAATCAATGATTCTGAAGGTGCTCTTTCATAATTTTGAATTGATAAATCACATGAAGAGCTGATCTCTCTTCATTTTATTAAGAAATGAAGAGGTTGTTGCTGGCTGCCAACAAATGGCGACGACCTGGGTGAACCAGTTATCTCTGCTTAAAAACGATAAAAAATGAAATCTCAAAACCTGTTAAAAAATAATAAAAAATCCTTTATCCATATTAAACCATTATTTACTCATATACATAAGTATAACTCAGAAATATTCCATCTTTTAAAACAGAAATTTGATTAGGGATAAACTTACAAATATCTTAGCCGAAACAAGTACTTCTTAGTAAATATGACCTGTACCATCAGCATAGAGTACTGGTCCACTGAAAACTTTCTAGAATCTGTTCCATAGCATAATAATTTTCTTTTTTCTTGCTTTTGCTTTTCTTTTAAAACAATAATTCTGCCTGAAGACTACTATCTGGGTTTGGTATCCCAATGTGATAGTATCATTCACGAGAGTTTTCTGAAATAAGCAAGCCGGCTCGTGATGAGACCTCCTGTCTTTTAATTTTTTTAAAATCAAAAGCCATCACCCTGGTGATCAGAAATGAAGTTATTCCAGACAACACTGATGATCATGATTAGGCCGGCTCATTACTGAGACCTCCTATTCTTCAGACAAAAGTTACGTTTTTATTGCAATTTTCATTTTTAATTTTTTATAAAATGAGAGATCATTACCCAGCGTGGTAACCAAATGGCAATGTCAGTCATTAATATCACTAGAAAATGAATCAGCTGGCTCGTGATGAGACCCCTTATCTTTTGATTTCAAAATCAAAAGCCATTACTAGTTTCCTAATAATGTCATACCAGTGATATTTGTGATTCTGATCAAACCAGCTCATTACTGAGACCTTCTGTCTCTCACTTTAGCTTTTAATTAACAGGAACAAATGCTAGACAGTTCTCGAATGATAAAAAAATTTCTAAGACTGATGATAGAGATCTGTAAAGGTTTTTTCAAAAGTACAAGCTTCGAAAAAGGCATTTAATAAGCTATCCCCATTTTAAGAAAATAACAAGATGAAGAAAATCTGAGAAACACTTATAAATAAAAACAATGAGGGTCTTTTACAGATTCAAGAAATTTTGATCATCCTGAACAAATTTTAAAAGATTTCAGTCTAATATCATAATTCTTCAGGCTGATGAGTAAACTGATTTTCTTTATTTACATTAATTATAGCTGTTAATTACATATTTCTGACTAAATGATTGGTTATATACACAAATTTTAACAATCTAAAATATTTGACTTTAACAGCAAATTGATTAATTTAACAGTCTGCTAGTTTATATACAGAAAGACAAATTTATTTACAAACAGTAAGTATATATGTACAGTTTTAGACAAAAAACTATCAACAAAATTATTTTTTAAGAATTAGTCCATTCACAGGGAATGTTTCGGACTGTCCGTCAAGTGTTTGCAATCGAAAGGTACTTGGACCTATTTTTTCAAAAATAACAAAGGGACCTAACCACAGTTTCTGAAATTTAGTATGATCACCCTTGTCTTCGTGAGCTTTATCCCATTTTAAAACCAGGTCTCCTACCTGCAACTCTCGATCAGAACTAAAAGATTGGTCAAACCACGATTTTACAATCTGTTGATGTTTATTAAAGTGTTGTTTTGACTTTTCCCTGTCTTCTTCTAAATTTAGCAACGCATTAATTCTCTTTTCCATTGCTGGGAATTCTTCTTCCTGAACAGACTGAGCTAACTGTAACGAAGGCAAGAACAAATTTGGTGGAAGGATAGCTTCAGTTCCATATACTAAAAAAAATGGTGAGTTACCTATTGCAGCTTTAGGAGTTACTCTATCTGCCCATAGAGCATTAACCAATTCTGTATGCCAGTTCCGATGGTGAACTGAAACAGTACTTTTAAGAATTTTCAATAAATTTTTATTTGTTGATTCAGGTAGGCCATTCCCATGAGGATGGTAATTAGCTGAATATCTGACTCTTATTCCCTTCTCTAAAGCAAACTGAGTTAACTCAATTGATGAAAAATATGATGCATTATTGAAAACGAGAGAATCAGGAATACCAAATCTTGTTATGATAAAGAATTCCAAAAATAGTATAACCTGATTGGTATTCACAACTTTTAATGGTGCAGCTTCAGCCCAACGGGTGAAATAATCAGTTGCAGTTATTATATATTTGTGTTGCATTGATGAGGGAGGGTTTATTGGACCTACTATATCAATACCCCATTGCTGAAAGGGTCTTTCGACTGAAACAGGTTGTAAAGGGAAAGCAAATTTTTTCACCTTTCCTGCAGCGAGTTGACACTCTTGACACTTTCTGACAAAGGTATAGGAATCACAAAACAAGGTAGGCCAATAATAACCAGCCCTGAGAATTTTGTGAGAAGTGGTCTCCCCACCAAAATGACCTCCTGCTGGTCCAAAATGTAATTCTTTCAGAATTATTTCTGTTTCATCTTTATCTAAACATCGAAGGTATACTCCGTCTGAATTTATCCGAAAAAGGATATTATCGATTAATAAGTATGGAGCAGACTTCAATCTAAGTGCTCTTTTCTTTTTTGGTTCTAAGTAATCAGGGGCAGTCCCTGTTTCCAGCAGTAACCGTATGTCTGTGTACCAGGAATCTTGAGGTGGTGGATAAAAATAAATTTCCCTGGTAAGTAAAGCTTCATCAATAACAGTTTCAGCTTTATCATCAGGCAAGTGAGCCGCTTCAGCAGCTAATTTACATAGCCCTTGACCTTTTATTATCTTTGAATGTTTGATTTCTAAGTCATATTCTTGAAGAGCTGTCATCCAAGGTGCCCTTTTTTCTCCTAAATCTTTCTGCACCAACAAGTTTTTGACTGAAGAATAAGGGACAATTATTTTCATTTTAGATTTTAGCAAGTAAGGACGAAAATGTTTTACAGCTTTAAAAACTGCAAAGGCTTGTTTATCAACTTCATGATAATTGAGTTCAGCTCCTTTGAAATTTGAACTCATGAAGGAAATTGGGACTTCATTACTTTGCTGATTTAATTGGGTTAAAACTGCTGCATATGAAATATCAGAGGCAAAGGTGTACAATATGAAATATTTATTAAAATCTGGACTTAGAAGACTAGGAGCTTCTGAAATGGCTTCTAAAATTTTCTAAAATGACTCCTTTTCAGTTTGTCCCCAATTAAACACAACATCTTTTTTAATCATTTTCTGCAAAGGACGAATGATTTCGGAAAAACTAGGAATGAATCTCCTAACAAAATTAATTTTTCCTAAGAACGAATGCATTCCTTTCTTGCTAGCAGGATAGGTAATCTTTGAAATGGCTTGTGTTCTTTCGGGATCAATCATGATTCCGTGTTTCGAGACTACACATCCCAATAAGATACCTTCTGAAACAACAAATATTATCTTTTTAGGATTTAAAGATATTCCAAATTTTCTACATCGTTCAAATACTTTTCTAAGATGATTAAGATGATCAGGCCGATATTTAGAGTACACAGTAACATCATCCAAATAGACAACGACTGAATGACTAGTTAAGCCTCTAAAAGCAATATCCATTGCTCGTTGAAATGTTGCTCCCGCATTGATTAACCCAAAGGGCATCTTGTGGTAGGCATACGTTCCCCATGGAGTTCTAAAATCTTTTTTCAATTGATCATCTGGGGAGACCAATATTTGGTTGTACCCCGAGAAACCGTCAAGAAGAGACAATATTTCAGCCCCAGACACCTTCTGAAGAATTTGTTCCATGGGAGGAACAGGGTAATTATCCTTTTCAGAAGCTTTATTCAAATTTCTAAAATCCACACATAATCTAATATCCCCGTTTTTCTTCGTAACTGGAACTAAGTTTTCTACCCATTGAGTGTGTCTGATAGGGAAAATAATCTTGGCAGCTAACAATTTATTCAGTTCCTTTTTTATTGTTGGTTCTAATGATGGGTGATATTTTCTTAACTTTTGCTAAAAAGGTTTTGATTCTTGTTTAATTGGAATTATATGTTGCATGACTTGAGTATTGAATGTTTTTAGGTCATCATATGTCCATGCAAATATATCTTTAAACTCCTTAAATAATTTTATGAAAGCTGTTTTTTCTAAAGGATTACAATCTATTCCTAGATTTATAGTTTGAGGATTTGATTCTATTCCCAAATTGATGGTTTCATATTTCATCCGAGAGCTGTTTGTTTTACAATTAGGGACAGACTTAAACTTATCCTGTAGATCAAAAAACTTTTCTAATCTTAATACTGAATTGGGAACTGGTTTTACCTGTTCGAAAGCTTTTTCAACTGAACAGAAATCATTTATTACCGAAAAATCCCGCAGATTGTCATCATGAGTGACTTCATCTATTGCTGAATCTTTAAAGATATTCTCGTTTGTTAGAAAATTTAGTACCTGTGTATCATTGTCAAACACACGCCATTTAAAAATATTATCGGGTATGGAGGGCCTAAAAATCAATTCAACAGAAAAGAAATATTGTGTAAGATTTTCAGAAGGAATTAACTTGGATGCTACATTTGCCAACAAATCTGCTTCTTGATTTTGATTTCTAGGAACAGAATTTATGTTAAATGCATCAAAATGTGTGATAAGATTCCATACCTCTTTCTGATAACTCTGTAAATGTTCAGATAAACAATGAATGGAATTACGAACCTGTCTAACAATGATCTCGGAATAGCCATAAACAACTATCTCTTTGATGCCCAAATCTATTGCCTTTTTCAAACCTTGTATTAAAGCTTCATATTCAACTGTATTATTTGTACAACTAAATTCCATTCTACAAGCCATCCTTGAGGATCTACCAGTAAGCAACCGGCTCCTGCTCCTTCTTTAGATTTTGCACCATCGAAATATAAAGTACAAATAGAACTATGTGCAATCACCTTACTTTCTATGATATTTACAATATTTACATTATTTACATCACTGACGGTTTCCTTGAGTGAACAATTAGGAGAAACATATGTTACATTACAAATTTCAGATTGCTGATTATTTTCAGAAAGAGTAGAATTTTCAGCTTTGAAATTTCCAAATCCTAACTCATACATGTAGTTTCCCATAATAGAATCATAAAATAAAACAGGTTCACTAGGATCATGCAGTTCTGTAACAGTATGTTTCATATACCGTTCTCTATTTATTTTAATTTGATTTGACTTTCCGTTCTTAGGTAACCACAATGTTGACCAATCAGTGGCAAAGAAACCGTTCAGCTGTTGGGACCAATCCCTACTTAAGAATAGTCCATATGCATCTGGAATATCATCAACAACAATGTCTATGATTTGATAAACCGAAGGATTACAAGCAATCCTAACTAAGACATCTTTCATCTCTCCAACAACCTTTACATTTGTTCTATCTAATTGAGTTATTTGTGAATTAGATGGAACAAATTTTCCATTCAATTTCTTACATACAGATAAAGGCATAACATTAGAGGATGCTCCTGAATCTGTCATGCAGTTATGGACATTCCTATTGAAAATTTCAAAGGTAAGTAAGAATGGAGGTGTAGTTGACTTAGAATTCTTACCTATCAGTGAAGCTTTGTTGGATGTTGCTTTTCCTTTTTCAGTTGTTGTTGGATCATTGTTAGAACTATTTGCAACAACATTTTGTTTTGCATTAGGAACAATTGAACTTACTACAGGATTTATAATATGACTATTAGGCATTGGGTAGATTTGAAGAAGATCGTACATACTGATGTTTGCACGTGTCTTCTTTAAATCTTCGATTATATCATATTGTAAATCCAATTTTGGAGCATTTTGAATGGTTTGAGTACCTTTAGTAGGCTGAGTTTGCTTACCAGATTGGGTTTGTTTGTTCGGTTGTGAGTTATTGTTGTCAGTATTTGTAGTAGAGCTTGAAGCACCAGGAGTGTTTGCAAATGCTTTACTACGAGTATTATATGCATGTTGTCCTGAAGGTGGATTTCTACTCTCATGTTATTTCACAAAACTATCCCAGAAATGACTGTTAACTTGTTGAGGTTCTTCTGATTCTTCATCATTTTCTGATTCCTCTTCTTCTTCGTTTTCATTAATCTCTTGACTAGGAGTTTCAGACAAAGATAGAACAGCTCGAATTGTATTGAAGATTTATTCATTAGCAGCTATGTCAGGGGGTGTATTCTTATTATTCGTGTTCGGGTTTTGTCTAAACTGATTTCTGAAGTAACCCCTAGAAGGAGAAGCTTCAGAATTAGTATTTTTTAACCGTATAACTTCATTAGTTAATGTTCGAATAGCGTTTTGTAGCTGTTCTACATCGAATGCTTTATCTTTATCTGAACTAGGTTTTTTTGTTTTCCTTTGAGGAAAAGAATCAGATTTCCCACTTCTATCTGGTTCATAAGACATGAAATCCTTTTCTACTTTAATGGCTTCCTCAAATGTTTCTATTAGTGTTGTTTTTCCAGCTCTCTTCACAAACATTCCGGAATTCCTAGGTAAGGCTGACGTATAATTTTCAATAATTATGTCTTCCAGAGGTTGGGAAGCAACTGGAATTTCATTTTTCAAAGTTAGAAACCTTTGATTGAAATCTTTGATTCTTTCTTTAGGCTCCACTTTAATTCTAGATAACTCTAGAGCTAAAAGAGTGGGTGTTTTATACTCCCCAAATTTATCCAGAAAAGCTTTATTGAATTCCTCCCAATTTGTGATAGATCCTTGTACTAATGAAAAGTACCAAGTAGAAGATCTTCCTTCAAAGGTTAGAGGAAACAATCGACAAACTACATCTTCATGCTGGACGTTCAAAGTTTGAACAACCAACATGAATTTGTCAATATGCACCTCTGCAGGTTCTTTGTCATCTGGATTAAACTTAGGAATAATTTTATCTGAGTGTTTCGGCAATGGATGCTGTACCCCGGGAACTGCTACAACGGCTTCTCTTAACCAAGGGAGCTGTGGATTAGGTGGATTAGGTGGAGGATTACCACCTCCTCCTACATTTCCTGCCATTGGACTTCCTTGAGAGCTAGAATAACTTCCTGAATTGGAAGGTCTGGGACTATCAGGTGGTGACTCAGGAGGAGAAGGTGGCTGATTAGAACCGCCTCCTACAATTAGTCTTCTAGTAGTATTGGTTTGTGCAATCTGACTTTGATGTCTTTCAACCTGATGATGGGGAGTACTACCAGTTATCTCCAAATCTTGTGTAACTATGGTCAATTGTGGATTATGTCGCTGTTGTCTAGGAAGACCATAATCTATTGGAGAAATACCTAACTGATTGGTGTAATCTCTAGTAAGGATATGTCTGGATTCTTCTAGAGTTTGAGCACTTTGTGCGGGAGTAAAGGGAGAAGTGACAGGATCACGTTCAATGATATTCCTAAAAGTTTCTATAAAAGGGGATCTACTGATTTCTGGAGGTTGTTGACTGGTTGGAAATGTTTCATTAGTTTCACCTGCCATTACTCATTGGCAGGCCCTCTTTCTAGCGCCATTTGTTGGCCCGATTTTCTGGATCTTGGCCAATAAGGAGGTTTTGTCCACACAATTAGATTAAAGCAGCGTCTGGTGTGTTTGAATTAACAAAACCTCGCAGGTTGTGGTCCTGCTACTAGCTAGTTTATCTCTTAGGAGAACTTAAAACTAGCAAAATCTAACCTATTCTAATGTTTATTTTACCTAAATATCTAAAATATCCTAAGGTTGCTTTCTTAAGGAAAGACTTCAATTTTTTGGGAAGTTTTCTGAATATAAGACTTATACAGAGTATGAAAATTAATTTAACAGTTGTTAATTAAACTACTTCAAAAAATAAAATTTAATCTAAACTATTCTATTTAACCCTATCTCAGCTGAGAGCAAATTTAAGATTATATTAACTATTAATCAATAAAGATGAACAGAAAGACTAAAGTATAATTTAAATAGACACATTTAAATTATAACTAATAAGTCACTCTCCTATATGACAACAGAATTGAAACATAGTCTGTAAACACACAGTTAATTTCAACTATCTGATATTAATTAATAATTAATTATCAAGGCAACTATTTGAATTTAAGATAATGCCTATTTAAAAGTCATTGTCAACATACAAATAAAATTTTAAATAGACAGAAAATTATATCATTACAACTTAGGTTTATAGTAAAAATACTAATAAACAACATCATAATGAAATATCCGTTCAAAATACTAACTTGAGCTAATAAAGTGAAAGATATAATTGAACATCAGTATGTCACAGCATACTGAGTTAATATAAAGACAGAAGATAACAAGCTGAAATATATATATATATATAAATCCAAAAAAAACAAAATACCAGTAACAGTATCTGTCTACAGATGTCCAGTAGCATTCACATCAAAGGTTCAACTTCGATTATGAGATAATACCAGTAATAGGATATATTTCAAATAAGTTTTTCTTCCAACACTCCATCCTCTCGAGTTCATCAAAACTCTTCACTTATATACTACTAAGATTCAGTTTTCCCTATTAATGTTGCATGCAACATTATAGGGATTATCTAACTAAAAAGGGCATCTAATTACACCTATTACTATAAACAGAAATCGACTAGCCTGAGTCGAGGCACTTCAGAAAATTATTTCCCATAGATAAAACTCCAGCTCTTAGCCAAACAGCCACAACTCCATGTCAACGTATAACCATGTCCTGAATTTCTGGAAAAAGGTGATGATAAATCCTCCTGCATTGAATTCAAACGAAGCATCTTATTAAAACCAATTTAACACATAGATAACAGAAATAACTTCTAATTTTAAATGCATGCCTGTTAAATCTCTGATTTTACAGGCATGCGAAACCAGAGCGACCATTACCTATTTTGCAGCAACCTAGGAAATGAGAAAATCATCAAGTTTCATTATGAAAGGCGACTGCTCTTCAAGCTTTTGCTAGTTTAGCCTTTAACCTGATAATTTTAATGTTTTGCTTTTCAATTCGTTCAAGTAGCAGCTGATTAGTACTTATGATTGATTTCTTGGATTTTTTGTATTGATTCTTCTTAGCGCTCATATTTTTCCATCTATCAATCCACTCCAACAATTCTTTTCTAAAGGTTTTGTTTTCTTCTTCTAACAATGCTGTGCTGGATAGACACTGCTTGAGTTTTCCTTTAAACTCTGTAATTTTATCTTGGTAAACATTACCTAATACCTGCTGCAGAGTTTCATCCTCTTTGGTTACCTAAGGAGAATGAGGACTGTCATAATGTTGACTGTATGATGGTTTAGGATCTGCAACGTTTGCGTTTATTTTTGGTTGATTGCCCTCGACCTCGTCTGATTGTGCATCACTTCCTTGTGCAATGGCAGAATTACCTACATCCATTGTATTAGGGACAGAAGACGGGATGTCGTCCTCAATATCTACAACTGCAGGTTTAGTAGCTATAGGCTTAGAATTCTGTTGATCAACCTTATAACCAGAAATCGAATGGATACCATGCATGCTCCTTGTGACGCTTCGTGAAAACGATAGATTTTCAAAACCAAGCCCTTCCTTGTCACAACAAATCTGAGCCAAATGATCTAATATATGCATAGATTCTTTGTTGCATTCATCAGGTTTATTTGCTTCATATGAATTTTTACATTCAACATTATTATCAATTTCACCTTTGGTTAATCCTTCTTTTATTTTTGCAGGGTTGCTATCATTCTTACCAGATAAGGGTTTATCCAAGACTTCCCTAGAATTGCGGGGAACTGAATCCCTGTCATCTTTCTCATTAATCCCATTGTTTATGGGCACTCTTATGTCCTTGAATACCTTGACTTCTAAACTATTAACCCTAGGATTTATGACCTTTCGTTTCCTACGAGTTCGTGGGGATGGATTAGGCCAATACTGCGTCGGCCCCAATTGACAGTCGACTAAAAACTTATCCCAAGACTCGCCCTTGGCAGATAATTGAAATTGCAGTATAGTTTTTATCAACCTGTGGTGACAAAGACTACTGTCAGGGTTACTAAAATTTCTAACAGCCTGTGACATTTTCTTAAGGCTTTGCCATAGATAGAAAGGCAAATTAAGCTTGTAACCCTTTACTGCTAACATCAATCGTAAATGGTATAAGTGCAAATGAGAGTACTGTCCACAACAAGACACATACCTTACTAAGATTTCATAGTAAACTCTCCATTCGAGCTTCAAAAATTTTACAGGGATGCCTATCTTCAGCTTCGTATCATCTAGCAAGGGCATTAACAAAGCCAAGCATTTTTTATTATTGACCATGGTGCCCTTAAACCAGCGTTCTCCAACCTGTGGGAGCTTAGTGGCTTCTGCAATCGTATCCTCATTGATAACGAACTCAAAACCTCCAATTTGCACCCTGTCATCTTCAAACTTCATGACGAACAGCTTAGTAATCTCCACATGGTGACCATCAAAACTCCTAAGGAAATGTCCCCACCCCATTTTCTCGAATTTCTTGGCAGCTTCCTGGTTAGCTTCTATAAGTTCAGACCCCGAAATCTCAAAACGATTCAGAGGAGACATGGTTTCTTCTGCACTCTCCTGGCTTCGACCTGAAATGAATGGAGAAGTGAACATAGAGGGAATAGGTATCCACACATATGACATGATGGATAGCTTTCGCATGCTTCAAATCTAACAGAGATACAATCTCTGAACCTGCCATTTTAGCCGGATTTTAAGCAGTGATAGGTGTTGCAACTTCATATTTTATCATGATTCATGCCAGTTTATCTATGCTTAACCACGACTGTTAGTAATAACCACTAAATTGGCAAACCAGAGATATGGTGATTGATAGATCATCATTTCAACCATTGATTATGGACAGTGGCTAATAATTAACAGGTACATCGACGTAAATTGAAATGACTATCATCATTTAACACTGTCAATACAATACCTCCACATGCTCACAACTGTCGACTTTGTCAAGAGGTGTAAGCCACGTTCTCATACCAGCTCATTAATCTAAATGATAATCATTTATTAACTTGAAAAATGGCTCATTGTACACTCAGCTAATCTTAACAGTCATCTCCATTTAATTATGTTACGTGGTGTCATGCAAGATAATAAAATCGCGCTCTAATGTTTAACAAGGCTTTGATGAAATAGCTAGACTTAATATCTATGCTATGTATGTACAAGACTAAGTTTTAATCCCTTCCAAACATCATTTATCCATTAGCTATGATATTTACAAAAGGTCATAGTATGGTATTACATATGATATCAATTTTTGAAAGTCACTCTTAGTTTTATGGCTTAGGACTAGTAATACCCTACTCAACACAAAATGTGCTTTATGAATTTTCTCTTGGCACATTATTTCAAATTCCTTAAGTCATATAAATTTATCTTAATGATTTTAATAAACTCATGAAAATTTATGAAACTACTGACAGTTGTTAAAGGCCAAGTTTATGAGTAAGTTTCCTCCAGCTCCAGAATCATTATATCACTTTCCTTTGATTGAGAGTACCTTCAGAATCAATGATTCTGAAGGTGCTCTTTCATAATTTTGAATTGATAAATCACATGAAGAGCTGATCTCTCTTCATTTTATTAAGAAATGAAGAGGTTGTTGCTGGCTGCCAACACCACTTTATATCATATTATCAAGTTGTAACAAGCAGGAGCCATAGTGAATATTAGTATAAGCAAACAAGATGTTAAATAAATAATAGTATAATGCTAATAATGATCCTAGTGGGATTGATCAATTTGTAACCTTGGAGAGTGGAAGACCCAACAAAATAGCAATGGGGAGTAAAAGAAAACCAGTAAAGACATCAATGTAACAAAGAATATAAAATATTGATTTAATCTAATAGTTAGTGTAATTATTAGAAAATATGAGAATGGCAGATGTTACACACCACAACCTATCAATTTACCAATTTTATATCATGTAAATACAAGTATAGCCATAAAGAGCTCATGTTTTCTATAAGCTTAATAATTAAATTCCATAAAAATGTGAAATTTAAACCCTTTTGTGGATGAACTTCCCTACCTTCCCATAATAAAAAAAGCATCATTGATGTTTGAACTCAAATGAACATAGAAAAACTTTTCTTACTTTTCAATAACACCATATGATCATGTGCATAACTTGAATTAGGCCATTCACAAGATGTAATGAATTGCCTCCGCTTGCTCTACATTTATTCTTGCTATCAACGGAATTAACAACATTTAGTTACATTTTCTTAGGTCATATCTATTTTTTTTAACTTTAAAGGAGAGAGAAATATCTCAATTGTTAAGTTTCAAGCATGCAATAGTTATAAATATACACAAATGGTGAAACTTAAATGATGACATTTCATGGTAAAAATAACACATAGGGTATGTAAATAAGGATTTATATTTTCACCTATGTTGATGTCAATTCTAATACAATCTTAAGACAGATGCCTTGCATATAAGAATTAAAATTACAATAATGAATGTGACAAATATAACTCAATCTAACAATTAGTGCTAACTAACAATGTGAAAATGTTAAAGAAGAATACAAAAAGTTGAAATAAATAATTAGTTAAGAAATATTGATCTAACTTTTCTTGGTTATAGTGAGCCAAAAAATATTGATCTCACTTTTCTTGGTTGTCGTAGAGGAAGGTTTGATTGAATCTTAATACCCACCTAAACCCGGGCCTAAAAATATATCATATAAAAAAAATACTTTATAATTTCAATGATTTGGAGGAATAAATCTAGCCCATGATTTGGAGGTTATTCCTTAGTAGAAGTTAGGACTGATATGAATCCATCCCATGGTTTGGAGGTATGAATATAGCCCATGATTTACAGGTTATTCCTTATAAAAAAACTAGGACTAATATAAATCCAACACATGATTTGGAGGTTATTCCTCAACCCACTCAAATAAAATAACCCCCAATATTTATATTACTATGTCAAATTAAAAAAACCACTTGACCCCTTAATACGAGGTAATATATTTTTGAGGTTTTTAGGAGTATTAAAACCCCCAATATGAATGGGCATCATATGATATTGCCTTTCTAGTGAACTCCCCATGAAAATATCACACGGTAACGAGAAACTTGAGAATGTCCATATTTTCATATTATCAAATCCCATTATTACTTGACTATTACTATTATTTAAAAAAAATACATTTAAGTAGACTACACATCCTTTGAAAATATTCATATCTAAATATATGACAATAGGACATAGAACTCTCTACCCTCGAGATAAACAATATCATCAACCGCTCTAGCAGATATAAGTCATCATAAAGAAAAAGAAAAACTTACTCAAATGGGGGTGGGACGATGTTCCCATCCATCCTGTGATATTTGGCCTCTCCCCTCACAATTTTCTTGGACAACTAGTCACCTTTCGTTATAAATTCGTAGTTCATGTCCAAGACATGAATTAAGGTGAGGTTTTGCAACATGAAAGTACCATTTACTCATGCAATTACCAATTTGGAGGCTCCATGGACTTGTAGCCTATCACCAACATCAACAATGATTTTGGGGCATATAAATCTACCTAATGGTTAGTTCCTCTACTCAATCATAATTTGAAAGAAAAACTTATGCCATCAACAAAAAACAAACACCTCCAACATCACCAGGTTCTTTACTCTCTAAGTTACCCTGTCGAAAAATTCCAAGGCTTTGATATATCCACTTCAATGAAACTATGATCTAAGAATCCTTTTGTTTGGGAACCTCTTTCATATCATCATAAACCTAAATTTTATTTTAGTTTTCTTTGAAAATTCACAGGAAGTACTTATATTTTCATTTAGAGTTTAATTTAGAATAATCTAGAAATTATTGGGCAACATAGACACTCAGGGAGAATTTATCAATTCAAGATGTAGGATTGTAGGAGGTTCTAGTCATCCTTGTTGTTGAATACAAGTCTACATGTTTTGAGAATCAACATAGTTATAAGAAAACTATGATGATCCGATGTGTATGAATGAACTTGTTAGTCCAAGAGGTAGACGGGCTGAAAAATACAATACGTCGAGACGTGATAGAGGCTCAAATTTTATACATATTAGAGCTATATCTTGAGATAAATTTGAATTTTATTCATTATTTGTTGTTATGTGGTAACTAAAAGGATTATGAACAATATTGTAGGTGTAAAATGATTTGCAGAGGAATTTTATAGAGCACAACATAACATATAAGGGAAATGAAGGCATGCTTAATAGATGGAAAGATTAAGTGAATTTAAGAAGCACCTGCAGGGAAAATTTACTAAATCAAAGCAAAACATGAACGTATTGATCTTTGAAACAAAAAATTCTACACTTCTTTATAGAATGAAAGGAAATAAATGAGAATATATGTGAATTTTGTATGCAACAAGACATTCACGGATACAATAATGGAAAAAAACTTCATACACTATTGTATCAACATAAATCTTTAAAGACTATTTTAGATCCAAATATATATTTGAATCTCTGTCATTCTCATCAACCATCTTCAAATATAGACCCTTGAAATAATCAAAATTTTGGTTAAAAAAAAAGATAAAAGATCAAGTATGAGGGGTATCTGAAAAGAGATATGTTAGGGAATTCCTCCAACTACTCATGAATGTTTCGGGCTAGGAGACTATAGAGGTTGACATATTGGGGAAGGAATTAGAAGACATTTGAGTTAGGTTCAATAGGAAACGCAAATAAAGCTCATCAACCTGACTATCATTCTCATAAACGAGGATTATGAAGATTAGGGATATGGCATTTTGGAAAATTCAAAGAATTCCATATATCTATAAGGGGGAACGGTATCAAAGAGAACAACTCCCTGCTTTAGATGTTGTAGGAGAAATAGGTTTTTGTAAGATGGGATGATATTTCTTTAGGCGGATGACGATGCTTTCTCATCAAGGTCTTGCATTTTCAGAAATTTTGGAATACCAATCAATTTTTATAAATTCTGGGCATCTACACTGCACAGGGTAGTGTATAGGTCTAATGATATAATAACCCTTTTACTTGGAGAGTACTGCTCGGTACACCAGGATATGAATTCTAGGTAATACACTAACCTAGGACAGACTCCTTTGGGCCCAAGGTTAGAATCCCACAGGTGAAATTGGTCTTGTTTGGCACTGGCTAATGATTTTCCTCTTCCAATATCGCATTTAGGTTGGAATTGGCTATGATAGTATCATATACATCAACATGTTTATCTAGAATGTGTTCATTGCCAACAAACAATGTTTTAGATTACAGAGTTTTGGAAGGTTGTGCCATGGTCAAGTCTTATTGTGCACTTGAATTAACTAGGTGGGTTTGATGATATGAATCAGGGTACACAACTTTGTATTCTTAGGAAAATTGAATGATTGGGTAAATATAGATGGTTGTTTGAATTACAAGGTAAGCAAGTGGTTAGGACTTCTTTGTTGTAGATGTGTCCTGGACAAATGGACTGGATCAGGCTTGACTTCTTCTTCTTCTGCAATGCATAGTAAGGATGAAACAGACTAATCTTGTAATTTAACAGATTCAAAATACAAAATAATGGACATGAGTTGGCCCGAGTTAATTTGGTGCCCAAATGGATGACATCACATTAGTTGTAGGCCCCGGTTAGACACGTATTTACTTCTTAATGGGCTGACATAGCGGTGATGTGGTGTTTTGGTGGGTTGGTGGTTTCACATGAGATTCACGTTGTTGAGCAATATCTTTACATGTCCATTCATAAAGGGGATTTTTTTAATTGTTAAAATAAATTCAGTATATTGTAGGTATTGGGGGCCGGGGAAATAGTGTTTGGGGGATTTATAGGTATTGGCAGGGTATAAAAAGGGGTTTCTAGTAGAAATATAAAATATATCGTAAAAAAGGTTTTTTTTAATTGGAAATATGTATTGGGAGGGGGCTCAAAAAAAGAATTTTTGTAAGAAATTATCAATATCTAGTGAAATTAGGGGTATTCTTTAATATCCCATGAACGAAGGCGTTATGACATGGTTTCACTTAGTGAATACCCATGGGTGGTTTCACTAATACCATAATGGTTTTGGATAAACCACAAATCCTAATGGCTTAGTGATTTTGCAAAAAGGTCCCAACTAGGAGTTGTCAAACAAAATTTTCCAAGTGTCATGTTTTTCATATCTAGCTCCTCGAAAAGACAAATTAAGGTCAAATCACTTTGTCAAGGAGATATCAACCTCAGTCGTTGATCTCCCAATCCACTTTCTATTGATCACATCACTTTTCTTTATCTCATGTGCACCTTACCCACACTCTATTGTGCATGACCATTGATCTCAATTGAGATCATCGATGTTTATCTCTCCCTATTTAGCGCTCGGTTTCATATCTCTTGGTCCCATGTCAGGTCTATTTTGCAATTTTCTTCAAAACTTTGGATTTTTTTGGATATCTCTGCACCTTATAACCATTTCTAGCCACCCTAAAAATTACAAAAAATATCTATACTAACAAAGAAACCCCTAGTGGCTTTGCAAAGCTATCTACATTGGTTTAGATATCCCTTATTGGACAAGGTTATTTACTAACAATTTTTGCATCCTTACCACACAAAATATTCATAGATCTCAGGTTCTTTAGTCGAAATTGATGAGTTGACAAAGAAAGAAATAAAGCATCTTCAAGCATTCAGAGTTACTCATTCAAAGTTCATAATTGACACAGTAAAAATGGTAAAAGTAACCATCAAAGAGAAAAAAGAAATAAAAAAGTGTAGGAGTTTGAATAGTTTAGTAAAACCTCGAACCTAAAAAATTTTAGTTGTTTCATATGAGTTTAGTAGTACTTGGTGACACGTTGGTTGAGTATGATATCCATTGGTTGTCCATAATTCTCACTTCCATTCAAATGGTTGAGAAAAAGAAACCATGATTCTTCTGTGCCATTGAGATCGTGGATCTATTGTTTGAATAAATGGGTCTCTTGAATTATCAAGCATACTGACGATGTCTTTGTTGCCTTGAAACCCCTTGGGGATGAATTTTTTCATGTTCGGGTCATCATTGGGAAACAAAAGGCTTACCTCTGCAATACAAGAAATGAATGCAGATCGTAGGAATCAATCCTACCATGGTGAAATTTAGCACAAGTTCCTATGCGATGGATATGATGGATGGACGAATAAAATGAAAGATGTGGGAGGATTGTAAGTATTTAGAGATTTCCACTAAAACCTAGAAGACCAAAAACAAGCAAATTCTTGTCATCTTCCTCTTAGAACCAACACTTACAAAATCAAAGCTCATTATATAATATGAAGGATTAGGGGTTGTTAAGCTCCATAATGCATGGATTCCCATTAGCCTCATCACTATATGTACTCCTGATAGATTCTCTAGCATATTAATCTTGGAATGTTGTTAGAGACTCATTCAAGGAATTTTCTTGTGAGATAAAAGCGTGTAGTAATCAAAGAAGTAGTATTTGTTCCATAGCCTTGGATGTAAAGATTATTGTATTCACAACCAAATGAGTTGCAAATGTATGAACAAAACACTCTTAGGGATTGGGTCAAAGGAACCAAGTGTTTTACCAAAACCTCGTCATCATAAGCCATGTTTCAACCTTGTGCCTAATCCCTAAATTTTCCCTCTGCTAAAATGGATTGAGTTTGAGGTTGTTCCTACTCTTTTCCCCCCTCTAGGAGGGATGGTGCTCTTTCTCCTAAGAAAAGGTGCACCAATGCTCTTTCCCTTCATGTAAGGTGCTCCGGTGGCACTCTTTCCCCTCATGCAAGGTGTGTTGGAGCTTTGTCTCCTACAACAAAGTGCGTCAGTGGTGTTTTAATGGAAAAAAGAGAAGTTTCGAGGCCCTTCTCGAAGGTGTATGAGGATGAGGATAATCCCTATCATCTAGGTGAGGTATCATTCACTTCCCTAACCTATGGGAAATATCCATTAGGCCCCTCCTCCTAATCCTCAACCTACTCTATCCATTTAGCCCTATAAATTCAACCCTCTCTCCACTGTGAAGGGAGGAAAGGACTATGGAACTCTTATGTTGGTGGAATTTATAGGTGATCCCTATCATACTTTGGGAGGAAAGATATGACCCTTTGGGAGGCTACCATCATCCTTTGGAGGCTTGGCTTGGATTGTTGGATGGAATATTGCAACGTTAAGGCTAGGTTGCGACCTTCCTTCTTTGTGTAATTCTATATATCTCCTTGATTACAGTAATATAAACTATTTCCATAAACATTGTTGTGTTGATGGTGTTTAGATCTTTCTTCCTTAACTGTTAGCTTAGATCAATTCATGTTTAGATATACATGTACTGTTTGCTTGTTTCCACTTTCTCTACAGGGCTTTGCAGCTCAAGATCTGAAGCCTATGGAGCTTGGATAAACAGAGAGATAAGAGGATTTGCAGACCTTAGGTAAGTGATCTATCTGTTGGATTGCATTTCTATTTGATCTAGGAAAGTAGGATGTATTATGTATTTGATTTTTTCTAGATCCACTTGAACTAGGGAGATCTAGCTTAAGTCCGCTTGAGTAGATTTATCCACTGACACCAAGATTGAGAGGACTCAGTCCCTTAATACTAGAGGAGGAGGGAACCTATGTAGGTAGGAATCCATAGTATCGATTCCCGGCAAATTTCATTTTTATAAACGTTATAAACTAGTGCTTCATCCAAATAGGTTCCATATGGCTAGGAGGGTGTACAACGCGTTCCCAGTGGGATGCATATGAGACAAAGTTTAATTTCGTGACCCCAACTAGGTGGAAGATGGAGAAAACCCAACATACCTTTGCTCCATATATTTATGTCACAAAAATCTATCTTAATTGTTCAACAAAGCAATCGTCAACTAGATACAAAAATAAGAGTGCAATTCCATTGATACTTCGATTGATCTATATCCTTCATATTTGATCAAATTGATATTTTTACTGAAGTTGTAGTGGAGAGGGTGTATAGGTGCAATGTAAAGGAAAAGAGAAGATGGACCTCAGATAGTTCCGATGATTCATCTCCTTTAGATTCGGTCAGATTGATCATTTGTACTGAAGTTGTAAAGGACAGGGTGCAGGTGTAATGTAAGGGGAAAGAGAGAATGGATAGTAGTAGGAAGTGGAAATGGGAGAATAAATTGAAAAACAATGTAGTAAAAAATACATTAAATGAAGGATGATGGCATGACACACAAAAATCACAGGTGTTTGTTAATTTTTCAACATTTAGCTAGCATATCATTAGGATCTTTAACTAAGAGAACAATAAGAATAGCAATTAAACACAAGAGACAATGAACACATTGTTTTTCGTCGGGGAAAAAATAAATGGAGAAAACCTCGCAACTTCCTTTGAGATACAATCAGCACCAAAGTGAAACCCAAAAACAGTAAGACAATCTCCCAACAACATCAAGCTCTTTCCTCTAGCCCCAGTGTCTTTCTCTTCCTCAACTATGCACTACACTTGAGTGTGTATGAGTTGTGTGCTAAATAGAGAGTCCATCTCTCTATTTATACTAATCTCGACATGACTAAAACCCTACCATGGCCGACCTCTACTAGGAGAGTCTAATAAACCTAGTGCCCAGGAACTGCGGGGACTTTAACCCTTAGACAATCAGAGGGATACCCACTATGAATTGACATGACTTGTTTACATTATTGATTCTCCCGATCGGAACATCGGGGCATGACAACATGACTCAATTACATTATAGATACATCCCAGAATAAACATCGAGTTACAATACATAAGATACATAGATGAATACATTCCAAAGTTACAAATACATCAACACTCCCTCTTAACTAGGAACTAACCTATAATCATATCAGAAAGGCACGCCCAACACTCACATCTGACCATGTGGGAACCAATCCCACAACCCTATCAGAAAGGCCCAACACTCACATATGGCACATACAAGGAACCAATCCAACATGTATGTCCAGAAAGGCTCTACACTTATATCTAGCACATACGAGGAACCAGTCCAACATGTATGTCCAGAAAGGCTCTGCACTTACATCTAGCACATGCGAGGAACCAATCCAACATGCACATCCAGAAGGGCCCTGCACTTACATCTGACACATGCGAGGAACCAATCCAACATGCATGTTCAGAAGGGGGTGCACTCACATCTGACCTGGTAGGAACCAAATCCTACACCCTCACCAGAATGGCCCCTAGTCCTAGACTGAGCTACCTGGTAACTGACTAGGTGCCTCCATTCCTAGAAATGGTAGTTGCCCTTACATCTGTCCTACTCGACAGAATGTACAACACTCACATCTGACATGGGAGGAACCTAATCCTTTAGCCATGACAGAATGGTTTAGCCCTTACATATAACCTATTCGTCAGAATGGCTCTCTCAGTCCCGGACTGAGTGTTCCTGGTAACTGACTAGGTGCCTCCATTCCCAGAATGGCAATCAACACTCATATCTAACATGGAAGGAACTAATCCTCTCACCATGACAGAATGGCTCAGCCCTTACATCTGACCATGGAAGGAACCAATCCTCCCACCATGTCAGAATGGCTATGGGACTCATCACTTTCCCTTGGAGGAGACCTCAATCTAGAGAACAGCAAGCTTCTCCCTGAAGTACTCAAACTTCACCTTAGCCAATGGCTTTGTCAATACATCAGCTATCTGTTCCTTTGTCGCAACATAATGGAGATTCACTGCTCCCCTCTGCACCATATCCCTGATATAGTGATACTTGATCTCGATATGCTTTGACTTGTCATGGAACACTGGATTCTCTGACAACTTCATGCAACTCTAGTTGTCACAATGTATACAAGTAGCATCCATCTAGAGATCAAATAAATCAGATAGTAGCTTCGGTATCCATACTGCCTCACAACTAGCTGAACAAGATGTGACATACTCTGCTTTAGTTGTACTTAGTGCCACATAGGATTGCTTCCTGAAGTGCTCTTCCTATTGATGGCACTGCCTGCCCAATCTAAATCAACATAACCCTCTAGGTTAATATTTTGATTCGGATCGTACTTGAGCCCATAATAAATTGTACCCCTCAGGTACCTCAGAATATGCTTTGCAGCAATCAAGTGAAAATTTCTCGGATCTATCAAGAACTGGCTCAAGGTGTTCACAGCAAAGCAAATGTCTGGTCTCGTGTTCATTGGGTACATCAATGACCCAATCATTTGACGATACATCGTAGCATCAACTGAATCTGATGAAGCATCACTCAATAGCTTCAAGTTTGATGCCATAGGTGTGGCCATAGCCTTGCAATCCATCATCCCAAACCTCTTCAGGATATCTACTACATACTTCCCTTGTCCAGGGAAGATTCCATCTGTACTCTGCCACACCTCCATACCTAGAAAGTAATGCATCATACCCAAGTCCTTCATTTAGAACTCGGTAGCAAGCTTTCTCTTCGTATCAACAATTAACCCATCCATAACTATTACAAATAGATCATCTACATACAGTAGAAGCATCACTGGGTTGCCATCTTCAACCTTGTAGTAAAGGTTGGAATCTGCTTTACTCTTGGTAAAGCCCATACTAGATAGAAAGCTATCAATTCTGTCGTACCAGGTCCCGGGTGCCTGTTTCAAACCATACAGGGATTTCTTCAATATGCACACATGAGACTCTCCATCATGTGTCTCAAAACCGAGTGGCTATTCAACATACACTTCTTCTTCTACTACACCATTCAAGAAAGCAGTCTTGACATCCATTTGGTGTATCTTCCATTTCATTACTACAGCCAAAGCAAGTACTGACCTAATGGAAGTGTATCTAGCTATAGGAGAAAAGGTTTCTTCATAATCTATTCCTTCCTTCTGTGAGAAGCCACAAACCACAAACCTTGCCTTATATTTCTCTATGCTACCATCCGCAACATGCTTGATCTTGTAGATCCATTTGGAAGTTACAATTGACTTCCCTTCTGGTCTTGGGACAACATCCCAAACATCGATCTTCATGATTGATTGATATTCTTCTATCATCATATCCTTCCATTATTTTCACTCTGCCTCCTCTTCATAACTGGAAGGTTCTTCTTTGATAAAGTCACATAGTAAAGCTACATATCTGGAGCAAGATCTGGTTCTCTTTCTTTCTCTGTGATTTTCTTCTGGAGCCCCATATCTTTCCGCACCTTGGATAATTTCTCGAACCCAAGAAGGTTTCCTCTTGTGAGGATTCTTCTCCTAAGGTGGATCTACAGGTCTTTGTGGTTCTTCAAATTCTCGATCTTCTTCTTGAATTTCTTCATTCATGGTTGTATCATAAATTCTGGGAGCTTCGAAATTCTTCAGGTTCTTCAGCAGGTCTCTATATGGATTTGTTGTAAGCCGTGTCTTCATCAAATGTTACATCCCTACTGATGTTGATATTCTTGTATCCTGGGAAGTATATTTTGTAAGCCTTCGAGCTTTCAGAGTATCCCACCAATATACCCTTCTTTCCTAAAGGATCTAGTTTTGTTCTCTTCTCTTTTGGTATGTGTATGTACACTGGACAGCCGAATATTCTGAGATGGATAACTTTTGGTCTCTTTCCAGAGAAGACTTCTTCAGGAGTCTTATTTTCGAGTACTCTGTGTGGAGTACGGTTATGTGCATACACCGTTGTTCTGGCAGCTTCTGCCCAAAGATGCATAGGAATATATTGATCATGAAGCATGGCTCTTGCAGCTTCCATGATAGTTCTATTCTTCCTCTCTGCAATCCCATTCTATTGTGGATTGTAAGGAGTGGATAACTCCCTCTTAACCCCTGATTCTTTGCATAGCTCTTTGAATTCATTTTATGTGAATTCCCCACCATTATCTGATTGAAAGGTCTTGATCTTCTTTTCTGTGTGGTTCTCGATCAAGGCTTTGAATTCCTTGAACTTGTTGAACACTTTATCTTTGTTCTTCATGAAGTAAACCCATGTCTTCCTAGAAAATTCATCAATAAAAAAAACATAGTATACATACCTGCTTAGTGAACTTGATGACATTGGACCGCATACATCGGAGTGGATGATTTCCAAGATAACTTTTGCTTTTCTTTCGCTACTTGGAAATGTCTTCTTTGTATTCTTCCCTTTCGCACATCCTTTGCAGACCCCTTCATGTTTTGCTTGGATTTCTGGAAGACCTTCAATAGCTTTGCTTGCAAGTGGTAGTGCTCTATAATGCACATGTGCAAGCCTTCTATGCCATAGTTCATTTGTCTCTACTTTGTCATGGACCATAGCTTGTTCTGAATGGCCCTTTAGTTTGTATGAACCTCCTTCTTGTTCTCCAATCACTATTGCATCGTCAATAGTATTTCCTCTTGGCCACATAATGACTTAACCATCTATGAATGCAACTCTCATGCCTTTTGCATTCAGTGCTGATATGGATAGAAGATTCTTCTTTAATCCTGGTACAAATAGAACATCCTTCATTTTTATAGACTTTCCAGAGTCTAGCTTGTAGGAGGATTCACCACTACCTTTTATTGGATATTGGTAGTCATCTCCTAGCTTCACCTTATGGGGTGAGTTATGTTCAGATAGATTCTCAAAGGATTCCTTGAATCCTATCATGTACTTGGAAGACCTGCTATCAATAAGCCAATCTTTGCTCCCATGTGTGACAGTTCCCGTGAGAGTGGAAATAAGAACATATTCATCTTCACTTTCTTTCTTTGCTCTCTTCCTTGGAGGATCATCATCCTCATCAGTGTGAGCATGATGTTTTCTTTTGGAGTTCTTCTTCTTCTTGGACCCATTCTTATTCATAGGACATTGTTTAGCAAAGTTCCCTATTTCATCACATGTATAACATATGAGTTTAGATGAACCTTTCTGGTGAGAATGCTTACCTTGGTGATGATGCTTTTCTCTTCTTCCTTTCTTTGAGTGTACTGTGAGAGCTTGATCTTCATTTCCCATCTTTTCTTCTTGAGCTGCTATCCGAGCTTCTTCTTGAGAACATTCTTCCCACAGTCTTCTGAACTTGGCCAACTTCTTCCTAGCATAAATTCCTTGGTTGAAAGAATCCCATGACCTAGGAAGGCCATTCAATGTTGTCATCACAATATCTGCATTCTCCACTTCTTCATCTACAGCTTCTAGTTGTTCTTTGATCTGGGAGACCCTTGAAAAGTATGACTAGATGGTCTCCTCATTCTGGATCTTGACATTCTTCAACTGGTTCTTTAGAGCCATTTTCCGATTGATGTTCTTTCCTTCAAACAGTTTGGTTAGGGCATCAAACATAGCTTTAGGTGTCTTGAGAGAGGACACCTGTGGGATAAGGTGATCCTTGATAGAATTAGCAATGATCCTCTTTACTGTAACCATTCTCTTCTTATGTAAGGCCTTGGCCTCATCTCCCTCTGTAACTGGAATCTCCTCTTGGATATAGGAGTCCAACTCATTTTCTTCCAGGACCAGGGAGATCCTATACTTCCAGGCTCGAAAGTTATCAGCTCCCTCAAGCTTTTCATCAAGCTTGGTATGATGAGACATCTTAAACTGAGAACCTCAAATGGAAATACAAAATATTTTAGATCTTACCAGGTCAAGATGTCGGATCTGAAACTTGTGCTGAAATCCTGCAGAGCTGGTTCAGGAGCAAATTAGGGTTTTGCTTTTCTGGAGTTCTGTCCACTCAAATGCCTTGAAATTTGTCCCTAAATTTGATTTTGGGGAGGGGATTAATCTAGGCTTGGGCTCACTGAAAAATTCCTCTTCTATGAAAATCCCTAATTTTCGGCAGTAGTGACAAGTCCAAAACTGAAAAACCTTAGAATTGGATTCTGCTTCAATAGAAAGATGCACCCTAAGGAATATATTTATTCCACCTTACTTTTTCTAAAAATCTATGGAGAGAGATCCATAAAATAGGAAGCCCTAGTTCCCGCAGCTGCACAGTGTCTTCTTCTCAGGTTAGCTCTGATACCATGTTAGTTTTTCAACATTTAGCTAGCATATCATTAGGATATTTAACTAAGAGAACAACAAGCACAACAAATAAACACAAGAGACAATGAACACAGTGTTTTTCCTCGGGGAAACCATAAATGGAGAAAACCCCGCAACTTCCTCTAAGATAGAATCAACACCAAAGTGAAACCCAAAAACAGTAAGACAATCTCCCAACGGCAGCAAGCTCTTTCCTCTAGCCCCAGTGTCTTTCTCTTCCTCAACTATGCGCTACACTTGAGTGTGTATGAGTTGTGTGCTAAATAGAGAGTCCAGCTCTCTATTTATACTAATCCCGACATGACTAAAACCATACTAGGGCGGACCTCTACTAGGAGAGTCTAATAACCCTAGTGCCCAGGAACTGCGGGGACTTTAACCCTTAGACAATCGGAGGGTTACCCACTATGACTTGACATGACTTGTTTACATTATTGATTCTCCCAGTCGAAACATCGGGGCATGACAACATGACTCAATTACATTATAGATACATCCTGGAATAAACATCGGGTTACAATACATAAGATACATAGATGAATACAGTCCGAAGTTACAAATACATCAATAGTGTTTACTTGCACAACAAGGTAAGTTGGAGAGTGAAGCAACACGACAACTAAGGTAAAGTTTCAAGCTAGGGTTTTATTTTTTATTTATTTTTTGATTTATTGTAATGTTGGTAAATGATAAAACATAGTCAATTCAAGGTGATTGTCCAATTAAAAAATAGTAATTTCTTTTCTATCTATTTATAAATACAAATTTTATGTTAACATAATCTAACTTTAGGAAAAACAATATATTGATTCCAACTAATAGAAACAATTGGAACATATAGTCACCTTCCTACGACAATGACTAATAAGTCAATTTATACCATATTGTGTATTGTCAAGTCTATTTAAGAAAAAAAAACTTGTGTATTGTCTTAAATATGGGTTTTAAGGGAATGTCTTAAATTATGTTTTCAAGTATTCTCTCTATAGAGACAATATATAATAAGTCAATTATAAACCATATTGTCTTTATAAATGACCATATTGTTTCGTGTTGAGAGAAAAAAAATTGTGTCAAATTTTGTTTCTCAATATCATTTTTGTCTCTCTAGAGACTATATACAATGCACATATTTATGGTAGGGAATTATAACCACCAGCCCTCTACATTATATAACAGATGATATACCATTGAGCTAGCAACTTGCAAGTTTTTGGAATACTGAAATTTGTCCTAATCTATGAAACTAGTGTCATATATGAAATCTATTAAACGTGATCAAAGTTAAAGTCTATTAGACTGTCATCTAGCAATAGATGTGACTAAATAGTCTCTAGTCCAACACCAAAAATTGGTAGCTTTTGTTTATATTTTATGATCATAGTTAGATGTAAAATAAAAATTAGCTTATGAATAAAGTTAAAGAGGCTTATGAATAAATAAAAATTGGTTGTAACTCATTATCAAAGTAAGGTTGCAATATTATTTAAGTTAGGAAAATTTAGTTGTAACTTATCATTAAAGTAAGTTTGCAATGTTATACAAGTTAGTGAAAGTATCTTGATAATTTGATTGTTTTGTTCAGTCGTTTGGTTGTCTTAGTAAGTCTTAGTAAGGAAATCCCTTAAAAAAGTTAGTAGAAATGTTTAGATCATTTGGTTTGTTGTTTTTATAAATCATTTGGATGTCTTAGCAAGTTAATTTTATCCAAGTTAGTGGAAATGGATCATTTTATTGTCTTAGAAAATAAATCTTATCCAATTTTAATGGAAGCTAAATGATTTGAAGGGAGACCATTTGTTAAGAAGCTACTAGGATCTCAAATTTCATCAAAGAAAGGATGTGCACAAGCTTCAAGATGTGCACCCAATGAATCTCCTTTTAGAATGTAAAGGGAACATTTGTAATCTATATGTGCAAATAAACTACAACGATGTCCTATATTCAAACGTGTACACAGGTATCTAACTTATAGCATTGCAACAGAGGCTTGGTGAATACTAGAAAATCTTTGAGAGAATATCTATCTCCTTTGTAAGTGCTTGTGGAAAATATGAGAAAAGAAAGACGTCACTTTCTACACTGATGCCAAAGGAGTAAATTAGGGATATAAAAGTTTCCAATAGTTAAAAATTATTTCAAGGATGGCCCTTTATCCGTGGAAACCTAGAATTTGTATAATTAGGATTCATGCGTTTAATCTCTGCATGAGTGGGAGTCCTAAGGACCTACAAGTAATATTTCAGTTACTGCATGCAAACCTAAATAAACTACAAGATTTGAAAAAATATATATCAAGTATAGTATGCACAAAAGATGGAAACATACATCATTTTAATAATCTCCACAAGCTAGTCCACTCCTCTCTCTCCAAGGAAAAGTGATTGAGAAATAAAAATGAACACATGAGCTTTAGTTGTTCAAATGGAGAAAATAAAAATCAATTATATATATATATATATATATATATATAATTGATTTTTATTTTCTCCATTTGAACAACTAAAGCTCATATATATATATATATATATATATATATATAATAGATGTAATTACTACCTTGCGATGGATATTGTAATAGATAAAAATTCATTTAATGTAGAGTACACTAAATTTTATAATTTTACATTTCTGAAAGTATGAATTTGTATTATCATGTATATATGTTCATATATAAATTATTTTATTAAAAGTCTCTTTAAATGTTACTTCACAATCTTAAATTGAAAGTGTGCATGTATTAAATTAATATTCTTAATCACTCTTTTGAAATTTGTTTTAGAAAAGTTTGTATCATATTTAGTTATTGTTTAACATGTGTACATGTATATAATATATATAATTTAAATTGTCTATGGATTATCTTTCAGTAATGATCAATTTCATTCTCACTCCACTAAGAAAAGAAAGCCGTTAAAAAATCAACCACAACAACTTAGGCCAACCAACATAATATCTCCATAAGAGGGCACAAAATAATTTGTTAGCATAAGGTAGGATTGTTGGGTTAGGAATACAAATAATGCCCATCAATAATTTCTAATATGAAACATAGTTGTTTATAAGGAATCTTTATAAACCCTTCATAATCAAGTGGAAAATAATACTCAGGGAAGGAGGCACCATGTCAGAGGAGGTAAACCCATGGTAACGTGTTTTTTTCTAAGGGGGGCTACCCACCACTTGTTTAAAAGAGGCGACACAATTCCATATGAGGGATTACTTATTTCCTCCTACTTGACGAAGGTTTTTAATGGCCAAAACATAGGAAATCTACCATATAGGTTATTGTCATGGGATGTTGACAGTACCTGGATTGGATTTTGTTGGCCACTGGTATCGCTCCTAGTGCTCATCATTATAACCAATCATTTATTACTAGTTACAATTTGAGTAAAAGGATTCTAGGTCATAGTGACCTATTTACATTTTATTTTGTAGATATACGTATATGATAAATTTTTGAAATATTTAAATACCCTTATAAATTTTCATGCAATTGCTTGTGATTTTTTGATGCATTTTAAATAATCACGGGCGAGACGATGGTCTTAGGATGTTGCTTACAAGTTCAAGTCTATTTTTTTCTTAATTTGGACAAATGTTCCTTCTTTGGTTAGAGTTGAACTTTCAAATATTAAATTTTTCTGTGATGTTTGAATGCATAAATGAAATTTGTTCATGGGTGAGACCATAGTCTTTCAATTCTTCTCAATGCTTCTATTTATTTTATTATTCAAACAAAAGTCCCTTATTTGGTCAGACTTAAACTTTCAAAAATTAAATCTTCTTCCAATCTTTGAATGATTTTAAAATCTACTCATGAGCGATACCATAGTCTTTGAATGTTTCTTACTTCACTTATATTTTGTTTCTTAATTTGAACAAAAGTCCCTTATTTGGTCCAAGTTGAACTTCTTGATTTGGGATCTACATGCATTAAGTTGTTGAAATAATAAAGATAAAATAAAATTGGTGATATGGTCTTCTTATCATGGCACTTAGTCTTTTGATCACCAATTTAATAAAAAATAAACAATTAAAATTATGATTCTATTAAAAATAATAATTATACATACATTTGCTAACCTTATCCCTGGCATAAGAAAACTCTAAAATATAATCCTTAAGGAATAAAATTAATCCAGGTCCCTAGTTTGATAACTTTTTCAAATATATAAGCTATCTTCACTTCAGTTTTCTCACAATTCAAATATAAGCGATTTTAAATTGAGATTTCACGTACAAAATCCCAGCTTCGTTGGGTCTCAATATGGAGTGGCTTGGATTTATTTGTTTCTCATAGCCTTGTTTTCTTGTTCAACAACTTTTCTGTTGAAAATTGCAATGGTGATATGGTGGAATCCTCAACAAGTTCTGAGATGCTTTGAATTCCAAGGAATCAAAGGACCTCCATACAACATGTTTTATCAAAGTACACATGAATATGATTTGATATTGATTTAAGACACCTCAAAACCCATGCCATGGTCACATGATATCATTCATTGAGTATTTCCTCATATTTTTCAATGGACTAAAATCTATGTTATCTCTAATACTCAGCTACATAATTTGTTATCATTCATTAAAATTGTTGTTGTGGATATGGTAATGGGTTGGTGAAATTACATGGCATGGATACACTAGACCCAATGTGTCAATTGATATTCTCAATTCATAAACCAATAAATAATATTGTTCTTTTCAATTAATAATCTTGTATATTATATATAGGTGACAATTTTCTTTGTTGGGACAGTACTAAAGCCAGGTTGAATGTTCCCCAACCTGAGCTTGTCGGGGAGATATTGTACAAGCAGTATGGATATTATGAACAACCTTCATTTGATCATGTTTCTAATCATGTTCTTAGATAGCGCATGTTGGGATTGAGAGGTGAGAAATGGATGCAAGAACAAAAAATCATGACTCCTTTTTCTATGGAAATCTTGAAGATAATTATTAAATTTCTCTACATAACTGATAGCTCTATTTTTTTTGAGAAATGTAATTTTATTTAAGAAAATATATTCGACACTAGCATCACTTAAGTTTGATAAACAAGTAAAAAACATTGCATTCTAATTAGTGAAAATATACATAAATAATCATACTTCAATAGTGAAAATTATACGTAAAAATCACAATGCAAAGATAGACTTGAGAATGTCTATATTTTCATATTATCAAATCACATTATTACTTGAATATTAATATTATTTAAAAGAAATGCAATTAAGTAGACTACACATCTTCCAAAATATCTATATCTAAATAGATCACAATAGGACATAGAACTCTCTACCCTCGAGATAAACAACATCATCAACCGTTCTAGAAACCAGAAATCATCATAAAGAAAAACAAAGACTTATTCAAATGGGGGGCGGGACAAAGTTGAATCCATCCTAATATATTTGGCCTGTCCCCTAACAACTTGCTTGGACAACTACTCATCTTTCGTCATAGCAAAAGGAGATAGGATATGTACATTGTATTTATGTCCTCATAATACTAATTATTCTATCTCTGTAGCTTCCACTGAAACAAGTGCATCATTGTGGCATCATAGGCTTGGCCACATGAGTGAGAAGGGGGTGCAAATTCTCTACTCAAGGAAATTTCTTCTAGATATGAAGTAGGTAAGTTTGGAATTATGTGAGAACTATGTTTATGAAAAACATAAGAGGTTTAGATTTCTCGGGTTTGGGAAACAAACGAAGAGTGAAAAGTTAGAGATTTTGCATACATATGTATGGGGACTAGGTCAGGTACAATCTCTTGGTGGCTCTCGTTATTATGTTACTTTTATTGATGATGCATCTATACAAACTTAGGTTTATTGCATTAGATAGAAATCTGATGTGTTTTCTATTTTAAGAAGTGGAAAGCTTTGGTTGAGAATGAGATAGGAAAAAAGTTGAAATGTCTTAGATCTGATAATGGAAGTGATTACCGCAGAAAGGAGTTTGATAGTTACTATTCATACAATGGGATTCATGGAGAGAAGACAGTCCCTGGAACACCACAAGAAACTGGTGTGTGAGAAAGGATAAACAAAATGATCATGGAGCGTGCAAGGTGTATGTGATTGCATGTAGGGATTTCCTTACATCTTTGGGATGATCCTGTAGATACTGTTGTTTATTTAATATACAAAGGGCCTTCAAGCACTTTGGATGGTCGTATTCCATAGGAGGCATGGACAAACAACAATGTAAACTACTCATTTCTGAGAACTTTTGGTTGTGAATCATTTGTCCATATTGATAAAGAAAATAGAACAAAGATTGAATCTAAATCCAAGAAATGTACCTTTATTGGATACGGGGTTGATGATTTTGGCTATCACTTATGGAATGTTGAAAATCACAAAATCATTGGGAGTAGAGATGCAGTATTCAATGAAAAGGTTATTTACAAATATCAGTTGCAGGGAAAGAAAGAGGAAAAGGAAAACATGGAGTACACGGTGCTTGATGAAATAAAATAAAATGAAGTTCCAAAGCCACCAGAAAAACAAGAGAAACAATAGGTACCTCAAACTCTTACAAATGTATGAAAATATACCAGGTTAAGTAGACCTCCTGAGTAATTCTCTCCTTCACTATATTATTTATTGATGATAGATTCCGGTGAACCAGAATGTTATAAAGATGTAATGCAGGTAGAAAGTAGAAAGAAGCGGGAGAAAGGAATGAATGAGGAGATGGAATCATTGGTAAGAAACCATACTTGGGATTTGGTTGAGTTTCCTATAGGAAAAAGGACATTGCAAAATATATGGGTTTACAAGTTGAAGGAAGAAAATGGAGGCAAGAAGCGATACAAGGCTAGACTTGTTGTAACTGGGTTTGCACAAAAGAAAGGTATAGAATTAGATGCAATATTTTCTCTTATTGTTAAAATGACTTCAATTAGGACCATTTTAAGTTTAGTGGTAGTAGAATATTTTCATCTTGAACAGTTAGATGTGAAAACAACCTTTCTCCACGGGGATTTTGAGGAATATATTTATATGCAGCAACAGGGGTATGAGGTCAAAGGGAAGGAGAATTTGGTTTGTGGATTGAAGAATAGCTTGTATGGCCTAAAACAAGCTCTAAGGAAGTGGTATTTAAAATTTGCTAAGTTTATAGAGAATGGTTATAGTAGATGCTATTATGACCATTGTGTTTATTTCTAGAGGCGGGATAATGGATGATATATTATCTTGTTATTGCATGTTTCTGACATGATTGTTGCAGGGTCTAACATGCAGGATATAAATGTTCTCAAAATAAAACTAGCTAAATCATTTTCCATGAAGGATTTGGGTGTCGGAAAGCAAATCCTTGGTATGAGAATAACAAGAGAGAAGAAAAATCATAAATTGACATGATCTCAAGGTGAGTACATACAAAAGGTGTTGGAGAGGTTTATAGTGTAGAATGCAAAACAAGTTAGTACACCTTTGGCCAACCATTTTAAACTAAGTAAGGAGATGTGTCCCAAGAAATAGGAAGAGATAAAATGCATGTCCAAGGTTTCCTATTCATCAACAGTTGGAATCTTGATGTATGCCATGGTGGACAATACCAGATATTGCACATGTAGTGGGAGTTGTGAGTAGGTATATGAACAATCCAGGTAAATAGGATTAGATGGAAGTACAATGGATTCTCAGGTATTTGATAGTTACCACTTCTCATGCATTATGTTTTGGAGGTCCAAACATTGTTCTACAGGGATACGTTGACGCATATATGGCTGGTGATAAATACATCAAGAGGAGCACCACAGGGTATGTCTTTATGGTGGGTGGAACAACAATAAGTTGGATTTTGAAACTACAGAACGTTATTTCACTTTCAACAATGGAAGCAAAGTATCATTAGAGGAAATTTCAACTCAAAATGGGCCTCCTAAAAGAAATTAATAAAATAATAGTTAAAATAATAAAATAATATTTATTAATTTTGGAAGAACAAAAGAAAAAAAACTACTTTTTTGTTTGTATTTTCGACATATCTCCCCATGTTTTTACTCAAATTACGATAGGGATAGCTCATTGGATGCAGAATTAAATTCTGCATCCAACGAGTACCCACTCGGCATACTTTTGACAGACCCCCTACCCCCAAAACAATAAATACCTGAAAAAACGTGATGATGATGTCATATTCTTATATTAATTATTGATTTCTCATTTGGGAGTCATAACTCTAATAAGTTATTATATGTTAGTCGCTATAGTAATATTTCATTTTTATAGATATGAATAAAATCTTTTTATAATATATAAATCATCAAATTGCATCATCACAAAAGGAAAAGCGAGAGCGAGAGCACCAATGCGCTTTGGAGGAAAAAGTGATCTCCAAGTGTGTGGATGAAAGACGCGGAGAAAGACGTAGGCCCATGTCGACAATATAGAAGGTTGATAAGACCTCAACCTTGGAATATGAGTACCGTGTATCCATATGTGAAGTTTACTTAGCATCACAAGAATGATTGATTGTAGTTTTGAAAATCATCATCTTTGATTTTTCATAATTAACATAATCACTTAATGTGTACATTTATGTTTATAAGGTACATTATACTTAGCATCACAAGAATGATTGATTGTAGTTTTGAAAATCATTATCTTTGATTTTTCATAATTAACATAATCACTTAATGTGTACATTTATGTTTATAAGGTACAAGTACGTTAAGTGTTAGGTATTATATTTTAATTACCAATTATTATATATAAATCGAGATATTTATTAAATATTAAATATTGACAGTAAATTTGTTTATCTTTTTATAATTTAGAAGGAAGATTATTTCTTATACATTCTGTATTGTAATTAATTAGTATAGATACATTTTAAAAAGCATCCAACGAGCTCTCCTGATCGAAATTTGAGTAAAAACACGAGGAGATATGTCGAAAATACAAACAAAAAACTAGTTTTTTTTCTTTTCTTCCTCCAAAATTAGAAAATATTATTTTATTAATTTTTTTTAGGAGACCCATTTTGAATTGAAATTTCCTCTAATGATTGCATTCAAGTGGGGATTCACATGCCAACAACATTGTGCACGACGAAGTGTTGGTGTTGGTCGGTTGGTCTTGGCTTTTCCTTCCTTGGTCATACTACTTCTTCCTACATTCATATGCATAATGACCAAATTTGTTACAATAATGACATTGAATTTTTTATTTATCAAACTTGAGACAACTTGGTTAACCAAGGTTCTGATTTTGTCCTCTACCAGTGAAATTTGCAGGACTGCTGCTACGTCCTCCTCTAGAAAAACTTCCTCTTTTGCCTCTAGAATTAAATCTTCCCCTGCTTCTTCCACAACTTATAGATAGTTGTGTTTCAAATGCACCTTCCAATGATGTATTTGATCTACTGATTCTATGTTCATGATTGATGAGTGAGGCTTGTGACTCATCAATGGTAGACAACATGTCTTTGTTTTCTTCCAAGGTCACAACCAAGAATTTAAATTTATGGGGAAGGATTCTAAGAAATTTTTCGACAACCCTTTTGTCTTCTATATTATCTCCACGAGATTTTAGTTGATTTATCAAACCAACAACTCTAGTGTAGAATAAGTCTACTGACTCTATGTCTTTCATTGACAGAGATTCAAAATCTCTTCTAAGAATCTGCTACTTAGATGTATGTACCTTATCCAAACCTTGATAGGCGGTTTCCAATGTGTCCCATGCCTGCTTGGCGGTATTTGTTGTTGTTACTCTTGGGAGTATGCTTTCGTGGATGGCTTGGTGTATGTAGAACAAAGCCTTTCCATCTTTCTTCCTCTGTTCCCTCTGGGAATATTTCTTAGCTTGCATGAGACTATTCAATATGTAGCCAGATCTGTTAGTTATGTATAACCATTTTGGACTATCTCCCATATATCTTGTCCTATGAACAAACCCTTTATTGTTAGAGACTAATACTCATAATTCTTTCCTGTGAATATTGGAGTTTCTAAACTCGACATGTGTGAACTAGAAGTGGAAGTCATTTCTAAATTTTTTATTTTCCTTAGAAAATTACTTTCATCTTTTAAGACAAGTTTTCTTTCCTAAACCTCGCTCTGATACCATATCTTGGTAGACTCAGACTTGTTTTTACTCGTCGGCCCAAAAATTTTCTAACTCTGACTAGAAAAGTCAAAGTCTGACTAGACAAGTGGAATTTCGACAAGTTAAAATTCACCAAAATATTTCGATAAGTTTTTATAGCGATCGATAGGTTTTTTTTACTAGACTACTTTTGGTCGAACTTTCAACTTACACGTTTTTACCTCAACAAACACTTACTCCACTTCGAGCACTTTTAATTCGACTGACTTACCTTACCTTGAGAGGTTTTACTTCGAGCGATTTTTTATTCCAACAAACTTACTCCACTTAACAACTTTTAATCGTTTTTTTTTACAAAGGAAATTTCTTAGTCTAAAGACTTATAAAATGAAAAGTACTTTTCATCGACCAGTAACTTGGAGTAAAAGTCGACAGAACTATAATTCGAGAGACTTACAAAATCATACAACCAAATATTAAGTAAGACTTGTGTCGACAACTCTGTTCTAAAAACTCAAACTTTTACACGATGAAATGTTTATGGATTATATGATCTTTCATGTAAACTATAAATGTAAACAACATTTACTCAAGTAATTCTAGAGAGAATGTGTGGCTAAATAAAAATGAATTCAACCATAACAATGTATTTATAAATATTAACTAGACAAGTCGGGTAAAACTTGTCTAACTTTGACTAGACAAGTCGAATTTTGACAAGTTAAACTTAACCAAAATACTTCGACAAGATTTTACTATGACCGAAAAGTTTTTTTTAATAAACTACTTTTGGTTGGACTTTCGATCGGAAACATTTTTACCTCGAGGAACACTTATTCCACTTTGAACGACTTACCTTACTTCGACATATTTTCGATTCCGACCAACTTACTCTGGACTTGACCACTTTTAGTCGAATTTTTTTTACAAAGGAGATTTCTTAGTTTAAATACTTATAAAATGAAAAGTACTTTTCAACGACTGGTAACTTAGAGTAAAACTCGACAAAATTATAATTCGACAGACTTACAAAATCATATAATCAAATATTAAGTTAGACTTGTGTCATAAAAACTCAAACTTTTAAACAGTGAAATGTTTATGGATTCTATGATCTTTTGCTTAAACTGTAAGTGTAAACAACATTTACTCAAGTAATTTTGGAGAGAATGTGCACCTAAATAAAACATGCATTCAACCATAACAATGGATTTATAAATCTTATAGAGACATAACAAGAACTATTTCTGCAAATGCAAACTTAGAAATTTACAAGAATGTTTCACCTTTTACAGAGCTTTGGCTCCCATCACTTTCCAAAATCACACACAGCTTGAGCTTGAGCTCTTGAACTCTCCATAGAGGTTTTCCTTCTTCTTCACTATTCAATTCACTTTTCACTATCTGTTGTTGATTTACAAATTTCTTCTTTATATAGACTGACTAATATAGCTTCTCTGTGAAGCTATCAACATAATCATTAAAGACTGTAATAACTATCCATCTAGAAACTTATCTTCATAAATTTAATTAAACTGGTTTACATAAGAGATACATGGACTCTTCAACCTGTCAAAGAGAGTGACAAAGCATGACTAGCTATAGAATTTCATAGAGTCGGCTAACAAGATAAGAGGATCAGTGAGTAATTTAACATCCATATGATAAACAGACCATTTTTTTTGTGCAGCAATTGCAAGAATTGTTCTGACTGTATCCATGCATGCGACAGTTGCAAATGTTTCATTGAAGTCTATACTAGGATGTTGTGCGAACCCTCTTGCAACCATTATTGCCTTGTGCTTTTACACATTCCCATCAGCATCTTGCTTGGTCTTGTAAATCCATTTGACGTTGATTACATCATTATCTTTTGGTACATATACCAGCTCCCATGTTAAATTCTTCTCAATGCATTTTATTTCTTCATCCATGGCTTGCGCCCATACTTCATTTTCGATAGCTTCCTCAAATGTTAGTGGATCATCTATTTCATAAAATAATGCAAAGAGAGAGAATGAATTTGGTTTACCAGCTTCATATATTTCACGCAGACTTCTTGTCTTCACTAGATCTGTCGATGTCGACCTTGAAAAAATGCTTGATGGAGTCTATTGTCTTCTTGGTGTGCTTGTCAGCATAGCTTGAGATGTGACTTATGATGACGTTCCTTGTGTTGAACCATGTCACGGTGTCATGAGAGTCGACGGTGCTGCAACCAATTGACTTACATTTGCATTTAAATCCCTTCCTCCACGATGTCATCATGGTCAACATTCGACAAAATCTTGACATTCTTCTTAATGGTTCCATCCCATGATTCATTTTCAACAAATGAACATCTTGACTAAAGATTAATTTCCTTGCGACAAGATCACACAAATTATGTGCTTTTGTGTCTTGAGAATAAAAACAAAAATACATTTTTGTCCCTTGTTGTCTAGTTTCTTTCTCAGCTCATCTGGAATATGAGCATATGGAACACAACTAAAAGCTTTTAAATGAGAAATATTGTGATGCATACATGTCCATGCTTCTTAAGGAACTTTTTTCTTCACACTCTTTGTCAGACATCGGTTTATAATATATACAGTAGTTGCGAATACTTCAACCCAATATTCACTTGACAAATTCTTGGTTGCCATCATACTACGTGGCATCTCCATAATAGTTATGTTCTTTCCCTCCGCGACATTGTTCTGCTGAGGTGTATACCGCGATGTGAATTTCTTGTGTATGCCATCGGTCTTGCAAAAATTTAGGAAGTCATTCGAAACATATTCACCACCTTTACCCGCCCTTAAGATTTTAATTTGGTTTCCACTCTATTTTTCCACGAGTGCCTTGAACTGCTAAAAACAACTAAATGCATCAGATTTATGTTTTAGAAAATATACCCATTTTTTTCTTGAGTATTCATCAATAAAAGTAAGAAAATAATGTAGCCACCATGGATGATTTCTGGATTGAACCACAATTATCAGAGTGCACAATCTCAAGTGGTGTGCATGCTTTATATGACTTTTCGACTAGAAAAGTTTCTCTATGTTGCTTGCCAAAAATGCAGCCTTCACAAACTCTTTATGGTTTGTCGATCAATGGAAATCCCTTTACCATATTCTTGGTGTGCAGTACACGGGGATTTCACTTAGTGAACCTCTCACATAGCACGTGCGATCATGGGATATTAAAGAATACCCTTATTTTCGAGAGATACTGACCCAAACTCTTTTTGTTGAAACCCCTCCCAATACTTAAAACCTCCTCCCCACCCCTTTTTATACCTCAATCCTTATAAACCACCCTACCCACCCCCANTTTTTCGATTTTTTATAATTTTAAAACCCACAATATGAACTAACATGATAGGATATTGGTCAACAAGTGAAGCCCCCTGTGGTGCAGTAGCTTCATCCCAACAAAATTCAAATGTCCAAATCTAAAATTCCACAGCCAAGATTCATCCTAAACTTTTGTTTGAAATGTAGCTTGAAAATCAATACTATCATTTTCTTTCTTATCGAAGTGCTTCTCTACTTCCTTGCTTTCTGCCTTGAATGCAACTCCTGTATTTATCTTTCCTTTCATGCTTGGAATTATCCTCAATGGAAACACATGTTTGCTTGTCATTGACACTTTTTCTATCAACTAGTTTCTTGGACACTGGTCTTTAGTCACACAGTGATTATCTTCTATGTAGACTTTGTAACCCTTCTATATCAACTGTCCAATTCTCAACAAAAAACGTTTCATTCCTTCGACATGATAAAAACCATGCATGTCCTTTCGCTCCCCCTGTTTGGTTAGAATATCGACATTACCTTTTCCCAAAACAACGACTTGGACATTATTTCCAAGTGTGACATCAGTTTGAACTGATTTATCTCGACTGGAAAAAAAACTTGAATTACCATCCATATGATTACTACAACCTTAACCTAAATACCATATGTCATGTGGAATTTCTTGGACAATCGTTAGAGGAAATTTCAACTCAAAATGGGCCTTTTAACTCTAATTCAAATTCCATGTCAGCATCTGTTAGCCAATGAAATTGCTTTAAATTTTAAATACTGTATAGGTCTTGAACACCTTTTTAATATAAATTTGGGGATAGGTATCATAAAAAAACTATTTTTTGTTTGTTTGTATTTTCGACATATCTCCCTGTGTTTTTACTCAAATTTCGCTTAGGAGAGCTCATTGGATGCGAAATTTGGATTGGGAGATCTTGTTGCATCACATTTTTTCAGGTATTTCTTATTTTTGGGGTATTTGGGTCCATCAACAATATTCTGAGTGGTACTTGTTGACATCTAACGAGCTCTCCTGATCGAAATTTGAGTAAAAACACAGGGAGATATGTCGAAAATACAAACAAAAAGTAGTTTTTTTCTTTTCTTCCTCCAAAATTAATAAATATTATTTTATTAATTTTTTTAGGAGGCCCATTTTGAGTTGAGATTTCCTCTAATGATTGCATTCAAGTGGGGATTCACATGCCAACAACATTGTGCGCGACAAAGTGTTGGTGTTGGTCAGTTGGTCTTGGATTTTCCTTCCTTAGTCATATTGCGTCCTCCTACATTCATATGCATAATGACCAAATTTGTTACAATAATTACATTGAATTTTTTATTTATCAAACTTGAGACCACTTGGCTGACTGGGATTTTGATTTTGTCCTCTACTGCTGAAATTTGCAGGAAAGCTGCTATGTCCTCCTCTAGAAAAACTTCTTCTTTTTCCTCTAGAATTAAATCTTCCCCTGCTTCTTCCACGACTTATAGATGATTGTGTTTCAAATGCACCTTCCAATTATGTATTTGATCTACTGATTCTATGTTCATGATTGATGAAGGAGGCTTGTAACTCATCAATGGTAGACAACATGTCTTTGTTTTCTTCCAAGGTCACGGCCAAGGAGTTAAATTTATGGGGAAGGCTTCCAAGAACTTTTTCGACAACCATCTTGTCTTCTATATTATCTCCATGATATTTTAGTTGATTTACCAAACCAACTACTCTAGTATAGAATAAGTCTACTGACTCCATGTCTTTCATTGACAAAGATTCAAAATCTCTTCTAAGAATCTGCTCCTTAGAAGTATGTACCTTATCCAAACCTTGATAGGCGTTTCCAATGTGTCCCATGCCTATTTGGCAGTATTTGTTGTTGTTACTCTTTGGAGTATGCTTTCATGGATGGCTTGGTGTATGTAGAACAAAGCCTTTCCATCTTTCTTCCTTTGTTCCCTCTAGAAATATTTCTCAGCTTGCATGAGACTATTCAATATGCAGCCAGATCTGTTGGTTATGTATAACCATTTTGGACTATCTCCCATACATCTTGTCCTATGAACAAATACTTTATTGTTAGAGACTAATACTCATAATTCTTTCCTGTGAATATTGGAGTTTTTAAACTTGACATGTGTGAACCAGAAGTGGAAGTCATTTCTAAATTTTTTATTTTCCTTAGAAAATTACTTTTCTCTTTTAAGACAAGGTTTCTTTCCTAAACCTCGCTCTGATACCAAATCTTGGTAGACTCAGACCTGTTTTTACTAGTTGGCCCAAAACTTGTCTAACTCCGACTAGAAAAGTCAAAGTCTCACTAGACAAGTGGAATTTCGACAAGTTAAAATTCACCAAAATATTTCGACAAGTTTTTATAGCGATCGATAGGTTTTTTTAATAGACTACTTTTGGTCGGACTTTCAACTTACACCTTTTTACCTCAACAAACAGTTACTCCACTTCGACCGACTTACCTTACCTTGACAGGTTTTACTTCGACCAATTGTTTATTCCGACCAACTTACTCCACTTAACCACGTTTAATCATTTTTTTTTACAAAGGAGATTTCTTAGTCTAAAGACTTATAAAATGAAAAGTACTTTTCGTCGACTAGTAACTTGGAGTAAAACTCGAGATAGAACTATAATTCGAGAGACTTACACAATCATACAACCAAATATTAAGTAAGACTTGTGTCGACAACTCTGTTCTAAAAACTCAAACTTTTACACGGTGAAATGTTTATGGATTCTATGATCTTTCACGTAAACTGTAAATGTAAACAACATTTACTCAAGTAATTATGGAGAGAATGTGCGGCTAAATAAAAGTTCATTCAATCATAATAATGTATTTATAAATCTTGTCGAGACATAACAAGAACTATTGCCACAAATACAAACTTAGAAATTTATAAGGATGTTTCACCTTTCACAGATCTTTGGCTCTCATCACTTTCCAAAATCACACATAGCTTGATCTCTTGAACTCTCCACGGAGTTTTTCCTTCTTCTTCACTATTCAATTCACTTTTCACTCTATGTTGCTGATTTACAAAATTCTTCGTATTTATATAGACATACTAAAATAACTTCTTTGTGAAGCTACCAACTTAATTATTAAATACTATACTAACTATCCACCTAGGAACTTATCTTCAGAAATTTAATTCGAATGGTTTACATAAGAGAGACGTGAACTCTTTAACCTGTTAGAGAGAGTGACAGAGCATGAACAACTACAGACTTCGACAGAGTCGGCTAACAAGATAAAAGAATCAACGAGTAATTAATATTTCCAACATAAACAAGATTTTAATTAATTAAACTTCAATAAATTCATAAACAATGATATAGGAGAAAATATATTAATCCTCTCATCTTAACCAATGTAATAACTTATGAAAGTTATTTTTTCAAACACGCAATTTAAGTGATTAAACTTTAATAAGTTTATAAAAATGAAATAAGAGTTCAAGGTATGCATGCCTCTAAACTTGTTTTCCCCACAAAATGGTAATATGATTTATATAGAACAATATATAACATTCTTTATATGTATGATATTAAAATTGGTGTTTTCTTTTTTAGTTATAAAACTCAAAATCCCTTACTCTCGGCAAATCTATCGATGTGCTAGATCTTTAGGAATTATATAAGCTTTCTGAGCTGATAACTAATTCCAGAACTTCGAAAAAGAAGCCTTTGGCTTGCCTTACTTGTGCTATTTACCTTCATCGTTACTCATCCAAAAACTTTGTTAATATTTGACCAAAAAGACTATGATCGAAGATCGCTTCCTTTGGATATATACCGGGTTTGAGGGCTGGCCTTGGCTCATGAGTTTAGGTATCCACGTGGTGCAGTTCATTGGACGGCATGGAGAGGTTCTCATGGTTGGAATATATATACCTTGCAACATCTCATTTTTAATAATATAATAAAAAATATTTTTTTAATAATAATAATAAAAACTCTATAAAAATTAAATATATTTTTTAATAATTGTATTATTTTAAAAAAGTAATAAATAAAAATTATAAAAACAATAATTTTTATATATTAATTTACTATTAATATTTAAAATATTATGTTTAATTAAATTAATAAAATAATTAAAATCAAATGAGAAATAATTTTTTTAAACATAATATAATGAAAACCTTCTCACATACTACATGACTCTATCCATTCCGCCTATACCTGTCTCTCCCTCAAAACACAAAACACAATTAGATATAGAATCAAACCAAAACGAGACTATTAAGAGGATATACGTGAAACTCTATACATTCCGCCTATACCTGTCTCTCCCTCAAAACACAAAACACAATTAGATATAGAATCAAACCAAAACGAGACTATTAAGAGGATATACGTGAAACTCTATAGCTTATCTTCCCACAACTCTTATTATACCTGCCTTAGCAGGTATATTGTAATCGATCACCTTTTGACTTTGGTTGACTTTGCTATTAGCTGGTGTTTTTTGATGCAGGTTTAAAAAATTAAAAGCTGTTTTGCAAAGTACCACTTAGGGGTTTGTAAAATATTTATTTTAATTTTGTTAAAAAGCTATTTTTGTCAACAGCTGATTGGTGGATAAAAGATGATGTCAACCTTGGGATTTGTTATCTGGAATTGAGTTGACATGTGTCCACATGACGTCATAATATTAAAATTAAAAAAATCAAAATTACATTATTCAACAATTATTCAACAACCGGTCGTTTAAACTGGATTCTCTGTCGTCGCCCTCTGTGGAAATGAGTTTGTGCAATCAGAGGCAAACAACGGCACAGGATTACAGTGGGCTGGAGCTGGCGCTGCCATGGCTGAGAACAACATCAGATTACGGCGGATCGAGCCATAGACCTCCTCCAGCTATGGACAATATCCTTCATCCTATTATATCTCATGAGAAGGCAAAGGCTCAATGAGTTCCAGAGAGCTCGGTAGCTCGCAATGGATGGTTGGGAGCAGTGATAGCGCTAGCAGCCTGGAAGCTGGCCAGCAGATGTTCATTTTGTTGGAGCCAGCTGAACATCATAATAGAACGGAGGAACAAGCGCAGACGGCTCGGCCAGTAGAATATTTGTCGCATCGTCATCAAGGGGGTCTGAATTCCAAGGAGCCTGTAGATGGAAATCCCGAAGTAAAATTCTCCGATATGCAAAATTCCCTGAGACCATTCGGCCAGTCTATTTATGACGCAAGTATGTGACCCGAATAAGAGACGTCAGATCTCTAATATTGTAAGCATTTTCGGACTCCAGGGATTCAAACTCATTGAAATGTAGTAGCCGAATAGCTAATTGTCGAAGTTAGTGATTCAATGCATGTACGTGTTCTGTTAGTAATCAAATCTAATGTAACGAATAATTCATCACACGATTGGATTTACTGATGAACCGGTCGAGTTATTCGGAACAAGTTTCAGGAACTATTGCTGTTAAAAGTGCTTTCTTAATGCTATTCAGGCCATGTGAAGGGTGCATTTGCTTAATAGAGTTCCGGAGCCTGGCCATAATCATTATTAGGGCAATTCCTCTTTTACTTAACTCTACATTACATTTCAGCATTTTCTGTGGAGTGAAATCTTGTAACCGCAGTCCGATCCTCGACAATGAAGCTCTAGGTCTTTTCGTTCTTGTCCATGAATAAGCGAACACAGCTTTTTTTCATGAATAATATGCTTCATTAATTTGTTCTTCCATTGTCTTTTTGTTCTTCTATTGTCTGAATACTATAAATTTGGACTGTTTTTTAAGAAAAATACACATGACGCTAACCATTATCCAGTGAATGGATAAATGGTTTTAATACAAACGTCCATGAAATACCCCACCCGAGAATGAATGGCAATTAAAACAGACCTAAATGAACACCCCCACCCCGCAGCCAAAAAAAAAAGCCGATCTTTTGTAATCCTCTACGGCATAGTGTGTTTTGAAACCCTAACGAGGCATCTTATCGTATTCAGACGGCCTGAAGCTTGAACAGTAGGGAAGTCTGTTTGGCCTGTTTGTTGCCAGGCCTTAAACGCCTGTTGCTTGCTCGGTAGGTAGCTGAAAGAGAATCGTTTAAATTCAAAATGCTACATCGATTATAATGATGCTCGCTCTGGTCTCATCATCGGGCAATGCTTTCATAACTTGTTAAATGCAGCGGCGATTTAGGTCAATCGAATGGTAACACTGGATCATATCCTTCTAAAACTTCGCTGGGCTGCCTGAATCTGTAAGACTTTTAAATGGAGTGAGCTAACGAACCGACCATTTGCACCTGGGCCCACCCAGAGCCGTCGACGTCCAAGCTCACTCCCGTTCCACTCCCGTTAAGTCTCCGTCGGGTTACCCCTCCACCGTCGGCTCACTCCTCCACCGGCAACTCCCTCCGGCGTTTACCTTTCCGTGCACTGCAGTCCGCCGCTCTGTCAGACAAAATCACGGTGCATGCATTAACTGCATGGCCAGCTACTCCCGTTTCTCCAACGTAGCGCCCCGATGCCCGACTCCCCTCCCCTGTTTTTTTCCTTGCCGCGGTCGAGCTCTTTGTCCATCGCTAGCAGAACTTTGCAACAGACTGTGTTCACTCCGTCTTCGCCCGAGCTCCCTCTCGCAGACAGGTATTGAAACAATCCTTTTCAGATTATTTCCAGATTTCCAGATTGTTAACCGATTTGCAAAGTTCTTGAGTTTTTTTTTCATGAGGGCACTTGTTCAATGTCCTGCCCTCCATTCTCGTATCGTTATGGGGATGGTATAGTCACAGCTCAAACGATGAGAGAGCGCATTGTAGTAAACGCCGGGTCCTCCACTGAAAAAATCTGCAATTTCGGATTCTGCTGTGCAGTTGCAACTCTGAACGAACCCATTGGAATTGCAGGATTTTTATTGTCTAGTTTGATTGAGNAACGCCGAGTCCTCCACTGAAAAAATCTGCAATTTCGGATTCTGCTGTGCAGTTGCAACTCTGAACGAACCCATTGGAATTGCAGGATTTTTATTGTCTAGTTTGATTGAGAGAACCCCCGAACCCGTAGAGGCACTCCAAAACTATGACCTTCTGGAACTATGATAGTGATCAAGATTTTTGCTGCCAGGAAAGTTGCGGTTTTGGATAATTTTATCCTTCCACTTATGAAGACCCCAATAAGATTGAAACCCTGGTGGACAGATCATACTCCTTTGACCTCGCCATTAAAATAATGCTCCATTGCCATTGTTTTGAAAAGTGAAAGGAAAGGGTAATTTAAAAAGAAATGCTAGTGAAATACTTGAAAATGGATTGCATTCTGAGTCGAGAAAAGCTTTATGAGCTAAGTTCTTCAAAAGCAGCTGTGTTTTGCTCAATTTCATTGTTCCTATCCAGCCAAATCTTTAGATGATTGGATCCAAACTTTTAGTTAAACTGAGAGCGTTGGACTTGTCACATACTACATTGTAACCAAAGATACGAACATGGGAAAATTCTCATTATTTGATTTTTTATTATTATTCTTATATCTTTTGGTGAATCTGAAGCACTATCCCAGCTCAAAAACGGGCTGGCTAACTACCAATACAGCCACAAGTCTTGATTTCTGTTCTAAAGGCTACACATAAAGACACAAGAGTACATCCGTGAGACATAAAAACATAATATCCCTAGGCCCACCTGAGCTAAAACTCGAAGTTTTCGGTTTTCCCTCAATCTATCCTAAACTACCAACTTTTGAGCTAGTCCAAGCTGTCTTCAAATAGATATGCCTATTTATTTTATAGGCTTTGATTATTACAAAAGTTGTTCGTCATAGTTCACCATGTCAAGTGGATCTACTTCCTCGCCAATCATCAGCTGCCATGTGGAACTAACCCATCTGGCTCCTGGATTTATGCATGGGTATATCTATTGTGGTCTTGTTGCTCTATATTAAGCCTTGAAATAAAAGCATAAACACACAGACATGAAGCTGTAGCTTGATGAAATTTTATTAGCACTGCAGAAAAAACTATGATTTTCTTATTTTGTGGATATTAGAGGAAGGTTATTCATTCTTTGCTACCAGTAAAGAATTGAAATTTGTANAAAAAGCATAAACACACAGACATGAAGCTGTAGCTTGATGAAATTTTATTAGCACTGTAGAAAAAACTATGATTTTCTTATTTTGTGGATATTAGAGGAAGGTTATTCATTCTTTGCTACCAGTAAAGAATTGAAATTTGTAGTTTTCTCTTTTGACTAGCTTCCTCTTATCTAGTGTTTTTATAACTGGCCTGACTGGAACTAGAACTGACCAGTTCTGCTGGTCTGATTACGAAACTCCTCTGAACCAGCCGTGAAAGGTTTGTGTTTGGATGTTCTTAATTTCTCTCTTAATAGATCCAAGATTAAGATAGATCTCTGCTAGCCATAAAACCCGAAGGACATCTTTTCCATACTACAGATCAAATCTAGTGACCAGTCTCTCAGCTTTTACATCTGGCTTTTACATCTGGCTTTTCAGCAACAAGTCCTTAACTAGGCCTTCCAGAGTTTTCAGTATCTTGTCTGCAATGGATTACTTTTAAAGTCTAGCCACATATGACAATTCTTCCTCGTTTCTAATGCTTCTGTTTGTCACCAACTGCTTTTATTGTGAATGGGTGTAAAGGTGAAGTGCAAGTATGATTATCTTAGTTGTCTTTCCATTTGTTGCCATTTTTTTATGCTGCTTTTCCTGATACTCAGTTATTTGCTTCAAAACGTTTGGCAGGTTTGGACCAGAGGCTTCAGAAACATTGGAATTTTTAAAAAATTTGAAAGTACAAAACAATATTTAAAAATTAATACTCAGACATATAAAATTATTAAAAAAAACATATAAACAAAATAATAATTCAAAAAAAAGACACACATATATATACTCTCATTCTTGTCATGATGTACCACTAATTTAGGCCATCAATGACAGATAGTTGAATGTAAAGGATAATGTACTATGCTCCATTGATTTTCTATAATTTTTCAAACACACTTCACTTCTTCAAACCATCTTTTTCTTACCTTGTAAGGAAATGTTTGGAGTTTTAGTCCTGCAAAGTGCAATC
>LPNX011185522.1:242012-292012 GCA_001517045.1 Pseudotsuga menziesii
AACTTTGCAGATCAGTTAACAATCTGGAAATCTTGAAATAATCTGCAAAGGATTGTTTCAATACCTGTCTACGAGAGGGAGCTCGGGCGAAGATGGAGTGAACACAGTCTGTTGCAAAGTTCTGCTAGCGATGGACAGAGAGCTCGACCGCGGCAAGGAAAAAAACAGGGGAGGGGAGTCGGGCATCGGGGCGCTACGTTGGAGAAACGGGAGTAGCTGGCCATGCAGTTAATGCATGCACCGTGATTTTGTCTGACAGAGCGGCGGACTGCAGTGCACGGAAAGGTAAATGCCGGAGGGAGTTGCCGGTGGAGGAGTGAGCTGACGGTGGAGGGGTAACCCGACGAAGACTTAACGGGAGTGGAACGGGAACCCGACGGAGACTTAACGGGAGTGGAACGGGAGTGAGCTTGGACGTCGACGGCTCTGGGTGGGCCCAGGTGCAAATGGTCGGTTCGTTAGCTCACTCCATTCGTGAAGCTCACCCCAGTGGGAGGGCTCGTACAAGGCGGAATGGGCTGCTTCTTGTCGCTACCGCTGCCCTTCCGCAAATCCTCAGATTACGTACGACTGAAACGTTACAAGATGAGTTGATCGCGGTACGAACTCCAATAAATGTTGGTACCGCATTGCGTTGTATTGACCAAGGCTGACGGGTTGCAAGATGAGTTGATCACGGCACCAACTCCAATAAATGTTGACAGCTCTGAGATTATCGGAGTTACCTACTTGGGCCATAATTACCAGCTTAAGAGAAGGGACGGAAACAAGTTGTTCATCGATGACATAATGGCTTATTACATCACTGATGCAATCTGGCAAAATCTGTTGCAACTCCAATTCCTGAGCAAGGAAGACGTGCTCATTAAATGTTGTAAAGATTTTTGGGAAATGGTAGTCACAGGCGGTGTCTTGACGTTTTCAGAAGCACTGGATTATAACATACTTGAAAACAAGCCGATCATGTCAACAGACAATGCTTGGCTTCTCCCAGTCAACTTGACAGTGTCCGAGGAGAAACTGCTAAAGGTTTTAAACCTGGTAGGATTGTGGAATAAGCTAGCTATGGAGCAAACCTCTCTCCATCCCACGGAGGAAGAGCAAAGTCAACGTTGACGTTGACGTTGACGTTGACTTTGCTCCTCCTCCGTGGATGGAGGGAGGTTTGCTCCAACTCAAGAAAGTATTTTGGTTGATTCCTACATTCTTCAGCTTTGCCTCGGCAATATTGGAGTTCAACACAACACTCAGGGTATGGCTTTATAATAAGCTGTCATGTTGGTCTATGCATCTCATATGTGACAAACTGCGTTACTCAAAGAGAAGGCAAGTTTATTCTTTGGGTAAGTGGGTGGAAAATTTCATGCCCTGCAACGATATACAATTAAGAGTTGTCAGGGGCAACATCTGCACAGTGCTCGGTGGAGCTGCAAAATCTCATACAAAAGATGTAACTAAATTGGTGCCGGTGCCTTGGTTATACTTTGCCGGACTATCAGCTCAGACCTTTGATTGTGACCCAATTCAGTTTCGATGTGAATTTTTTAAGGAGATTTGTAAATGCGGAGTCGGTGTGTTGTATTCTGTTGATGACAAAGCGGTTGTCCTTGTGGATTGTAAGAGTGGGGATGAGTTTAGTGAGATCTGCAAATTTGTTCAATGTGTAGCAAAGAATCGTTCAGGTTCTTTGAAATCTTACGACCGTCACAATAAAGTCCGTGTTCGTGGATGGAAGGAGTCTGTTCGACATTATGTAAAAAGTGGGTTTCCGCCCATATACGAACTCAACTTAGAGCATGTAATCGTCACTGGCATCTAACTCTGACATTGTTGTTTTAAGAGTGGGGATGAGTTTAGTAAGATCCGCACATTTGTTCAATGTGTAGCAAAGAATCGTTCAGGTTCTTTGAAATCTTACGACTGTCACAATAAAGTCCGTGTTCATGGGTCATGGGTGGAAGGAGTCTGTTCGACATTATGTAAAAAGTGGGTTTCCGCCCATATACGAACTCAACTTAGAGCATGTAATCGTCATTGGCATGTAACTCTGACATTGCTGTTTTTTGCAGTTTCTTTTACAAAGTTTATTATACCCTCCCATATATTGTATCGATTCTGAATCAAATTTCTATTTTACAATTGATATGTCTCTGTTTTTACTCTGGTTTATCCGTTAGATCAACATTGGAGAAGATTTTCTTGTGAATTTTAATGGCTTAAGATCCGAGTTGGCTTTGTTCGTATCATTTATGATTTGGTTCTTTGCTGTTATTTGATGACACTGCGTTTCCTGGTCTTTCTGTTAAATCCATATTGTTGCAGAGAAATTGGCGTTTGAATCTAATTTCACCTTTTTCATATATAAACAAAAACATCATTTTAAATTGTAGTGCTTCACTGCCCTGGAACCCCAACAAGATATTTTTTCTTTGGAATCCATGGAACACGTTCTCTTTGTGACACACATGGTTTCTACTGGAATTGAACTAGCAGGCATGGTTTCTGCTGGAATTGAACTAGGGACCTCTGATTGGCATGAAAAGTTTCTTATTTTTTTCCCTAATTGATAGGAAGCTCTGTATCTGTTAGTGTTGATTAAGTTCCTTCTAAACCACTAAACCGAGCCTGGATTGTTGGTTTGAAGTAGACTGAATCGGAGGGTTGAGTACTCCATCTGGAGATTAGAAGTTGTATTTTCTGTTTCCTACTCATATTAAAAACAGTCATCTTCTTGGGAAATCGAACTAGGATTCACTGTTCAACGACTATTGTTTGGGTATTGTAATATTGTAGTTTTACTAATTACATTTTTCAAGTTGGATTGGAATTTTAGATGGCTGAGCTTATACAGCATGAAACGCTCATGTTGGTTAAGCCAGCTGGCTCGCGTGGTCCCCACATTTCGCCTCCATTCTCCACCGGCTGGAATAGGAAAAACAGTTTAACTAGCGCTGCCTCTGGTGTCCTTGGTAACGTAGTTGCCGGCTCTTCATAAGCAGCAAAACAAAGGGCATACTTGAATGGGATCTGCCAAAGCTGCCCGAGGATTTCTCGTCTCATTCTTTGTATCCTCTTCTCATGGGGATAAGCTCAACCGAAGAGGAGAACCCGAAGGGCGGAGCCGCCAACTCCTCGGCCGTTAAGTCCTTGTTCCGCAATTTACAAGGGTGAAAGGCATGGGCACTGCTCGCAGGGGCAAAGACACAGAAATAAATGGCCGGAATGCGCATCTCCGCAGCAGCGGTCTGTGCCCAATATTGCACGAAGTCGTGGACGAGAAAATCCGGCGACAGCTGCCTGAGTAAGCTTCAGAACGGCTTCTCCATGCCGTCGCCATTTCTGTCGGGATGTCTGCAGTGCTTTCCACACCCGGAGTCAGGCCTTCCGTGGGCGGTAACAGCAGTTCCAGCAGATCGATCCTGCCAGGCCATTGCTGAAGCAGTAGCGAAGGCCTGATTCTGGAAATGTTAACAGGTGTGGAGAGAAACGAGACTGTGTGGCCATGGATTGCAAGGGCCTTTGAGAGGTTTAAGAAGGGATTGATGTGGCCCTGCGCCAACCATGGAAATACCAGAAAGTGAAGCCGCGTCTTGCAGCCATTGGGATCGTCCATCATAAAACTCCTTGACTGATCTTGAATGGTGCTATATTCAATATTCAGAGAGATGCATTGTATGTTTCGGCCGGCCATGATGGACTATATAGAAAACTTGTACCCAGCTACCCTTCATCAAGGTTTTGACTCCAATACCATAATTTAATTATGGAATATTGTTACACACAGTAGGATAATAAGAACTTGGAATGGTTTGGTATCTCTTTAAGACTCAAGAGTTTGTGGCTTCTACTTACTGGTAATGGGCTCTGGAGCAGAATCATTGCCCACAAATACTTAAAGAACAGACCTCTAGATGATTGGATTCGTGGTCGGTCTTTTAGTATTGTTGGTACCTCATATTTTTGGAATGGTTTCATCAGGATTATTGGGTGGATTACCTGTCTGCTGGGATGGAAGGTGGGAAATGGATTAAAAATTAGAGTGGGTATTGATCCTATTGCTGGACAAAGCTCACAGTATATATTATCAGAGGAGCTTAGGGTATATCTCACTGATCTGGGTATTACTCATCTAGCTCATGCACAAAATCTGGATGGTTATAGGTTGGATGGGACTGATTGGTACTCTGCCTCGGACCTTCTTTTGGGTGGGTGCTGGGATGAACAGTGGTCCTCATATGTTGCTGGACTGACTCATGGGGGTATAAGAATTAACAATTTGGAAGACAGATTGCTTTGGATGTATGATGAACAGAGGGGCTTAGTGACTGCGAGGAAAGCCTATGATCTTATTGTCAAAAATTACAAATCTGTATTGGATACAGATATTATGTTGAAGATTTGGCTCTATAATCTACCTCTCAAGATCAAATGTTTTGTGTGGCTCACTTGTAATAAAAAAATCAATACTTGGGATACCTTAAGGAAAAAAGGATGGTATGGTCCCAATAGATGCTACCTCTGCAAGGAGGAGGCAGAATCGGTAGAACATCTTTTTGTCAGTTGTAAATTCCTGAAGGAGGTAATTGGTGGCCTAAGCAGCATTTTAAATGTGAACCTGGACTGGTGTGGCCATACCTTTCTGGAAATATTAAACTGCTGGATCGCTAGGAAGGGATATTTACTGTATTTACCCTTCTTCTTAGTCTGGCATATCTGGAAGGCAAGGAACCGATTATGTTTTGATGAACAGGAACCATACTTGAATAGATTGATATATATCATATATGATGATTTTTTGACCTATAAGCCACCACTGTTACAAAAGCCCAGAATCAGGAATATTGGGAATTTTCCTACACTTGAGTACCCTTCGGTATTTTTTGATGGTGCGGCCGCAAAAGAAGAGGGGGGAGCAGGTTTTATTATATGGTTGAATGATCTTCACCTTCTTGCCTTCAAGCTCGGATGTGGCAGAAGTACCAATACTAGAGCTGAGCTCTTAGCACTTTGGGCTTCACTATGGGTCGCCAAGGACATTGGGTTACCTTACCTACATATCTTTGGCGACTCCTCTGTGATTATAAAGTGGGCAATAATGGAATCCGCCCTGGATATGGTGAATCTAGAGGCCTGGTGCCACAATATTAGGATTCTCATATCCTCATTTATGTGGGTGGATCTCAGTCATGTTTACAGGGAACATAACAGGAGGGCAGACATCTTATCTAAGGAGGGACTGCTTTTGGCTCCGGGACATCTCATACTTACAGAATTTTTTGGGAATGAGATTATTGGAGAAAGCTCAGCACAGATCTTTTAGTATATGCACTTTTATACTTCAGACTATCTCTCCAGTTTTGTGAGACACATACAGGTTATATGAGGAACATCATTTTACTGATTACTTGAGTATCACTCCCTCCTTCGATCAGGTTTTTGGGTTCCTGTTATGTTCTTTAGGAACATTGATGATTGTACTTGATTGTCTTCCTATGTGAGGGTTCTCTTAGGTAGTGAACCCAAAGTGCTATGAGTTTAAGTCTCTGTGGAAGGGTATTGAGACTCTATGTATTCACTTGTTATTTACTTGTTATGGTTGGGCTGATAGGATTGTATTTGCTGTTATACACAGGTAGGACTGTATTTTATTTCTGTTGTGCATGAACATATTGCTGTACATTAACAGTTTATTGGCAATTCACTTGAAGATGTAAAAAGTTCCTTTGATTCAATGAATACCAAGGAATGTATTTTTTTCGACTGAAAAAAAAACCACAGTAGGATAATAAGTTGATTTTAAATAAGATCATTAAGAAAGTTTTATAACGTTTACTTAAATTACTCGAGGCAGAAAAGTCTAAATAAAATTCTTCAAGTTTGGTAGTCGAAAGTTCACTGTGTGATTCTCGAAGTGTATTAATTGCATTGAAAGTTGAAAGTATACAAAAAATACTTTTAGAATTTGGACTTTTTTTATTATAAAAAATAATAAATATTTCATCTAATTTTATTAAATATATGTATATATCTGTAAAAATTTGTTGTATATTTTTTATAATTTATTTTAGGTCATAAATGGCAAATATATATATATATATATATAGATATTAGTTTATTAATATAGATATTTCATTAATTTATTTTAGATTTATATATGTCAAAAATTATTGTATATTTTTATAATTTATTTTAGGTAACATCCAAATATAGAAGTAAGATTAATTTATTTTAGATATATATAAAAAAATGGTTGTATGTTTTTTAATAATTAATTTTATGTAATAAATGAGAAAAAATTATTATAGATTTATTAGTTTATTAATATAGATATGACACTCGTTATTGGCATGTCCTTACGACACTAGTTATGCTTGATGGGAATAAGTACCATAGAATAAGTAATTAAACTGTGGCCTTATTATTGTACCATGAGAATGCCAAAGGGTTCCTCATAAAGTAAATAAGGACGTATTTTATTGTAAGGTATAATAGTGTAAGGTATAATATGGTTAGGGAGTAATCATTCACTCTAAGATGTTTGTTTGACCGACTTTACACTAATAGTGGAGTAGAGGTTTATTTTATTATTTGATTTGACCGACTTTACACTAATAGTGGAGTAGAGGTTTATTTTATTATTTGAAATTTAGTTAAATACAGTGGTCTGAAAACATTTTATGATAAAGGTTGCTAGAAGAGAATAGTAATGTACTTCAGTATTGAACCACAATGTTTTTATTTGTGGATTCCAGGTATGTTATATATGTTCAAGTGGTACAAATTTTATCTTTAATTGCAATGTACATAAAAAAATTAAAATTATAAGTTTGAGTTTGAGTTTTTACTCAAATTTAATTTAGAGTTTGAATTAATGGAATTAGCTCCCATTTCACCTTGGTGAGGGACTCTATGTTTATAAGCCAAGCTATATAAACATTCAGTTATAGATAAAACTATTTTTCCTACATTATCAACATTCATCTATATCATTTCTGATTTGTCTAAAAATTCAATTTGTGAAACATTTTAAGGTTTCGAAATTATACTAAACACATCTGAAACATTTTAAGGTTTCTAATTATAATAATTATACCAAACACATATATGAGAAAAAATTAATGGAGTTGAGATAAGAAGCCCTTGTGAGTGTATGCGATTATATGTATCCTTTAAACATTTTCGTTTAGCCTCCACCAAAATGAAGGCTTCCGTTTTTTAATAAACTATGTACTTAATTCTTTTATGCTCGCATGGTTTGTAAATGGTTTATCCTATATATTAAAAAAACTTGAATTTTTGAATAAATTATGTATTTAATTCTTTTATGTTAGCATAGTTGCTAAATAAAGTTAAATTTTATGGTAATATATAGTTAAGATTAAAATGAATTCTTATAAATTTTATAGTGAAACACCTTGTTATTTTATTTAAAAAATTTTATGGGCGAAAAGGGTTTGGCATCTATGTGATTCTATGAGCTTTGATGATGAAAATTACTTTCTCTTAGAGTGCCTTGCTTACAGGCACATTAAATTTGAGCTTCATAGTATTTGTTACAATACAAACTTTTATAACCTCCTATAGAAAGCTTCTTGGCAAGCTTTTTTAGCACATGAACAAGACTTTAAAGTAAACCAAGTATTATCCTTCTTAAGGTCAGGTAAACAAAAGTTGGTCTCAGTAGACATTAATCATCATCATCATGTTTATGTTACTCCATTTATGAAAAGTAGTCGATGTCCAAATTTTATGTATAATTTATAATAAAAAATTATATCTCATTACATTTTTAAGGGAGTTGATGTCTATATTTTATATAGAATCTATAATCTTTTTTTATATATTATGTTATTATGTTCATGTTGGTTTACTTGAAGATAGGTGATGTCTGTATGTTATGTATTTTTTTAATTTTATTTATAAAATATTTATTAATTTGATTATGATGATGACGATGACGATGACGACGCGGATGATGACGATGAGCAACTTTGTTCTATAGGACCTTAAAAAGGATAATACTTGATTTACTTTAAAATATGAAAAACCCTTTCATCTTAATTGTAATGTCATATTTTATGTATTTTTTTTAGAATTGTAAGTATATATATATATTTTAAATGTATAATTTTTTATATTTTATTAGATTTTTTAATATAAGTTATATATGTATAAACTAAATGTATAATGTCATTAAAAATTAGCAATAGCATTAATGATATACATCCTAATTAAAATTTATCTATATTTTCAACATAAAAACATTAAATATGGGTTAACATCAACGTTATACATCTCAATTGTACTTAATTATTTATTTATATATTTTTACAATGACAACCAATTACATTAATAATATACATCTTAATTGTAATTAATCTATATTGTTAAGATAAAAACATTAAATATGTGTTAACATCATTGATATACATCTCAATTGTAATTTACTTATTTATTTATATATTTTTACAATGAGAACATTAAGTTTTTGTTAATTTATTTAAATAGATCAATTTTCTTAAAAATATATATATATATATATAAATTAATCTCATATCTATATTAATAAACTAATAAATCTATAATAATTTTTTCTCATTTATTCCATAAAATTAATTATAAAAAAACATACAACCATTTTTTTATATATATCTAAAATAAGTTAATCTTACTTCTATATTTGGATGTTACCTAAAATAAATTATAAAAAATATACAACAATTTTTTACAGATATATACATATATTTAATAAAATTAATATATATACAATAATTTTTTACATATATAAATCTAAAATAAATTAATGAAATATCTATATTAATAAACTAATATCTATATATATATACATTTTTGCTATTTATGACCTAAAATAAATTATAAAAAATATACAACAAATTTTTACAGATATATACATATATTTAATAAAATTAGATGAAATATTTATTATTTTTTATAATAAAAAAAGTCCAAATTCTAAAAGTATTTTTGTATACTTTTAACTTTCAATGCAATTAGTACACTTCAAGAATCACACAGTGAACTTTTGACTACCAAACTTGAAGAATTTTATTTAGACTTTTCTGCCTCGAGTAATTTAAGTAAACGTTTATAAAACTTTCTTAATGATCTTATTTAAAATCAACTTATTATTCTACTGTGTGTAACAATATTCCATAATTAAATTATGGTATCGGAGTCAAAACCTTGCAATGAAGGGTAGCTGGGTACAAGTTTTCTATATAGTCCATCATGGCCAGCCGAAACATACAATGCATCTCTCTGAATATTGAATATAGCACCATTCAAGATTAGTTAAGGAGTTTTATGATGGACGATCACAATGGCTGCAAGACGCGGCTTCACTTTCTAGTATTTCCATGGTTGGCGCAGGGCCACATCAATCCCTTCTTAAACCTCTCAAAGGCCCTTGCAATCCATGGCCACACAGTCTCGTTTCTCTCCACGCCTGTTAACATTTCCAGAATCAGGCCTTCACTACTGCTTCAGCAATGGCCTGGCCGGATCGATCTGTTGGAACTGTCGTTACCGCCCACGGAAGGCCTGACTCCGGGCGCGAAAAGCACTGCAACATCCCGATAGAAATGGCGACGGCATGGAGAAGCCGTTCCGAATCTTACTTAGGCAGCTGTCGCCGGATTTTCTTGTCCGTGACTTCGTGCAATATTGGGCACAGACCGCTGCTGCGGAGATGCGCATTCCGGCCATTTATTTCTGTGTCTTTGCCCCTGCGAGCAGTGCCCATGCCTTTCACCCTTGTAAATTGCGGAACAAGGACTTAACGGCCGAGGAGCTGGCGGCTCCGCCCTTCGGGTTCTCCTCTTCGGCTGAGCTTATCCCCATGAGAAGAGGATACAAAGAATGATACGAGAAATCTTCGGGCAGCCCTCACAGAGCCCATTTAAGTATGCCCTTTGTTTTGCCGCTTTGAATCAGAAGAAATTTCAGCTATATCTAATTCAAATTTCAAATCGACTCCATAAATTCTGTGGCAGGTACATACATATTTATGAAGAGCCAGCAACTACGTTACCAAGGACACCAGAGGCAGCGCCGGTTAAACTGTTTTTCCTATTCCAGCCGGTGGAGAATGGAGGCGAAATGTGGGGACCACGCAAGCCAGCTGGCTTAACCAGCATGAACGTACATGCTGGATAAGCTCAGCCATTTTAGACCCACATTCCTGGTCTTCCACTCGTTTGCAGTCAATTGAACCATCAACCAACAACTACGCAGTCCTACCTGAATTTAGTAGATTACTGTTGTTGTTTTTTAGCATTTACTATTACATTTATCAGTTTGAATTTTACCAATCAATGGGTTTACCTTCTAATTGCATGTTTCAGTTTGAACTTTACCAGTTAATGGTTTCATCTTCTGGACATACCAGATAATGGTAACAACACCTCCTCTGTACCATTTGATATCAGCAAAGGAACTGATGCAACTTAAGCTTCTAGGCAAGGTGTTCGCTGCATTTTAGTTTTTGCTGTCAGGGCATGTGATTGAAATAGTGTCGTATTGCAGTGATTATGAGGGATGGGGTCTATATTTCATATTTCTCGTCATAAAAACGTCTGTATATTTGGAAATGTTTTCAAATTCCTACCCTAGTCTCATTAGTGAATGGTTTGCTACCAATATTAAGTAAAGGCCGAGAGCAGAGACTTTTCGGCTTTCTTGAATTATATATCTATCAGGTTCTTTACATCACATACTAAATGAATGCCAGGTTCTTTACATCATATTGAATGCCTCATATTTTATATAGGTAGGCATTATGTATATTAAAAAGGCTCCCCTCAACTTAATATAGGGTAGGGTTTATTAAGAGTACTTATGACTTCTAATATGATCACAAGAATATATACCTAAAGTAATTACTCTAATATACTGGTTTTGACCCTGTTTGCATGAATGTATGTGATATATATATTGTAATGAATCGTGCTGTGGCACTAAAGGCAAAAGCCCTACCATCTATTCGGTTGTGTTATGTTTCAGTGATCTGAACTGTTATCAATGGTATATCGAGATATGCGGCATACATATTAAATTGTGGCATCATGTAAATGTACATTCTAATTAAATGAACCCAACCAACCATTAGAAATAATTTGGGGTCTAAAATGGGCCTTATAAGAAAACGCACCAACAATCAATTTTGTGACTTGGAATTCAAGAATCAATAGAATTTCAATAAAATGAGTCAACCATAATGGTTGAATTGACATATTTGTAATAAAAGAAAACTACTTTTTTTGTTCGTATTTTCAACATATCTCTCTACGTTTTTACTCAAATTTCAAGCAGAAGAGCTTGTTGGATGTGGAATTTCATTTCGCATCCAAGGATTACCCACACTACATACTTTTGACAAACCCCACTAACCCAAAAATAAGAAATACCTGAAAAGATGTAATGGTGACATCATCATCACATTTTTTCAAGTATTTCTTGTTTTTGGGGTAGCGGGGTCCGTCAAAAGTATGTAGTGTGGGTACTCGTTGGACACAAAATTAAATTCCGCATCCAATGAGCTCTCCCGCTCAAAATTTGAATAAAAACACAGGGAGATATGTTGAAAATACGAACACAAAAAGTAGTTTTTTCATTCTTCCTCCAAAATTAATAACTATTATTTTATTATTTTCCTTAGGAGGCCCATTTTATACCTCAAATTTCCTCTAATGTATGCTCACTGCAACCATATTGAGAAGGGGCATGATTTCCTAAGGTTAAAGGGGGGGATTGCTAAACCTGGACCCCATGGGGAAAAGCCACGTGTCAAACCTTAAACCTCTATTTTAGTTGAGGTAGTTAATGTTGGGTACGGGTGGGTGGCAGGCTTGCCCCCACGTGCCTCCACAGTTGGTTCAGTCATGCACGGGCTGGGAGTGGTTCAGTCATGCACCATTTGGGATGCTGACTGTCTGTCCACTCTCTCGGATCGTGGGTTGTTCGTTTTCCTCATGCAGAGCGGGGATAAAATGTTTTACAGTCCATTATGTGGGGGTTCGCCCTTCCCTCTCTCACACCGATTGCTAGTCTGTGAGATCCTTTTCCTCCCATTCACGCAGAAACATTGTTCCCTTTTTCCGTTTTGCGCTCCTGTTCAGACAGAGAAATGTCTCGGGCGTTCATCATCGAACTGTGGTTGTTGGCTGCGTCTTTTCCCTCACGTACAGATTGGGAGCCAATTCCTTCCCCATTTCTATCTGTGTAAGTTCTCCAACGATTGCATTGAAGATCGTGTGTTATGGGTTCATGGTTGTTCGTGGGCTGTTGTTTGCCCACGATTGCTTGGTTGTGTTTTTTCCCTTGTGATTTGGTTGTTGTAGATTGTTGTGGAATCGTTTTGGCCACGATAGGGCCAAGAACGATTCAGGGAGTTGTTCTTCCCCTATTCAGGCTTTAATAGTTGGTTTGCTGCATGCACGCAGTGGTTTTGTCCTTGGACTGCACTGGAGTGGTGAATGAGGGCCTGATGCGCTTGATAAACCTGGTGGTTTGGGAACCACACAGACTGATCTAGTGGACTAGCTTTCTTCTCCATAACCCCTGAATAGCACTAGAAGGAAGATCAAGGTCTAAGGGACTGCATGGCAGAGAAAGGACTGATTTCCTTATGTTGGGTGTGTGTGGGTGTCCAAGAAGTCAGACTGGTTTTGGTGTGGGTGTCCTTAGCTCTTCAATGAGCTCACCAGCTTAGCAACTAGCATTTCCCAGCTCCTGGATAGCCTGATAAACCCAACTGTGTTGGCTTGGTTGATCCATTGTTCGCTTGATAAACCCAACTGTGTTGGCTTGGCTGAACTTTGCATCCTTGTGGTGTTGTTTTTCTTGGCTATGTGTAAGCTTGCTAGTTCCTTACTCCTTGGGAAATCATGCCCGTCTCGAGGGTGGCAGCGTTGCTGAGAGATTAAAGAACACGCGGCCTATGGTTGGGTGGAACATTGCAGCAACGTAGCTGGTTGTGGAACAAGCTCCTATTAAAGATAAGTATCTTCTCATGATTGAAATCCTTACAATTGTGTTCGTTTTATAAATCAATATGAACCTGTTAAATGCTGTGAATGAATGAATGTGCTTCTATTGTTTGATAGTAATTATGCATCTAAGTATGTTAAGTTCAATTCATTTTATGTTTTGTTCATGGGGCTAGATGCTCGTATGTTTGGTGTTTAGTAGCATCCTCTTGCCCGGTCGAAGGGTTGGGGACGTTACAGTATGGTATCAAAGCTAATGTTGTAGCATGGGCCTGAATGGGCCATGAAAGATCAGTTAACAGAGACAAGTTGCTCACTACCCAGAAGAAACCATGAGAAATGGGTGATGACAAGGAAAATTCACAAAAATTTTCTAAGTGCCAGAATTGTCGGCCCATCAGAAAACTTAGTGCGCAGTTCTTCTGATGCAGTGGAAAAGGTAGTCTAAAGGTCACTCGATGTACGGCAATCGGAAGAATATTGTGGAAGGAATTACATTTGTCGCTCGTTGGCCCATCGAAGAACTTAGTGCGAAGTTCCTCCGACACGGCGAAAGTGTTAGTTTGAATCCCACCCGACGGCAGAAGGTTTTGCGAAATTTTGCTTAAGTATTAAAATCGTCGGCGCATCGGAGAACTCAATGAGAAGTTCTTCCGACAGAGTGGAAGAGATTGGCTGATTGTGCGCCGTCGTTGTGGATGGCTAGGCAACTATGCTTCCGACGGGTAGAGCCTCTGACCGCCGATGCCGCAGAAGAGAGTTGATCCGACGGTCAATGCGGTGGAAGACAGAGGAGGAAAGTTTCGAAAATTTTCTAAGGCACAAGATCATCGGCCATCGAAAAATGTTAGTGGTTGGGATTGTTGATGACTAGAGGATGGGATTGCCAACATGGAATGAAGAAGAAAATTTTTGAAATTTTGTTGAAGTGTGGAAAACCATCGGTGATCGGCAAAAGATAGATGATCAGAGCGTCGATCGACAGAAATTAGTTGTTTGAGCGTTCGCTGTTGTGGCTGGTTAGTGAACTATCCCGCCGATGCATTAGTCTTTCCACTCGTCGATGCTGAGGTGTTTAGTGAATAATGGCTCCGAGTTCCGATAACATAACTACGGTGGCATTTAGTGCTCAGGATTGCCAACACCACGGAATAATTTAGCTATTTGTCAGTCCACCGTTGCGGCTGCCGTGTGGACTAGCGCACCAATGATTAGGAGTTCAAACTGTCGATGCTCTGATCGCCGACACATAGTGCTTAGTGGTTCCGACCGCCAACATATGTTATTGCTCATGAGAAGAAGAAGAAATTTCAGAAATTTTTCTAAGTGTTGAAACTCATCGGCGATCAGTGGAAGTTAGTTGTATTGGTTGCCGATGAACGTCGGAAAGATTAGTGGTTTGTGCGCGTGTCGTTGCGGAAGTCTAGAGGACTAAGCCTCCGATGGCTAGAGGTTTCGACTATTGATGACAATTAAATTGTGCTTCAGGTCGCTAATCAAAACTTATTAGGGGATCAAACCGCCGATTAGAAAAGGTTCAACATTGATGAACCGCCGTTGCAGCCACATAAAGAACCAATCACCCGACGAGAAGTGCATCCAAGCGTCGATGCCGCAGAGACTAGTTGCTCCTACCGCTGACAAAGTTGTGAACCATGGAAGACGCAGAGGGTCTGTTGGTCGTCGTTGCGGAAACCTTGATGACTAGTCGTCCAACGCATAGAGCCTCGACCGCCGATGCGGCGCATAAATTGGTTTCATCGTTGATGCAATGCAAGGCTTAACGGTTCTAATCGCTGATTAAGTTCGAAAGGTTAGATGAGTACGGACCCGATACAGTGGAGAAAATTAAACATTTTATCCGCCAAAATGCCGAAAGGTTAGTAAAGAAAGGACCTGATGAACAGTCCTTGGCATCACCAATGCCGATCGAAAATTAGAAGATTTGCCCGCCGAAACGTCAGAACATTAGTTGGGATGAGACCCGATCCTACACAAGGAAATTTGGGTTTTTCAAAGTAGAATTTTCAAGTAGTTTTCAACTGTTTTTAGTGGATTTCAGCAAACTATCAGTGGATTACAGGGCTGAATTAGAAGAAAGAAAATTTTGTGTTTTAGTAGAATTGTTATTTTATGAAATTCCAGAAGAGGAAGGTAAGTAGTTCTGATTTATTTTAATGATATGCATCTAACATTTTGCTACTTACACGTTTGCAAAATTATAGCCACCTCCAAAAGCAGTATTCCAAGCAGAACAATGTGGTAAAGCAAGAGGTGATTCAGTCATGAGCACCCATGATGGATATGATGTTCGGAATTCTTACGAGCATGTGGGAGATGCAATGGGAGAAAATGTCCGTAATGGAAATGACGACATAGAGTCTAATGGAAGGAGATTCCAGGAGACACCGTCCGAGGTTGCAGCCACCATGAGAAGCTTGACTAAAGTCCAGGAAGAGCAGCATCAGTTGAATGCTGCCATGTTGTAGAGTTTGATAGATTTGCAGAGAAAGATAGACTCTAGACGAAGTACAGCAAGACCGAAAGGCAGTAAGAGTAGTACTAGGAGGAGGAGAAAGACTTATAGTGGATCATCTGATTCTAAAGAATCTAGTGGAGATACAAGCTCATCTTCTCAAAAAAGGAGAAGAAGAAGACACCATAGGGATCACTCTCGAGATGAATTTAAGAAAGCTAAACCTCCTACATTTGACGGTGAGATAAAGATGGGACAAGAGGCTGAAGCTTGGCTTCTTGGGATAAAGAAGTACTTCCAAGTACAGGATTATTCAGGAAACATGAAGGCAATAGTTGCCATATTCAATATGAATGGGAGAGCATTCATTTGGTAAGAAACACTTCAAGCAAGTAAAGAGGATTAGTGAAAGGAAACTAAAGTGGAAACAGTTCAAGAAGTATTTCAAACATAAATACCTCTCTGACAGGTATTATGATGATAAGATTAAGGAGTTCCATGAGCCGAGATTGGGATAGCAGACCATGGATGAATATGCAAATAAGTTCTTGGAATTGTTGAGGTGTGTTCGGTACATTAGAGATGAACAAGTGAAGGTCCAGCAGTTTTTGAGTGGATTGCCTCAGTCTTACAAAGATAGAATTGAGTTTTATGAACCTAGAACTCTTGAAGAAGCAATAAGGAAGGCTACACATTGCTATGAGCAAAGCAAAGGTAAACTTGATTACCATAAGGCATGGGAGGACAAGAATAATGAGAAGTTTGACTAGAGAAAGAAAGGTTTCAAACCTTCTAGATTTAGGAACCAGTAGAAGCAGCCATCCCAAGCTGCGAATAAGCCAGTGGGAGTGTCAGGAGAAAAGCCTAAGGATCCACAACAGGATAGAAGGCCACTCAAATGTTGGAAATGTGAAGGACCCCACCTGCGCAAATATTTTCCACTTGAGAGCAAGAGTGCAAGGCCAGCTTACAAAATTCAAGAAGTAGAAACAGTGGGTCAATTAGCAAGGGCAGTTCCTATGATCTATGCATCACTGGAGAACCGCCAGGAAGATCACCAGTCAAATGTGGTTGAAGTTATAGGTAAGATTGTTGAACAATCTGTTTCTATTTTAACTGACCCTGGTTCTACTCACAGTTACATCACTACTAGAGTAGTGGAAATTTGTGCTTTTAAGAAGGTCAAGCATAGGAAAACTTGTCTAGTTCAACTAGGCACTGGGACTAAGAGAAAGGTCAGTGAAGTAGTGGAGAAATGTCCATTGGTTATGAATGGATTGATCACTTGTGTAGATATGAATGTTCTACCACTTGGTTCTTATGATGTTCTCATTGGAATGGATTGGTTAGAGGCTCACAGAGTAAAGCTTGACTGTTATGACAAGACTTTTGAATGCATGGATGAAGAAGGAAACCCAGTAGTGGTGAAAGGTATTCCAAAGGTAATTTCAGTAATACAGGTTTCAGCAATGCAGTTGAAGAAGTTCTATAGGAAAGGTTTCCAGTTGTATGTAGCTCATATTTTGGAACCAATAGGAGATGAAACCCCTAGGTTGGAAGACTATCAGTTGTTACAGGAATTCAAGGATGTATTTATTGATGAGATTCCAGGGATTCCTCCAAAGGGGGACATTGATTTCACCATTGAACTTGTGCTAGGAGCAGCACCCATGTCCAAGCCACCCTACAGGATGAGTACACCCGAGATGCTAGAGTTGAAGATGCAACTGCAAGAGTTGTTGGAAAAGAAGTTTATCTGACCGAGTGTGTCTTCTTGGGGAGCACCGGTCCTATTTGTAAAGAAGAAAGATGGTACACTCATGTTATGTACTGATTACAGACAGTTGAACAAGGTTACGGTGAAAAACAAATACCCTTTGCCTAGGATTGATGATCTCTTTGATCAAATGAGAGGAGCAAGGGTATTTTCCAAGATTGATTTGGGGTCTGGATACCATCAAGTGAGAATTAAGGATGAATACATTCATAAGATAGCCTTCAGGACAAGGTATGGAAATTATGAGTTTGTAGTGGTGCCATTTGGTCTCACAAATGCACTAGCTACATTTATGTGCCTTATGAACAGTGTCTTCAGCAGGTATTCAGACAAGTTTGTTCTTGTTTTCCTTGATGACATTCTTGTTTATTTTAAGAATGAGGAAGAACACGAAGATAATTTGAGATTAACATTGCAATTGCTTAGGGAGCATCAGTTATATGCAAAGCTGAGCAAGTGTGACTTCTATAGAGACAGAATTCAGTATTTGGGTCACATTATCTCAGAATAGGGTATATCTGAGGACCCTAAAAATATTGAAGCCATTATGAATTGGCCTACTCCAAGAAATGTGACAGATGTAAGATCTTTTATGGGACTTGCAGGATACTACAGGAGATTCATTGAAGGATTTTCCAAAGTTGCACATGCCATCACTTCTTTGAAAAAGAAGGGGGTAAAGTTCGAATGGACTTCGAAGTGTGAAGAAAGCTTCCAGTGGTTGAAGAATCTTCTCACCAGTGCACCGGTATTAAAAGTTGCAGACCCAGAGAAGGATTTTGTGGTATGTACCGATGCATGTGGACAAGGGCTTGGAGGAGTCCTTATGCAGGAAAACCACGTGATATGTTATGAGTCAAGAAAGCTGAAGGAGCATGAGAAGAACTATGCCACTCATGATCTTGAGCTTGTATCCATAGTACATGCTCTCAAGATGTGGAGGCATTACTTGATGGGTAGAAGATTTGAGCTCAGGACAGACCATTGTGGTCTGAAGTATCTATTTGATTAGCCTACTTTGAATGCTAGGCAAGCAAGATGGTTGGAATTTTTATGTGAGTTTGATTTTGAAATCAAGCACATAAAGGGGAAAGAAAACAAGGGAGTTGATGCGCTCAGTAGGAAGGTACAGGAAATGCATGTGGCATCTCTTAGTATTTTCAAATTAGATTTGAGGCAGCAGATTATTAATCATGCTGCTAGAGATGAATTGTATGAGCAGGTAAAAGACAAATTGCAACAACAAAATCTTGAGAAGAGGTATGAGGGATATAAATTGGAAGAAGATGGACTTCTCACTTATAAAGGCAGAATTTATATTCCAAATGTAGCAGATTTGACGAGAGTTGTTATGGATGAAATCCATCAAGCTCCGTATTCTGGTCACCTAGGATATCAGAAGACAATTACTACAGCTAGACAGTAGTACTTTTGGCAAGGAATGAAAAAGGACATGGCTGAATACATTTAAAGGTGCATGAAATGTCAACAGGTAAAGGTTGAGGATCAACATCCCGCAGGTTTGTTGTAGCCTTTGCCAGTTTCAGAATGGAAATGGGAAATTATTTCCATGGATTTTATTACAAGATTGCAGATGACTTGGAGACAACATGATTCCATCATGTTTGTGGTAGACAAGTTGACAAAGGCAACACATTTTATACCGGTGAAGTCTATGCATAAGAGTGATGACATTGCAAAGATCTTCATGAAGGAGATTTTCAAATTGCATGGATTGCCGAAGGCAATAGTCTCTAACAGAGATGTCAAGTTCACTTCCAATTTTTTGAAGGGATTGTTTGCAGATTTGGGTACAAAGCTAAACTTCAGCACTACCTACCATCTCAGACAGATTGGTAGACAGAAAGAGTTAATCAAGTTCTTGAAGATATGCTTCGCATGTATGTGATGGACAAACCAACCAAGTGGGAAGATTACTTACACTTAGTAGAGTTTTTTTATAACAATGGACAGTAGGCATCCTTGGGGATGAGTCTGTATGAAGCTTTGTATGGAAGAAGGTGTAGAACACCAGTGACTTGGGATAATCTAGTGAATAGGGTTGTGCTTGGACCAGAATTGCTCAAGGAAATGAAGCAAGAGGTTGTAAAGATCAGATAGAATCTGAAAGTAGCATAGGATAGATAGAAAATCTATATAGATAAGCATAGGATGAACAGAGAGTTCAGTGTTGGGGATCATGTCTACCTCAGAGTGAGGGAAAAGAAAAGTTCCTTGAAGCTTGGGAGTTGTGCCAAGCTATGACCAAGATATTGTGGGCCATTTGAAGTGCTTGAAAGAATAGGGCCTGTTGCATATATACTTGCATTGCCTGCTAGTACTAGAGATCATAAAATTTTTCATGTTTTTTGCTTAAGAAATATGTACATGATCCTAACCATGTGATAAATTAGGATGTGATTCAGGTGGAACCCGAGGGAGAGTTCCAAATCGAGCCAATGCGTATCCTCGACAGGAAGGTCACAATGCTCTGGAACCAAGCCATAGGGAAGGTAAGGGTGCAATGGGAGCACTACAGACCTAAAGAGCCTATGTGGGAGCTGGAGGATGCCATGCGATTGGCACATCCATTTTTGTTCCATTCTGCGGAACACTAAGGCGATACCAGTGTAGCATTTTGTTCAATTTTGTAAAGCACTGAGGACAGTGCTATTGAAGGGGGAGGGGAATGTAACACCCCGGTTTTGACCCTGTTTGCATTAATGTATGTGATGTATATATTGTAATGAATCATGGTGTGGAGCTGAAGGAAAAGTCCCCACCATCGATTCGGTTGTGTTATGTTTCAGTGATTTGAACTATTACCGATGGTATATCGGGATATGCGGCATACATATTAAATTGTGGCATCATGTAAATGTACATTCTAATTAAATGAACCCAACCATCTATGTTCACTACAACCATATTGAGAAGGGGCATGATTTTCTAAGGTTAAGGGGGGGGATTGCTAAACCTGGACCCCATGGGGAAAATCCACGTGTCAAACCTTAAACCTCTGTTTTAGTTGAGGCAGTTAATAATGGGTAGGGGTGGATAGCAAGCTTGCCCCCATGCTCCTCCACAGCTGGTTCAGTCATGCACGGGCTGGGAGTGGTTCAGTCATGCACCATTTGGGATGCTGGCCATCTGTCCACTCTCTCGGATCGTGGGCTGTTCGTTTTCCTCATGCAGAGCGGGGATAAAATGTTTTACAGTCCATTGTGTGGGGGTTCACCCTTCCCTCTCTCACATCGATTGCTAGTCTGTGAGATCCTTTTCCTCCCATTCATGTAGAAAGACTGTTCCCTTTTTCTGTTTTGCACTCTTGTTCGGACAGAGAAATGTCTTAGGCGTTCATAGTTGAATTATGTCTGTTGGATGCGTCTTTTCCCTCACGTACAGATTGGGAGTCGATTCCTTCCCCATTTCTATCTGTGTAAGTTCTCCAATGATTGCATTGAGGATCATGTGCTGTGGGCTCATGGTTGTTCGTGGGATATTATTTTCCCACGATTGCTTGGCTGTGTTTTTTCCCTTGTGATTTGGCTACTATAGGTTGCTGTGGAATTTTTTTGGACACGATAGTGCCAAGAATGATTCAAGGAGTTGTTCTTCCCGTGTTCCAGCTTTAATAGTTGGTTTGTTGCATGCACGCATTGTTTTTGTCCTTGGACTGCATTGGAGTGGTGAATGAGGGCCTGATGTGCTTGACAAACCTGGTGGTTTGGGAACCACACAAACTAATCTAGTGGACTGGCTTTCTTCTCCATAACCCCTGAATAGCACTGGAAGGGAGATCAGGTTCTGAGGGACTGCGTGGCAGAGAAAGGACTAATTTCCTTATGTTGGGTGTGTGTGGGTGTCCAAGAAGTCGGACTAGTTTTGGTGTGGGTGTCCTTCGCTCTTCAATGAGCTCGCCATCTTAGCAACTAGCCTTTCCTAGCTCCTGGATGGCCTAAGAAACCCAACTGTGTTGGCTTGGTTGATCCGTTGTTTGCCTGATAAACCCAACTATGTTGGCTTGGCTGAACTATGCATCCTTGTGGTGTTGTTTTCCTTGGTGATGTGTAAGCCTGCTAGTTCCTTATTCCTTGGGAAATCATGCCCGGCTTGGGGGTGGAAGCATTGCTAAGAGATTAAAGAGCATGCGGCCTATGGTTGGTTGGAACATTGCAGTGACATAGCTGGTTGTGGAACAAGCTCCTATTAATGATAAGTATCTTCTCGTGATTGAAATCCTTACAATTGTGTTCGTTTTATAAATCAATATGAACATGTTAAATGATGTGAATGAATGAATGTGCTTCTGTTGTTTGATAATAATTATGCATTTGAGTATGTTAAGTTCAATGCATTTTATGTTTTGTTCATGGGGCTAGATGCCCGTATGTTTGGTGTTTAGTAGCGTCCTCTTGCCCGGTCGGAGGGTCGGGGACGTTACAATTACTTTTGAATGTGTACATGAAATTGTTTTCCTTGCTAAATTAAGTTGCCACTACACATTGTTGTCTCTGTTTTCCTTCCTTACTTGTTTTTGTCTATTTTAAGTTGTCTTGTAATATATGGTCATCTAAAATATGGTGAAAGATAACAAGGAGGGGGCTGCTGAACAACAAGTTTCGACTTAAAGTTATAGTTCTTTTGAATCTAGAGTAAGGTGAAAAAAATTTAGATGTTAATACTATTTCCTTGGTATCAAACAACGAGTTTACTAGATGAAATACATCTAAGTCAAATATTAATTGCTAGAATGATTATGAAATTGAAGATCAGCAAAAGTTCCTCATAAGTTGTTATGAACTTCAAATACAAACAAGGGGATTGGATTTTGCTTTCTATCCAACAACCAAACATTCGTTAAGCTATTGACATACACATTTAACTAGTTAAAATTACCAATAAAATAGTGGAAAGTTAGAACCTACGCTAAAACTTGGGAATGAAGAGTCGCAGATCTAGTCATAGAGAAGTAATTTTTTTTAAAAGTGTTGCGATCCTAGCGTTGAGTTCATCACTATTCATTACACGAAGTTCAAGCTTCCATATTTCAAAGGAATTCAATGAAATACATTTGGTGTAGCTCCTTAAAAGTTGGTTCTTTAGGATTCTTGTGAATCATCACAAAGTTTGAAATGTTACTTTAATTGCAAAGTGCGAAAAGACTCTAAGTAATAACAAGAGTTTAATAGTCATATCATATCCTAAATTCATTGTTCAAAAGGGTGTGACTATGGTTCAAAACAAGAGTCGACCTTCCTTATTATTACATATGGAAATTGTTATACGTCGAAATGGAACTTATTCATCTAAGTAAGGACACAAAATGTGTAGTTATACACAATACCAACATGGATAGAAATAGACCTATATTTATAAGAGGATTGGATCTTTGATACTTGCTATTTACTCCAGCATCATCAACCTTTTCATATGAACTTGCTTGGAATACACAACTTCCCTTTTATAAATCAACGTATTATACGGGGGTTTCCCTCAAGCAACCCGTGTATGGATATCAAGAATGGAATACGCGAGTTTCCTCAAAGGAACCCGTGTATTATCCATGAGTTGCTCCACTACAGGTTGCGTATTTGATTAAGAATTGTTAAAAAATAAAAAAGATGATTAAGAAAAGGGCAGTGGGGCTCAGTTTGGTAACCTCCCCAACTTCCCTAACTATCCTAGCCTCGAATCCTTCCTCACAAACAACTATAAAAATAGGGGAAGGGTATGAGGAAAAGGGACCAACTTTGGAGGCAAAGTTATGCTAGAGGACTTTCATTGAGGAGAGGAGCAAGAGGACTCAGAGATAGGTCTTGCAGAGGAGTCTGATCAAGCAGAGGATTTGTAATGTTTCGAGAAACTCAATCAATAAATATTGTTATTTCTGTCCATCATTGTGTAATGAATGCTTCAATTGTTGTTGAGCAATGATCTATATTGTTTTTGTTTTAAATTGCAATATTTGTTTATGTTCATTTCTCATCTATTATAACAATTGAAGATACTGTGAGAATGGGTACTTTCTTTTTGCAAGTGTTGAAAATTGGAAGCAAAAGAGCATGGGAGAGAAGAGGCAAAGCTAGGATTGACCGTCGAAACAAGGTGCACAATCCTCATCTCTTTCTCTTTAATATATGCTTGTAACCCTGCCTGTATGTCTGCAACCTCATAATACGTTGGTGGCCTTCTGAACTCCAACCATAGGATATATTTTCCTCACAACAGAACTAGTGACTCCACTAGGGAGTCTACTATTTGGGGTCTCTTTGATTGATTATTCTTTCCAGTATTGTCTGTTCCTGGTCTTTTATATGACTTGCTTGCATAAATATCCAGTCAGTCCAAATCGATTACTGAATATTTAAGTCCATTCCTTTTTCTTTTTGAAAATTTATTGAGGAATCTGCGGGTATCCCATACTTGCAGTCGTGTATACTCTATAAATACGAGTGTTTTCCACTACACAATCGCGTATGGTATGTGGTTTATATCCTGCATAGTCGCGTATTCCCTGTAGGTGGTCATGTGAAAGCTAGGGTTTTGTCTAAAAGTTTGTTTTTGCATCTTGGATGTCACTAAGACTTTTTCTTGAGAGTGTTTGAGACTGTTGTTTGCTTAGGTTCTGGTTTTTTTATGTTGTAAGTCTCTTTTCAGTGAGTTAAGTTGGTTTGCTTCTTTAAAGACCTTTAGGTCTCTCCTCATGGATTTTACTTGGTAGGAGTGTTGGTGATGTCTCAGTTTGCAAACCCTATTAATGCTGATGTTCATTTACAGTTTGGTGGATTGGGTAAACAACATGAACTTTCTTCTTCCAAGCTTTAGAACAACTTGGTTTTATAAACTTGTGTAGTTCGGTCCAAGTAGGGTTTTTTCAAGCTTTGTATGACTTTCAAAGTTTTTTTTTATGAGATCTGAGTGTTGAGTCTGTTTGATACATTCATCCATTTTGCTCATTTATGTTTGTGTACAATGCACTTTCTTTCATTTTCCTTTTGAAAAGCAAATAGTAAAATGAAGCATTTAGGTGCATACTATCTTAAGTAGACACATTTTGTATTTGTTTTCAAGTTTTCAAAAAGAAAAGAAAAAAATTTCTTATTTGATTTCCAAAGTTCATAAGCAATTTTCATTATTTTTGAAAAAGATCGGAGAATTTAAAAATGACAATGTTAATTTGACACATTTCACATCATACTTTTTCTTTCCAGTCAAGTCCAAAAACATCATAAGTTGCACGGTCGTCACCCTGAGTAAAAACAAGCCTTAAAAAGAACGTTAATCTTTAAAATTGATTAGTAACCATTTTATTTTTAGGGACATCACCAACTAGCGTAGGTTAGGGTTTTGGATTAGTCATACTATCTATAACTATCCAAAACATTTTAAAATTCAAACATAGTGGCCCATCGATTAGGAAACCCACTTCTACAGGAAGGTAAACCGAAAATCTCCTCTAACACAGGAGTCAAGCATGAGGTCGTCTGAAGCTTGAGTTGCGAAGATACCCCTCCAATACTTAGTGTATCATAAACCAGGATTATTGTGCGTAGAGGGGTTCATTCAGTACCACCTTTGGCCTCGTGTGGTGGTCGTGTTGTTTGAATTTCGGGATTGTTATCCTGTCCATGCACATCATTCAGATCGACGATTGTTTCACCAAAAATTTCTTATAGATCTGGTAACCATAGTGTCTTGACCTACAGTTCTTACAGGGGTGACAGTCGAAGGATATTTCCACTGTACCTATGGAAGACATGGGAGGAAACCTCGTGCAATAATTTGGGAGGTTGGTTGGTGATTTAACTGCTTGCACCCAAAAAAATTGTATCGGGACCCCGGGTAATTGTTATTTAGCTCTTCATTGGTCTGCTCTAGGCCCTCATCATCCTAGATGTTCCTTTGGAAGGAATATCTTTATCTTCCTGGTTGTGATAGTGACATGTTCCCTCAAATTGACCATTAAAAGAGTTGACCATGCTAAGTTCCTAGGGGCACAAGTTGTTATTAATTATTCCTCCTAGGATAAATTTTTACTAATAATTGTTCTAAGGCATGTATTTAATTTTATTTCAGCAATTTTATTTATTATGCACAATAACGATGTGGAATTAAGGATGCCATGTCAGGAGGGTGCATTGGGGAAATCTATTCAACTTTCCTTGGTAAAAATAAGAAAGTCCATGACAAAAGCAAGAAAGAGAATAAAGGGAAGTTTCCTAAAAGCAGAAAAAACAATCAGAGGTAAAAGCAAGAAAGTATTTCAAAGGGGAGGGCATAGTTTCCTCTTATGGAGCTCAGAAAAGTTGTAAGACAAAAGCATGAAAGTTTTTTAAGGAAGGAAAGAGTTTCCTTATGACCTAGGAAAAGCAGAACGCTGTCATAACTCAAAAGAGGTAGCTTTTGAGTAAGGGAGGGTGCAATTTCTAATTGTGAAGGATGAATTGGAATTGAAAACAATTCCACATGGTCCTACTTTCCTAATTTCCCAAAGGGGGCACTTTTGTGGCTAGGGTTAGGTCATCCATGGGGTTGACTTTCTCTCACAGGTCACCATTGGCCTCAACTTACTAAGCAGGTCATCCATAAGTCTATAAAAGATAAAATTGAACCCATTGCTTCAGTTTGGTTGATTATTTGATTGTTGAATGCTTATGTGAGCATTACTTCTGAGTGTTGTGCCTCAGACTACTGGGAGATGAGCCCCAACCTTCCATTCCCCTCTCCTTCTATACCCTTATCTTCCATTACAGGTGTGGAGCACTATATTGCAAACATTGAAGGATAATCAAAGTTATTTTCAGCCTCCATCAAGTTCAGGTCGAGCTCCAGTGAAGCTCATGCTTCACCTATGCTCATAGCTCCTTCCTAGTCATGATCCGAGCCTCCTGCCCCTCATTTTTGGAGAATCCTTGTAATGGTCAGTCCATGATGTAAGTCTTGTTCTGAAGGTTCATAATATTCTACAAATTATAGTTATCATGATGAAATATCCCTACCCATAAAGAATCTTGTCTCAGTTTTCCCTAAAAGGGCCTACTTTATCAATGTATGGGAGAAAATGAATAAAAATGAGTGCTTTAAGGAATATGTCAGGTTGGGGAAGTAATTGAAGGGAGTTTACATATTCAATGATCTAATATTTACCCCTGTTATAGTTCTCATGTTTTATAGAAATGCATTTGAGATGATTTAACTATTTTTTTTAGACCTTAGCTAGATTACTAGCTTTTAATAACTAGTTTTGGTAAAATTGATGTAAAACCATTTATGTTAACTGAATCTGAGCTCTGTCAGTTCCCGTGGGTCACTAACAGGACCACCTTCCCATATAAAACTCCATAACCATTTTTATTTTGGTATGTACCCCCTTTTTGGATCCTCCTCTACGCAGGGTTTTTCTTGGATAAAATTGCCGTAAAACCCCAAATTCATCCAAAACTTCTCATAACCTTCCAGAATCTCTAAAAAATTGTATAAAACCTTTAGTTATGCTATATTAAGTCTGGAAAAACCCTTTTCAAGTTTCCAGAAGCTCCTGGTTGAAACAGGCAGAACTACTCTCCTCAGTTGCATGGTTTGGCTGCCCAGAAGCGTGGTAGTAGGTTTCCGCAGCGTGGATTATGAAAAATAAATGGCACCAGATATAAATGTGTTAGGGGAGAGAAAATTCAATGTCTGAAATCTCTTTTTTTTCTGCCCACTGATCACTCTTGTCCTCTGCAAAATCTCCCAGAAGAAACCTTTGTTTTTGCCAATCCGAGAAGGCTCTATGTGAACCCCTTAAATTTCAGAATTATTTAAGAAAAATTACAGAATTAAAGTGTTCAAGTCTGTACACCAAACTTAGGACATTACAGTGGTATCAGAGCAATTTCCTTGGCTCATCCCATGGAAAGTAACTCTCAGTGGAAAAGTAGCTCAGTAATATCTTCAAGTTGCAGTTGTGGAATTAGTTCCATTCATGGGAGATTTAGAATTTGAGTTGTATGAAGATGAGCATTCAAAAATGATGAGTTGTAAGGTGCCTTTAAACAAACATTCTACCATGCAGAGATTTAGAATTTGAGTTGTAAGGTGCCTTTAAACAAACATTCTACCATGCAGAGCCATGCATTTATGAATGACGAAAGCCCCCACCACTGATGGAAAGCCCCATGATTCATTCATAGTATGAGGCCCAAAGATATTTTCTTAATATTCAATTTGGCAAAGCCTCATGATTCATTTGTAGCATGAAGCGCAGATGTATTTTTTTAATATTCAGTTTTGCATATTAAAGGTAGCACTCTCCATGATGAAAAGCGCCATGATATATTTATATAATACATTTATTATTAATTTAAATTTTAAATTAAAAAGAGTGAATATAAATATATATTTTTAAGAATATAAATATATTTTTTATTATTTATATTTATGTTTTAATATATTAAATAATTTGAGTATAAATATTTCCAAATTGAACATAGTGTTAAATTTATTTTTTTTGAGTTTTTCTTTGTAGTATTTTAGAAATGATAAATATATCTTGAGTTGACATTCCATCCATCTTCACAATCAAGATGAAGTTGTTAATGGATGGAGTGTCCACTCTAAACACACATGGATTGTTTCTAAAATGCTACAGAGAAACTCTAACAGATTTAACACTATGATAAATAATGTCTGAATGTGAGTGATTTATGGAAAGATCTAAAAATTCTAATAGAATGTGCGTGTAATGTTTTTTTGAATATGTTTTTTTATTGGGGCTTCTAGACTTGATAATCTAGTTTGGTTGTAGGGTTCTTTATAACTTCTCATAAAGCAACAAAGAGTTTATTTACTCAAGTTGTAGAGCTCATTTTAGCTATATAATTGGAAGGAGTGTTTTTTATTTGTTGTAGTTGTAGTATATGAATTTAGATTTAGTAAAAATATGTTTAAAGTGAATAACCTACAAACATGTAGCTACAAATGAGTTATTAATGTTCCATTCCAGAAAGAAGTTTTGAATGCAACTTATTAATTTAGGAGTTAGAGGAATTTCTAAAGTAGGTTAGTTTAAATGTGTTGTAGATGCTATTTCACATAGTCCATGAATCATTCAATTTTTCATGCAAGTAAATACATTGTAACAATGTAGAGTTATTTCTTAACATTTTTTTTAAAACTATTGTAGAACTATTTAGAACTATTTAGTATATATATAAATCATCTATTCAAATCATCCCTTTTTAAGAAGTAAATTAATAATTTTTCTAGAGAAAAATAATAAATTTTATTTATTTGCCTACATAGTTTTGATATGAATTTGGAATTTGAGGTATTCCCATCTAATGCTTACACATTAATTGACTTCAGTTCTTTACTCATCATCTTTGGTACAATATATATCTCCTTAGTGAATTGAGTTAAGTTCTTTACTCATCATATTTGGTATAATACATAGCTTCCTAAACATTTATAACAAATCAAATTATTCTTTGTTTCTTTTTTTAAGTTTGGTAGATGTATACATTTATCTAAAAATAAGAATAAAATTTTACAACAAATCAAATTATTCTTTGCTTCTTTTTTAAAAATTGGTAGATGTACATATTCTGTAAACATAATAATAAAATCTTACAACAAATCAAATTATTCTTTGCTTCTCCTTTAAAGTTTGGTAGATGTGAGTGAATTTAACTACCATCATCATCCATTAATAAAATATAAAAAAACTTTTTATTATTAATTTTTATAATAAATTATCATCATTAAAATTTATAATATATTGATATTCCCTTTGTAAAGTTAATGGTATTCACAACATGAAGCATGAAGTATGAGTTTTTTTAAATGTAATGTTTATTTTTTAATCAAAATGTGATACTTATTTTTTTAATCAATATGTGATATTTAAATATAAAATTAAATAACTTAAATCACAAGTATGAAAGTTGTAACATTGAATTCAATGTTTAGTAAAAAGAAAATGTCATTTATATTCTTTTGGGAGGATTTTTTTTTTTTTGTGACATAGAGGGCTTATGACAATCTGGATAACTAGTAAGAGAAGATCTTAATGAAAGACGTTGTTCGTCAGAGGGAAAACGAATATGAAGGATATCAGTGGGCATCACATCAGTGTTTTTTCCCAAGGTTATACTTTATATTAATGAACATTACTCCATCTGAGCTGAGAAAAATATAGCACCAGTTTCCATTGTATAAGTGAAAAATACAGCAAAAACCCAAACTGTGAACTCTTAAAGTTAAAGATGCATTCATGCAAAAGTATTAAAATAATACAAAAGTATTAAAATAAAGATGTCGAGGACAAAGGAAAAGGGCAAAGCAATCGGGAATAACGAAAAGAAAGTTGAAAAAAGAAAATGCGAAGGCCGAAAAGGAAATAAGAATAAGAAATAACCAAAAGAGACCTTCACAAGGGTACCTGGTGACGGGCGATTTGGCCGTCAATTTACATTCAGACTTTTCCGAGTAAAGAAAAAGGATGAAAAACAAGAGGAGGATGAGGTTCCCGTGAAAAATACAGCGAAAACCCAAACTACAAAACTACAAAAGTGTGAACTCTTAAAGTTAAAATAAAGAAAAAGTAATGAAAACGAAAGGTGTCAATTTAAACAAGGCGGAATGGGCTTTGGCAATTCGTGAAGCTCACCCCAGTGGGAGGGCCCGTACAATGTCGCTGCTGCTGCCCTTTCGCCGCCTGTCTTCAGTGCCTTAAAGTAAAGATGTGGGATCCGAACTGTGGGGAAGGTGGTTTTCACCCAGCCCACCAGGGATCAAATCCCATTCAGACATGGCCCGCTGTGATAAGGCTCAAAAAGTAAAGGAATAACGAAAATAAAGTTGAAAAGAGAAATAAGAATAAGAAATAACCAATAGAGATTGTTCAGACTTTTCTGAGTAAAGAAAAAGGATGAAAAACAAGAAGAGGAGGATGAGGTTCCCGTTAGGCGTTAGGAGAGGGTTAAGTCTGATAATGGAAGGAGTGAAGGGTGTTTTGAGTAACGTGTTGCTGGCCTTGCAACTGTGTCTTGGGCTTTGGCAATTCGTGAAGCTCACCCCAGTGGGAGGGCTCGTACAAGGCGGAATGGGCTGCTTCTTGTCGCTGCTGCTGCCCTTCCGCCTGTCCTCAGATTACGTACGACTGAAATGTTGCCCAGGCTGGATCTTCAAGAAAGTGCGTTGCGGTATATTGAACAAGGCTTACGGGTTGCAAGATGAGTTGATCGAGATACCAACTCAAATAAATGTTGACAGCTCTGAGATTATCGAAGTTACCTACTTCGGCCAGAATTACCAGATTGAGAGAAGGGACGGAAACAAGTTGTTCATCGATAACAGAATGGCTTATTACATCACTGATGCAATCTGGCAAAATCTGTTGCGACTCCAATTCCTGAGCAAGGAAGACGTGCTCATTAAAGATTGTAAAGATTTTTGGGAAATGGTAGTCACAGGCCGTGTCTTGACGTTATCAGAAGCACTGGATTATATCATACTTGAAAACAAGCCGATCATGTTAACAGACAATACTTGGCTTCTCCCAGTCAACTTGACAGTGTCGGAGGAGAAACTGCTAAAGGTTTTAAACCTGGTAGGATTGTTCCTCCAAACCAAGAAAGTATTTTGGTTGATTCCTACATTCTTCAGCTTTGCCTCGGCAATATTGGAGTTCAACACAACACTCAGGGTATGGCTTTATACCAACATCAATAAGCTGTCCTGTTGGTCTATGCATCTCATATGTGACAAACTGCCTTACTCAAAGAGAAGGCAAGTTTATTCTTTGGATAAGTGGGTGGAAAATTTCAAGCCCTGCAACGATATACAATTAAGAGTTGTCAGGGGCAACATCTGCACAGTGCTCGGTGGAGCTGCAAAATCTCATACGAAAGATGTAACTAAATTGGTGCCGGTGCCTTGGTTATACTTTGCCGGACTATCAGCTCAGACCTTTTATTCTGACCCAATTAAGTTTCGGTGTGAATTTTTTGAAAGGATTGGTAAATGCAGCGTGGGTGTGTTGTACTCTGCTGATGACAAAGCGGTGGTCCTTGTGAATTGTACAAGTGAGGCCGAGTTTAGGAAGATCTGCACATTTGTTCAATGCGTAGCAAAGAATCGTTCAGGTTCTTTGAAATCTTACGACCGTCACAATAAAGTCCGCGTTCGCGGGTGGAAGGAGTCTGTTCGACATTATGTAAAAAGTGGGTTTCCGCCCATATACGAACTCAACTTAGAGCATGTTATCGTCACTGGCAGGATGGCATCTAACTCTGACATTGCTGTTTTCTGCAGTTTCTTTTACATAGTTTATTATACCCTCCCATATATTATTTGAAGTAAATTGTTGCAACTTTAAAAAAATCGAATAATTTTTTCTATGGTTTGTATTAAATTTGTTTTGAGAATTATTGAAATATTGATTTATCTTGCTTTTTATTGGTTTATATAGGTGACGTAGGGTCAATTTACTCGTCAAATACAGCCAAGATTTTACCGGAATACAGAAAACCTTTCAGATTTTGATTGGGTGTCTGTCATTTGAAATTCCAACTCGGCAGCGGGCTAACGTCAGCAACATTAACTTAGTTTTTGCACGGATTAGTATTCAATGCAACACGGTTGGATGTAGGTAGGCGATGTAATAATTATATCCTCTGCCTTAATGAATTGGATTTTGTGACTGATGAGCGCTGCAATTGCCTGTACTTCTATTACCTCCATGATTTCCATCTGTGCAGCGTGAATGCATGTCATCGCGCTCATTGCAACAGAAGTTTGTATACTACTCGGCCTCTCTTCACTCTCTGGTATCAACCCATAATCTGTATTATTTTCTCTTAATAATCCGGTTTACAATTTTTTTGCATTCTGTGTCAACATCATGGTTGAGCTTACAAATTCTCGCAGGACATAAAATCGTACCATTTGTAAAATTCTTGCATCACGTGATAGTATGCTTAATGTAAAAAGACAAAAATGTTTGAACAATCTAGATTAAATATGTATGATATTCCTGGTCTTATTCCAGATCGCCAACTAACATATTCCAGATTGTATGATATTCTTGGTCTTATTCCAGATTGCCACAATAATATTTTCATGGGTTTGGTTTCAGACTCTAGACTAACATACTCTCAGAACAATTCTGTGTTTACAAAATTAATTCATGAAACGTGGCAATTAGAAAACTTGCGGGCAAATTGGTCCTCCTGCATTGAAAGCTTCATCAAAGCACATAGACAAAGACCCGTAAAAATACAAGGGCTGCCTTGAGGCCCAGGATATCGGATTTTAATGGCCCCTCGCTAAGTTTTGGCTATTGAATTAATCAAACTTTAAAAGAGTGAACTGGGGTTTGGTAACTACAGTGCACTACAGACATTGAATTCCCTTTTTTATTTTTTTATGATGTAAAGAGCTGAACCAGGTGTAAATGTGCTTAGACATAGAGGCGCCATTAAAGTACGAAAAACAAAACCTCATGCATTCATTCACAAGAACATCTCACAGTACTCATTTTAAAGCACTTTATACCATCATAGTACATAGTTTACAATACACGTTTGTCACTGAACAACGGCTTCTAAGACAAAGATTTGTCTCATTGGAGAGAAGCGAAATGAACTGCTGTTTCGAAGTGCAAATCAATAGAAACCTAGCCAGCGTTTGGGATGATTCTAGCCGTAGCTTATTCCCTTTGACTATTTAATTGTGAGGTTATTTCAATTTGTTGATCATACCTTCTATGCATAAAATGTTGGGCATACCAACTACCTTATGCCCTAGATAGTATTACACATTTCTTTGTAACTTAAAATATTAAACTCCTACAAATAATTAACTTATTTGTGTAAATTAAACTCCTACCATGTGTAAATTCCTCATCACATTGTTATACGATAAAGCAGATAATGAAGTGCGAGTAAATCACCTCTCATTTTAATTTTTTGGGTTTTTTGGCTTGTCGATTCCTTAATCTCAGCGAACAGGCTGCAATTGCCTGTATTCATATTCGTTCTATGATTGCCATCTCTGCAACTTGAATAGATTGGATTTTCTTGAATGGATTGGATTTTCTGGAGGGCGCGCACTGCAATTGCTTGTACTTATACTAATTCCATGATTTCCATTCCATAATTTCCACTCAAACTGCAATTGCTTGCACTTACACTAATTCCATGATTCTATATCTACAGCTTGAATATTGGATGTTTATTCAAATGTCATGGCTATAACATCGCGCTCACGGAATGTACTCTGCCAGAATTTCTATCACCCCAGAACTTGCAACAAAAAATTGTATAGTACTCGGCCTCTCTTCTTTCTCTGGTATCAACGCATTATCTTTATCTTTTCCCTTAATGATCGGGTTTACAAATTTTTGCATTCTCTGTTATCATCACATAATGCCCACCTTTTTGAGTTTTTTCTCTAATGGTTGAGTTTACCAATTCTTGAAGGACATAAAATGGCTATGTTACCATCTGTAAAATCCTCAGGACAATGTTATACGATAATGCAGGTAATTAAGTGCGAGTAGATCACCTCTCTTTTAATTTTTTTGGTTTTTGGGCTCGTTGATTCATTTGCCTCAACGAACACACTGCAATTACCTGTACGCTTATTCATTCTATGATTGCCACCTCTGCAGCTTGGATGAAATGGATTTTCAGGAGGGTGGGCACTGCAATTGCTTGCTCATGAAGACATTTTTATATGTTTTTTTTAGACAATGAGGTGCTAGTAGATCACTGGTTCACATCCCATTTGAATTTATTAATAAAAATTCCTTTTGCTGATTTCAAGTGCAGTTTCATTTCACAGAATTCTGTGAATCCCATTTTCGTTAAAGAGGATGTGGGATCTTTATATCACAAAATGAATCGAATGGCAGAGAGTTGCTTGTTGGTATATAGTTATATTTATGTTGTTATATGTTTATGTTCAATAAATCGCAGAACGTTTTAAAGTTTATACTCCAGTTGATGTTAAATTCAACGGGTTTCGGTTTTACACGTGATACAGTGAAAGCAGAAAAAATGGAGCTCGTGCAATGGAAACAATGGGTCGGACTTTGGGGATTTTCAAAATTTTGCTTCTGCTTCTTGTTTTTTTTTTATATTTTTTGTTTATTTTTGGTTTTTTTGTTTTGTTTATTACAGTCATGCAAATACTGTGGGTTTATGTTTTAATACAAATATATGATCAGAATCATATATTTGCATTTTTAAATAGTGGTTATGAGCTTTAATGATTTTAAAATGTATCGACTCATCCCCTGAGCCCAACCGAGTCCGGTAGCCAATCAAAGTAGCCATGCCAAGCCAAGTGGCAAAGCCCATGAGCCAATTACAGCGATGCTGGACAACCTCAGTTCAAAGGCAGCAAATGCCGCAGTTACACGGTGGAGAAAACGATCCAGCTTGCTATCAAGGTAGGACTGTGGATTGGAAGAAGGATACCGCCCCAAGACACCCAAAACTCCTCCGGCCTCCTCTACAGCTGTTCATGGCCCTAATTATAATAATGTTCTAGGTTGAGATTCAATTTGAACTGCTATATGAAGCTTTGAAGCGTTAACATCCAAAGTATATATAGACGCTATATCTAAATCTATTTAATTTTAAAGACGTTTGCTTGGGGTAGTGTGCCCCAAAACCGGGCTGCGGGCTTTTATCAGCAAAGTTTTAATGCACTTTATGTGTGTAAGGTCAATCTGCATAGTGTAGGGGATGGGAGATGTGCTACTTAGGTTTGTTGAAACTTTCATCACTGAGTCATTATTATTGAAATTAATGTTTCCAGCAACCTACTATGCTATGCGGGATGACACGCATCCATTACTTTGATTATAGTTGGATTGATAATTAATTTAAATCCAACTATTTATACTTAACCGTTAATATGTCTTGAGAAAAACAGAGATGAGTATGGGTTCTCGAGCAAAAAATCAGGCTGAATTGGGTCAGAGAATGAATTCAATGGAGCATGGTGCCAGTTTCCAGATAATGGGAAATACATTTTTTCTAAAATAATCTTCAGATTTAATTTTTTAAAAATCAGTAATATTGAAGTAAAATTACAAGATGAGATCATAATTTAAGTTAACATTCAAAAGAGAAGATGTATAAAGTTCTCTATTGAAGTAAAATTACAAGATGAGATCAGAATTTAAGCTAACATTGAAAAGAGAATATGTATAAAGCTCTCTTTCAGAGGCTCATCCTTGAGAACGATATCCAAGAGTCTTACCAAGATAACCATTCATATCAGTGTTAGTTCGTTGAGAACACGAAGGACGAGTTTGAAGACGAGAAAGGCAGAGGGCGTTTGTAGGTTTCGAGTGACAGATTGCATAAGATTTTTAGGTATGTGAAGATCTATGCCTTTAGGTTTTTGGAAGTGTAATTATTTTGGTTAGTAGTTGTGTTGACAAGTTAGTAAATAAATTGTTATTATTATTAGTTTTTGCAAAAGACCAGTCTTGATTGTTGTATCACTAAGTTGAAGGATGGTGATGCCATTGTCACATATAGTTTAGGTATCACTAATGTGAAGGATGGTGACGCTCTTGTCACATATAGTTTAGACTACAATACATTTTTTCTTTTCCATAAAGATAGTGAATTCACATAACTGGTATTATGTTCTAATTTTACAATAAGATGCTTATGGTTATTAATTGAGAAAGGTTAAACACACATGGGAGGTTTGCTTAATTGGAAGCCATGTTTTAAAATATAAAGTCGGAGATAGTTTTGTCACAAATAGTTTAGACAACAATAGGCGTTTTTTTTATTGAATTTCAATAGCTGTTATTTAGCTATAATTTGGTTCGTGAATTCCAATAGATTATTATGTCACGAGCAAGCTATGATATATATAGATAGGTAGATAGGTAGATTGCATTAATTCTACTGTACAAAAGTTAATTTTTTAATGTTTAACAAAAATTTGTAAAAATTGTGAGTCAATTATGTATTGTTTTTGTTTTTTTTGCTTTCAGTGCCATACCTACTACACATTTTTTACGCCAATATCGATTTTAATACCAATAAATTTCTCACGATCTATACAATATATATAAAGTACATGAAAGCTACACGATCTATACAATATCTATATAAAGTACAGGAAAGCTGCAAACACCTGTCAATTTTTAAGTCTCTTTCCAGCTTAAATCCATCTAAACCAAAACGGTCGCTCTCATTAAGAATTATTCTTTTCTTGGGATTTTCAAATATTCTCTCTTCATTAACTGAGACATGATTTTATCCATACTTGACACTTGCTTAATCATAAAATGCTGGATAGACTGTTGTTACAGCGTTAGTTATTATTTTAATATATGAATGAAATGGCTTTGGTCATGAATTGACAGCTTCTGCGCCACAAAGTTATGAGGTTGGTTTCTCAAGGTAATGACTTATGACATCTGACAACAATTTCTGTACTCTCTTACCACACTCCTTCGCCTTCGCTGTGACAAACCATTGGCTTTGACAAATGTGATCAAGGTCGCCACCTACTAGCCCTTATTGTTCGGATCAATGAATGTGCCCGCTCTTTGGCTCCAATTTCATCTTGTTGTTTTAGCCATTTTTCGGCTGTAAGGTCAACGTCTTTGCTGTCTTTGCTTGCACCTGAGCAAAGCAAAAACCCTAATATGAAGCTTTCGTGAATAATTTCATTTATGCATTCCTCCAGTCTATGAGATTATAACGAAAATGTCACTCAAACATGCAATTTCTGTTGTGATTTTTATTGATTCAAATTTATAAACTATACTATCTCCAATGGTTTTGTAAACACAGATAATTAATCAGAAGCCTTTGTCATGGATATTAGTATTTATTTTATTAAATTTTCATTCCTTATGGTTAAAATAGGCTATTCGAATAGTAAGTTTATAGGTGAATTTCAAAAAAATATTCTGAATTTTTTTATGAAATTTCTGCAGCTGTTCTATAGTAGTTGTTTCTCAAATTTCCACCACTGTCCTCCTCGCGTATTTTTATTTAATTTTTTGGATTTTGACTGCTAACAGTTTTTTCCCGACCATTCTTCAGAATTTTTGGCTCTCTTTGTTTTTTACAGCATTGGAGTTCATCTGCCTAAAATTTGCCTAGTTTTTGATATAGTCAATCCGTTTTATAAAGACGCTTTGATATTTGGTTGGCGTCTGTTATTTCTTAAAATTACAGTCTTTGGCCACTTGTTAACACTATCTTTATTACTGATCTATTTTAGATTGTTTGCAGGCATCAATTTAAAATAAGGAGGGGGCCATTCATCAGTTTTCTTGGTCTTGATTGGAAGTTGTATTCTAGGGTTTGATAAATTGAAAATGATTTTTATTAGTCTGAAAAATAATTTACAAACCCACCAGTTTGCATATTTCAGGAGGGAATGACACTTGATTTACCAAATTCTGTTCCCTTGGATTGTGCATTTTCTTACGGTCTGGGACCAAATTTGATTTGATTTCATGGTTAGGGAATAGAGGTATTTGATTATATCCAGGTAGAAGATGGAAACATCTCGTTCCTTGTGTTATGATGTTGAAACTACTAGTAAAGATTCCATTGTCATTTTATGTTTCAAGCCTAGTTTAGGCGATGCTTCTAATAAGCGAAGGGTTTCTTGCTTGACTAAAAGTTTCAGAGAATTTGGAGTCCTTTCTAAAGGAGCATAGTAATTATTTTAAACTGCTAAAAGTTTTCATGGCCTATGACGTTTTTTTCATTATCTTTTTCATCTGTTGTAGAGCTAGTCCATTTTACGCCTATTGATACAAATAGGGAAGATTTTATCAAGGTATTTAAAGTTTTATTTTTTCTTGTGTGTTCTAACCTTTTCATTTACATGTTAATACTTTTCAATCATTCATGTTTTTTAGAGTTATTTCCATCTTTTCTTTCAATAAGACATACTTGTCTAGTGTCTCTAACAATGAAGATGGCTTCCTATGCATCCAATTTTTTTTGCGGTCAAAGCTCCATGTGAAAAAGTCTCGTGTTCGGTTGCTTTCCTTTAGAATTCTACATGGGAATATAAATGCCTAAGTCGGTCTTCATGGTAACTGTCCATGAGATTTTCATTTATATTCTGGTTATTTTTTTATGGTATTTCCTTAAAGTTGTCTGTTATTTACTACTTACATGTTTTATAACATCTAATAATACTTATCCTGAGATGTGGACGTGTAAAATTTAATTATAAAAATATACAAAAGAGAACAGATACAATTCACAAGGTTGCATGGGTACCTTCCCTTGCATCTGCTCTAAGTGCTCAGCTGAGTAAAAGCACAAGCATTTTTTCTTCTGGCTTTTAAGTTCTGATCTATGCAATCAATCTTTGTTTTTAATTTCAAACGGCTGGTAAACCGGAGAAGCTACTATAAACATATTTATAAATTTGAGAATAATTGTTAAAGATAATATCCACTCTTCATTGCTCTCTGGTTCATTATATCCAAATACTTCAACTACCTTTCTGAAAAGTGAAAACGTTTAAGCCATGCTAAAAAAATATTATAAAAAAAAACGATTGACAAGACGTGACTTAATTGTGAATGATATGCTTGGGTTTGGTTGTTTTAAATTAATTCTTTACAAATCTGAAGCCAAACATTTTACCTTAGAGAATTGGTTGAGTTTAAATCTCTCAATGCCCGATAAAAATGTTTTGATTGAGTTTAAATCTCGCAATGCCTGATAAAAAAGTTTGGATTGAGTTTAAATCCCTCAATGCCTGATAAAAAGGTTTTGGTTGAGTTTAAATCTCTCCATGCTTGATAAAAAAATTTGGTTGATTCTTAAATCTTTGAATGCCTGATAAAAATGTATGTGACTGGATGGGGTAGCCAATATCCTTTGACAAACATTTAACCTGAATCTTGAAATAGAAACATAAGTGGGTGGGGCAAGCAATCCCCTTTGCCAAATATTTAAATTCATTCTTGACAAAAAAACATATGTGCCTAGCTTGCGCATGCAATCCCCTCTGCCAAACATTTAAACAAAATCTTGAAATAAATATGTATATGGTTGGCTGGGGTAGGCGATCCCCTTTGTCAAACGTTTAATCTAATTCTTGAAATAAACAATTTTCCTACATTTTTATTCATTCATGTGTACTGAAAACGTGGTTTCGTTGTTTAAACTCAATATTTTTAATTGCTCGGCATTCCCTTTTGGGAGAAAATCCCATTCCCAAAATCAAGAATTTTTCTTTTAGTGATTTTTATAAAATAGAGGTCCCATTCCAAAGACAAACAAATTGACTGGGTGTTGTTAAAATATTTTAAGCACTACTCAGTGATCGTTTACATGATCTACTATGTAAATACTTGAGTTTATTTAGAGTTTAAAGAATGAAAAGAATACCATTCAATAAGGGATGAATGAGTTTAAAGTTTAAAGAATGGGTTTAAATGTTAAAGAATGAGTATAAAGTTTCGAATTCCATCTTAGATTAGATTTAGGGATTTATAAAATTTGTTATAAAGAAGGGCAAGTTTAAAATATGAATTAAAAGATTCTTAAACTTTTTATTAAAAAAGTCAAGACTAATTCCATTAAAGTATGGATAGCAAATTATTAAAGTCTAAATCAAATTCTAATGTACAATGAACTTATAAATTTGTTATTATGAGACTAAATTAAAATCCCTTGAGTATAGAGTAAGAGTTTAATTATTTATGAGTAACATTTTAGGGATAAGATTCCCTTGTTCTTTACCCTAATGTATTTTGACGAATCCTCAATGTCTATGGAGTCTAAAATTCATTTCACTATTAAATAATGGTTATTAAATTTATAAATTGTACACTCCTTTCATATTGAAACAAGCAATTGAAAACTTGTGATGCATGCAAAGCTCTTTGAAAAAGAGTAAACAAAGTATCAATGTATGATAAATTATCACATCAATAATATCTTTGTGTAACAATTTGTACCAGTGTATGTCTTCATATAAACCCGCTTGCTGCCCAACTCTCTCAAGAGCCATAACATACTTTTATAATATATATTTGTGGATGCTAATTTGTGAACCCTCATGTTGTTGAAGTTATAAGTATTTTGAATGCTAACTTGAATACTATTTCTGTTTAATATTGATTAGTGTAATATTTAGTGCTTGGCTTAAATAATTGAGTTGTAATAATTTATTAAGTTTCAATAGAAATTAGATTAATATTTAAGAAAAAATTAAATTCTTTACTATAACTTGTAAATATGATTGAAAAACATGTTATTTTATATTTAAAATAAGTTGTATATAAGTTAAGTAATTTGAACATTAATACAAGCCACAACCTAAATGGACACATAAACCACCCATAAATAGACACTTAGGTAAGGAATAAAGTATTTATATTTTTGTATAATAAATATCAATGTATACTATTTTTATAATATAAAGAAAAAATAAACCTTTTCATTATTTAACTTATTATCATTTATCCTTAGTAAAAATAAATAATATTATGGAAAATCTTGCTTACTCTATTTTAATTAAAAAAAATATAGTTTCATTATGCTTATAGTATATTTTATTGATATTAATGAATTTGTTGATTATTCTAATGTTTATAAAAATAAGTTGTGTATAAGTTAAGTAATTGAAACATTAATACAAACTAAAACATAAATTGACATATAGAAGAGGCATAGACACTTAGGTAAGGAAGAAAGTATTTATATTTTTTTATAGTAAATATCAATGTGTACTATTTTTATAATATAAAGAAAAAAATAAACCTTTTCATTATTTAACTTATTATCATTTATCTTTATTAAAAATAAATAATATTATGAAAAATTTTGCTTACTGGATTTTAATAAAAAAATATAGTTTCATCATGTTTACAATATATTTTATTGATATTGATGAATTTGTTGATTATTCTAATGTTTATTTAATTTAATGTAAAAACCAAAAAGAATAATCACATTGATAGTGGAGGATATTTTTTCTAATTTAAGAAAACAAGCAAAAAAAATAACAATTATTCACATCCTATCAAAAGCTACATGCAAATAACTGCTCCCCATTGCAAGTTGCAATGTCGGGGACATTGCCACCACGTGGCTCTTGTATCGATTCTGAATCAAATTTCTATTTTACAATTGATATGTCTCTGTTTTTACTCTGGTTTATCTGTTAGATCAACATTGGAGAAGATTTTCTTGTGAATTATAATGGCTTAAGATCCGAGTTGGCTTTGTTCGTATCATTTATGATTTGGTTCTTTGCTGTTATTTGATGACACTGCGTTTCCTGGTCTTTCTGTTAAATCCATATTGTTGCAGAGAAATTGGCGTTTGAATCTAATTTCACCTTTTTCAGTTTAAATTGTAGTGCTTCACTGCCCTAGAACCCCAACAAGATATTTTTCTTTGGAATCCATGGAACACGTTCTCTTCTACACTTTGTGACAGACATGGTTTCGACCGGAATTGAACTAGCGGGCATGGCTTCTGCTGGAATTGAACTAGGGACCTCTGATTGGCATGAAAAGTTTCTTATTTTTTTCCCTAATTGATAGGGAGGTCTGTATCTAATTGATAGGGAGCTCTGTATCTCCTAGTGTTGAGTAGGTTCCTTCTAAACCACTATACCGAGCCTGGATTGTTGGTTTGAAGTAGACTGAATCGGAGGGTTGAGTAGTCCATCTGGAGATTAGAAGTTGTATTTTGTGTTTCCAACTCATATTAAAAACAGTCATCTTCTTGGGAAATCGAACTAGGATTCACTATTCAACGACTATTGTTTGGGTATTGTAATTTTGTAGTTTTACTAATTACATTTTTCAAGTTGGATTGGAATTTTAGACCCACATTCCTGATCTTCCACTCATTTGCTGTCAATTGAACCATCTACCAACAACTACGCAGTCCTACCTGAATTTAGTAGTTTACTGTTGTTGTTTTTTGGCATTTACTATTACATTTTTCAGTTTGAATTTTACCAATTAATGGGTTTACCTTCTAATTGCATGTTTCAGTTTGAACTTTACGAGTTAATGGTTTTATGTTCTGGACATACCAGCTAATGGTAACAACAACTTCTCTGTCCCATTTGATATCAGCAAAGGAACTGATGCAACTTAAGCTTCTAGCCAAGGTGTTCGCTGCATTTTAGTTTTTGTTGTCAGGGCATGTGATTGAAAGTGTCATATTGTAGTGATTATGAGGGCTGGAATTTGACGGGTCTATATTTCATATTTCTCGTCATAAAAAAAACTAAGAAAAACTGTAAAAACGTTTGTATATTTGGAAATGTTTTCAAATTCCTACCCTAGTCTCATTAGTGAATGGTTTGCTACCAATATTAAGTAAAGGCCAGCATAACCAGTATTAAGTCTTTTCGGCTTTCTTGAATTATATATCTATCAGGTTCTTTACATCACATACAGAATGCCAGGTTCTTTACATCATATTGAACGCCTCCAATTTTATATAGGTAGGCATTATGTATATTAAAAAGGCTCCCCTCAACTTAATATAGGGTAGGGTTTATTGAGAGTATTTATGACTTCTAATCTGACCACAAGAATATATACCTAAAGTAATTACTTTTGAATGTGTACATGAAATTTTTGTCCTTGCTAAATTAAGTTACTACTACACATTGTTCTCTCTGTTTTCATACCTTACTTGTTTTTGTCTATTTTAAGTTGCCTTGTAATATATGGTCATCTAAAATATGGTGAAAGATAACAAGGAGGGGGTTGCTGAACAACAAGTTCTGACTTAAAGTTATTAGTTCTTCTGAATCTAGAGTAAGGTGAAAAAAAGTGTAGATGTGAATACTACTGCCTTGGTATCGAACGGCGAGTTTACTAGATAAAATACATCTAAGTCAAAGATTAATTGCTAGAATGATTATGAAATTGAAGATCAGCAAAAGTTCCTCATAAGTTGTTATGAACTTCAAATACAAACAAGGGGATTAGCTTTTGCTTTCTATCCAACAACCAAACATTCATTAAGCTATTGACATACACATTTAACTAGTTAAAATTACCAATAAAACAGTGGAAAGTTAGAACCTGCGCTAAAACTTGGGAATGAAGGGTCGCAGATCTAGTCATAGAGAAAAAGTGTTGCGATCCTAGCATTGAGTTCATCGCTATTCATTACATGAAGTTCAAGCTTCCATATTTCAAAGGAATTCAATGAAATACATTTGGTGTGGCTCCTTAAAAGTTGGTTCTTTAGGATTCTTGCGATTCATCGCAAAGTTTGAAATGTTACTTTAATTGCAAAGTGCAAAAAGACTCGAAGTAATAACCAGAGCTGAATAGTCATATCATATCCTAAATTCATTGTTCAAAGGGTGTGACTATGGTTCAAAAGGAGAGCCGACCTTCCTTATTATTACATATGGCGATTGTTATACCTCAAAATGGCACTTCTCCGTCTAAGTAATGACACAAAATGTGTAGTTATACACAACACCAACATGGATAGAAATAGCCCTATATTTATAAGAGGATTGGACCTTTGATACTTGCTATTTACTCCAGCATCATCAACCTTTTCATATGAACTTGCTTGGAATACGTGACTTCCCTTTTAGCAATCAACGTATTATACGGGGGTTTCCCTCACGCAACCCGTGTATGGATATCAAGAATGGAATACGCGAGTTTCCTCAAAGGAACCTGTATATTATCCATGAGTTGCTCCACTACAGGTTGCATATTTGATTAAGAATTGTTAAAAAATAAAAAAGATGATTAAGAAAAGGGTAGTTGGGCTCAGTTTGGTAACCTCCCCAACTTCCCTAACTATCCTAGCCTCGAATTTCTTCCTCAAAAACAACTATAAAAATAGGGGAAGGGTATGAGGAAAAGGGACCAACTTTGGAGGCAAAGTTATGCTGGAGGACTTTCATTGAGGAGAGGAGCAAGAGGACTCAGAGCTAGGTCTTGCAGAGGAGTCTGATCAAGCAGAGGATTTGTAATGTTTCGAGAAACTCAGTCAATAAAGATTGTTATTTCCTTCCATCATTGTGTAATGAATGCTTCAGTTGTTGTTGAGCAATGATCTAGATTGTTTTTGTTTTAAATTGCAATCTTTGTTTATGTTCGCTTCTCATCTATTATAACAATTGAAGATACTGTGAGAATGGGTACTTTCTTTTTGTAGGCGTTGAAAATTGGAAGCAAAAGAGCATGGGAGAGAAGAGGCAAAGCTAGGATTGACCGTCGAAGCAAGGTGCAGAATCCTCATCTCTTTCTCTTTAATATATGCTTGTAACCCTGCCTGTATGCCTGCAACCTCATAGTATGTTGGTGGCCTTCTGAACTCCAACCATAGGATAGATTTTGCTCACAACAGAACTGGTGACTCCACTAGGGAGTCTACTATTTGGGCTCTCTTTGATTGATTATTCTTTCCAGTCTCGTCTATTCTTGGTCTTTTATATGACTTGCTTGCACAAATATTCAGTCAGTCCAAATCGATTACTCAATATTTAAGTCCATTCCTTTTTATTTTTGAAAATTTCTTGAGGAATCTGTGGGTATCCCATACTTGTAGTCGCGTATACTCTGTAAATACGAGTGTTTTCCACTACACAATCGCATATGGTACGTGGTTTATATCCCACATAGTCGCGTATTCCTTGTAGGTGGTCATGTGAAAGCTAGGGTTTTGTCTAAAAGTTTGTTTTTGCATCTTGGATTTCACTAAGACTTTTTCTTGAGAGTGTTTACTTAGGTTCTGGTTTGTTTATGTTGTAAGTCTCTTTTCAGTGTGTTAAGTTGGTTTTCTTCTTTAAAGACCTTTAGGCCTCTCCTCTTGAATTTTACTTGGTAGGAGTGTTGGTGATGTCTCAGTTTGCAACCCCTGCTAATGCTGATGTTCATTTACAGTCTGGTGGATTGGGTAAACAACATGAACTTTCTTCTTCCAAGCTTTAGAACAACTTGGTTTTATAAACTTGTGTAGTTCGGTCCAAGTAGGGTTTTTCAAGCTTTGTATGACCTTCAAAGTTTGTTTTGCTCATTTATGTTTGTGTGCAATGCACTTTCGTTCATTTTCCTTTTGAAAAGAAAGTAGTAAAACGAAGCATTTAGGTGCATACTATCTTAAGTAGACACATTTTGTATTTGTTTTCAAGTTTTCAAAAAGAAAAGAAAAAAATTTCTTATTTGATTTCCAAAGTTCATAAACAAGTTTCATTATTTTTGAAAAATAAAGAGAATTTAAAAATGACAATGTTAATTTGAAACATTTCACATCATACTTTTGTTTTCCAGTCAAGTCCAAAAACATCATAAGCTGCACGGTTGTCACCCTGAGTAAAAACAAGCCTTAAAAAGAATGTTAATATTTAAAATTGATTAGTAACCATTTTCTTTTTAGGGACATCACCAACTAGTGTAGGTTAGGGTTTTAGATTAGTCAAACTATCTATAACTATCCAAAACTTTTTAAAATTCAAACATAGTGGCCCGTCGATTAGGAAACCCACTTCTATAGGAAGGCAAACCGAAAATCTCCTCTAACACAGGAGTCAAGCATGAGGTCATGTGAAGCTTGAGTTGCGGAGATACCCCTCCAATACTTAGTGGATCATAAACCAGGATTATTGTGCGTATAGGGGTTCATTAAGTACCACCTTTGGCCCCGTGTGGTGCCAGTGTTGTTTGAATTTTGGGATTGTTACCCTACCCATGCACATCATTTAGATTAACGATTGTTTCACTGAAAATTTCTTGTAGATCTGGTAAGCATAATGTCTTGACCTAGGGTTCTTACATGGGTGACTGTCGAAGGATATTTCCACTGTACCAGTGGAAGACATGGGAGGAAACCTCATGCAATAATTTGGGAGGTTGGTTGGTGATTCAACTGCTTGTATCCAAAAAAATTGTATCGGGACCCCAGGTAACTCTTCTTTATCTCTTCATTGGTCTACTCTGGGCCCTCATCATCCCAAACGTTCCTTTGGAAGGAATATATTTATCTTCCTAGTTGTGATACTTAGGGATTTTTTTAGTGGTATGTTGTTGCACTTTCCTATGATATAGTATGACTCTTAGATGTGTGTAGATAAAGTCTTTAGCTTTGAAGGATCAACATCCTCGTATATTGTGAAGGTTGCAAAGCCTTCCTCCACTTACAGCTGTGGAACCTCCACCGCCACCTAGAAGGCAGAGAATTAACACAAGCGGTTTATTTGAACCAAGTAGTATTAGTGAGAGTCCAAGGGAACTTGAACTTAGGTATAATCAACCTAATCACCCTCCAGCAGATATTGAAGACTTGCAGGATGGATACTTTGCAAGAAATTATAATTCACCTCTTACTGATTTGAGGGATCCAATACTTGTGCAATTTAGACCTTTCAGTTAACCTGGTCTTGGTGTCCCACTAAGTCTTGTCATGTCAAATACTGGAGAAGGATCTAGGGATATCTATACCCCTGCTTTAGCCATGTCATCCAACAGAGTATCACCTCCGCATGTGAGTGTGTCATTATCAAACATACCTAATGCACGGATAATATCTTTAAATTTTACTTCACCTATCCCTTTGTCTCTAAGTACTAGAGTGGTTATCCCTTCAGTACCCACGAACTCTACTATCAATCTGCGGACCAATATGCCTTTTACATCCTATCCCTTATTCCAGAATTTTCAGAACAATCCTAGTGGTTCCACTCCTTTCGTCCAAGGGTATCCCTTGTATGGAGGACACATTCCTATGTCCTCTCTATATGTAGCTCCCACACCTACTTTAGCATGTGTATCTTTTGGAAGTCCAAATTATTTCTCTAGATTCAGTTTTCAAACATCAAGTCAGGTCTTGACCTCACTGAGTGGAATCTCTATGTTTTCATTATTTGGTGCAAGATCAATAACTCCCATATTGATGACACATGTTTCGGTTGGAACTAGGAAAACTCAACATAACACACCTCAAGTCAGTAACCCCTTAGCTTTTAGATGGAATCCTTTTCAAAAAATTGTCACTTCTTCACAATCAGCGGCTGGGGGAAACCCCAGTCAACCTTATGGGAGCATTGGTGTAGGTTATTCCTCACACCAAGTTCACCAATACCAAACTACGGCTCAACCTTGACTTCCTTTTCTGGAAACATTTAACTTGCTATACCTCTCAAAACTAATGAACAAACCTGTGCACCATGATCTGAATTGGCCACTAGTTTCTATCAAATTGCCTTCATATATTCCAAAATTTGAAGGGAAAGCTGGAGAGGACCCTAGTGACCATGTCACAACTTTCCATCTATGGTGCTCCTCAAACTCTTTGAACAATTATTCAATTTGGTTGAGGCTTTTTCAAAGAACCTTGTCAAATGTAGCAGCTAAATGGTACATCAAACTCCCATCTATTGCTTATGACTATTTTCTTGATTTAGCCACTATTTTTCTCAACCACTTTCAACATCCGGTCCATTTCAAGGTGATTTTTGCAACGTATTCCTTTTCTGAAAACAATGGTGGGAAGCTCCCAAAACAGGAAGCCATAGTTTCTCCAATTTATTCTACATAATTGTTTGATATTGCTTCCGTTGTATCTCCGACGTTTCGGCACCTGACAGTATAAAACTTCACACTGAGATAGTCTGATCTGTCTTCTTTCCAACCCCATAGGTTAGAGTAGAATTGGATTCTCGAAGTGGGACTTATGTTGGGTTTCCCAAGGTGATTGTTTTTAGGACTATTCAGAATAGTGAACTTGTACGAACTTCCATGTGTCACTATTTCACATTCGGGGTATGAAAAAGGGATCACAAAAACTACAGTTCGTTCCATACCTGCAACATCTTGCGAAATGTAATTTGGACCTTCCTAGCCCGATATATAGCAATTCTCCCTACGTCACATGTTTATGATTTTATTCTGGAGGAGGTTGGAACATTGATTTGAATGAATCATATATCCTGAAGTATAGAGACTTGGAGGCTGACACTTTCACACAAGGTACACAAATATTTCCTCTTTGGGCCTGTAAAAGTTTCGGCTCCTACGCCCTATCCAATCTTGATTTAAAGCAAAAGTTACAATATGACTAGATTTAATCTTCTAGGGCTTTCAACAATGAAACCCTAATTTCTAGTAGCCCATTGTAACTGTATTTTGGTTGCACTGTGTTTTCTTTTAGGGTGGCTCTGATACCATGTTATTTTTATAATTTACCTTACTTAGTATCTTTATCTGAAAGAATAACAAGCACAACAATACATCAAAGATACACAAGATACATAAGACACATAGATTTTCATCGAGGAAACCATAAAGGAGAAAACCCCACAAACTTCCTCAAAATAGTTATGTCACAAAGATAATATGACAAGATATAATAAACCAAGAATATTATGTCTGCAGCTACTCTTTGTCCCTCCTCTTCCTCTCTCTCCTAAAGTGCACATGAAAGAGCAAGTGAAGTCAATGACAAATGAGGAGGGCGCCTCCATATTTATATTCTTCTGTTGAGTTGTTAACTCAACCACTAGGTCGACTAGGTTATTTGTGGGGTCGACCTACCTAAGAATACACATAAATAAAGTTTACTTTAGTTAACCTAGGGACTATTTCCCTGACTTACAACAGAGGGTTTACCTCATTGACCATACATAATGATGACATCCCCAAAAGAGGAACACACATCCCCGATTGGGGTACAACAATATACAATAGTAATATACATATGAATATCTTCCGAAGTTACAATTACAACAACAAATCCATCACAGAGGTATTAATTCAATGGCATGGAATGCAACTAGCGGATGCTACAAGGGAACCACTCCTTCAGATTCAACAACAATTTCCACATCTAAAGCATTGAAGACAAATCTTTTCTAAGAGGGAGGGGATGTTAGGAACCTATGTCAACCCTTCTCTTTACCTTGTTAGTATATTATTGTTGGACGTATATGCTTTGTAAGTCATCTCATGAGTATATCGTACTATCCCACATTCATGGGGAGTAATAGTTGTTTAGATTAAACTTAGTATATAAGTATGTGTTGATTCCCATTAAGGAATTTTGAGGTCTAAAATGGGCCTCCTGAGGAAAATAATAAAATAATAGTTAAAATGATAAAATAAAATTTATTAATTTTGGAGGAAGGGTGTGTGAGAGAAGTTGAGGGTCTCTTTTGGCGCGTTAGATGCAATACAAAACTGAAAAAATAGACATCTATCAACTTGCATGGATATTTTGAGACACTTACATAATGAATCTTGCGATCAGTAAAAAACAAGAAATGTAGGAAATTGAATGACCTTTCCAAATATATATATTTTTTTCTATTGAAAATGCTATTAACTATCTAAAGTTAGATAACTTTTAACGGGCACTTTTTATTTTTAGGACAAATTATAAGGTATATGTTTTTGTGGGTGTAGCGTCTGAGTGTCTAAATGATGGAATAAACTTACGAAAACCGGTATACATATAGAGAACATATAGGAATAGTGCATGACTATTTTTCTAACAATAAAAATAATATTTTAATTTTTTTTTTAATTATCTAAGAGATCAAACCTCGAAAACGATACGTCAATTGTGGGTGCAGTGTTTGAATGTCTTAATGCAATTATTTGGAAATGGGTTTTTTACAGCATGTAGAGGTTGGTGTTCTTTAGTGCACCATACCATTTTTTTATAAAATGGTTGAGAAACAAAAGAGATATGGGCGAAACACTACCAGTGTGTTTTTTGAGTTGAGGAGTGAT
>LPNX011185522.1:301262-315762 GCA_001517045.1 Pseudotsuga menziesii
GATCATTTGAAGGGCAGGAACATACAGATGGATCGACACTGGATTTGGTCTGATGGATGTGCTGGTCAGTTAAAAAATGCACGCATATTTCAATGGTTGTGTTCATTGCATAAAAACTACAAAGTTCCACATATGTGGAACCATTTTGAGACTGGGCATGGTAAAGGAGAGCATGATGGAGCCGGAGCATGTGTCAAAGTATCCCTACGAAGAGAGGAATTGAAATTATCTACAATATCTACTATTCGAAATGCTCAATCTATAGTCAGGTGGTGCACGTCAGTAATGGGAGAGGAATCAGCTATGCGAGTAGAATCCACAAGAAAGAGACATGTGGAGAGATTTTTTTGGGAGGTGGTAGACATAGATCGTTCACATGCATGGGAATGCAAGATTGTTCTTGGGACTCATGGCTTTCATTCGGTTCGAAGTTCTGATAACCCATTATTTGAAATTTGGACCAGAAAACTCACTTATTTTTGCCCACCTTGTTGTGATGGTGACTGGGATGTGTGTGAATCATTGGATTGGGTTGATGGATGGGATCGCATATCACTTCCACTTGATCAACATGCAATTGTTGAGTTAACTTCGTTGGAAGAAGACCAATCGTCTATTTGTATAGATTTTGATCATGTATTAGACCTTGTACAACATGGTATGATGCATTTCCTTAACATTTTTTTGTTAAATTTATGTAGTCTTGAATCTCACATTAATGGCCTTGTATCACACAGAAAATATTTGATCATATACCTACAATTATACTATGCAGGACACATATACACAGTGGTTGCCTCAAAAGATAGTGAATGGATTGGTGATTACTGGTTGGCATGTTGTATAGAGGGAAAGCAAACCCTCATTATGTCCATGACTGATGAAGAAAACAACCACTTCCCAACTAGGTCTATGGTTGTTAAAGGTGAATACCTTACACATGACAATAATGCAAGAAAGAAGGGTGGATATGTTTACAGGGATTACAAACCAGGTGCAAGTGTGTATCACTTTACCAACTTAATCATTGGTACAAACCTCTAGGTACGAACAATGCCTAGCCAAAATTCATTGAAGGTACGCTACTTCTTACTGGATACAGAGCACGAGAGACTAATGGAGACCATCATTATAAGAGATGATCCGGAGGGCTTGGTTGTATGATAATAGGTGGGATCTAGCATGATGAGGTATGTATCATAATTTTAATTTTCCATGTATGTTTCTTATGAATATGTCAATTTTGTGTTCTTGATATGCAAAATTTTCCATAATGTTGTTTATAAATATGCCAAAAGTTCTCTTGTATGTCAAGTTAATGAACATGCCAAAAGTTCTCTTGTATGTCAAGTTAATGAACATGCCAAATTTAACATATGATCAATAAACCATATATATCAATCATATGAACATTTCAAGATCTCATTCACAGGATATACATAACGTTAGAATACATACATGTATGTACCTCTGTAGGTCATACCTATCAAAATTCTTTGTAGGCTCTCTTACAGGACTAAAACCCTAGTTTTTTAGCTAGGGGGAGGCCTCTACCTCTTGTCCATTTCCTGATGACCTTCATCTACGGTGGTTTCTGAAGCTAGGGTTTCACTCAGTAGGGGACAATGCAGTCACGCCAACAAGGGCCAAAGCTGGAAAGCCATGGATGGTGGGGATGCGGTTGGCATTGCCATATTTCCCATGCCCAAACACGCTTGCAGGAGTTGACGGAATTCAAAATTGCCGCTCTGTGAGGTTTTTTGCGCATCGGGCCCAAGTCCACCAGGTGTCCCTAAACGGTATCTGGAGGTGACCTGCAACTCGCCATAGATCGATGCTCGGGCCTCCAATTGAAAAACCGTCAATTTCATTGGATTCATGACACAGGATTTTAGCTAGGGGGGGGGGGGCTCTCCCTCCTGTCCATTTCCCGATGACCTCTGTCTATGGTGGTTTCTGAAGCTAGGGTTTCGCTCAGTAGGGGACAATGCAGTCACACCAATGAGGGCCAAAGCTGGAAAGCCACGGATGGTGGAGATGCGGTTGGCGTTGCCATATTTCCCATGCCCAAACACGCTAGTAGGAGTTAAGGGAATTCAAAATTGCCGCTCCATGAGGTTTTTTTCTCACCGGGCCCAAGTCCACTAGGTGTCCCTAAACGGTATCTGGAGGTGACCTACAAATCACCATAGATCGATGCGCGAGCCTCCGATCGACGAATCGCCGATTTCGTTGGATTCGTGATGTTGGATTTTAGCTAGGGGGGGCCTCTCCCTCCTGTCCATTTCTCGATGACCTCCATCTACAGTGGTTTCTGAAGCTAGGGTTTCGCTCAGTAGGGGACAATGCAGTCATGCCAATGAGGGCCAAAGCTGGAAAGCCACGAATGGTGGGGATGCAGTTGGCATTGCCATATTTCCCATGCCCAAACATGCTAGCAGGAGTTGACAGAATTAAAAATTTCCGCTCTGTGAGGTTTTTTGCGCACCAGGCCCAAGTCCACCAGGTGTTCCTGAACGGTATCTGGAGGTGACCTGCAACTCGCCATAGATCGATGCTCGGGCCTCCGATTGACGAACCGTCAATTCCATTGGATTCGTGACATGGGATTTTAGCTTGGGGGGGGCTATCCCTCCTGTCCATTGCCCAATGAACTCCATCTACGGTGGTTTATGAAGCTAGGGTTTCGCTCAGTAGGGGACAATGCAGTCACGCCAACGAGGGCCAAAGCTGGAAAGACACGGATGGTGGGGATGCGATTGGCATTGTGATATTTCCCATGCCCAAACAAGCTAGCAGGATTTGACGGAATTCAAAATTGCAGCTCCTTGAGGTTTTTTGCGCACTGGCCACAAGTCCACCAGGTGTCCCTGAACGGTATCTGGAGGTGACCTGCAACTCACCATAGATCGATGCTTGGGCCTTCGATCGACAAACCATCGATTCCGTTGGATTCGTGACATGGGATTTTAGCTAGGGTGGGGCCTCTCGCTCCTGTCCATTTCCTGGTGACCTCCGTCTATGATGGTTTCTGAAGCTAGGGTTTCTCTCAGTAGGGACAATGCAGTCACACCAATGAGAGCCAAAGCTGGACAATGCATTTCATGCCAACGAAGGCCAAACTTGGAAAACCCTATCCCTAACTAGGGTTTATTGTTTAACATGCATGGCCCATAACCATAAACCTACCAAGGAAACCCTAATCCTAACCCTAATCTTATCTTACTATCACAACTCAATTCAGAATCAATCTAATGTCGAACTGGACTTTTTCAAATCCGGTGGACTTATGCTTTAAATCATGTTGATTCTTAGTCTTTGGATTCTATTGTAGTTCCTTTAATGCTGAGTGATTAGTCATTGGGTGCATGAGGTTTGTTGAATAGTGTTGTTGGTTGTTGATGAAATGTGAAGCATGTATTGCACTTAGTTTTATTAAATTACACTTGAGCATTGACTTAACTTGTAATTTAATGAATCCAAACTCACAATTTTTAATTAGATATATCCAATTGGTGTGCAAGTAGTGAGTTCATTGAAACCTTGAAATAAATTGTATTGCACTTATATTTATTAAATTACATGAGCAAGAACTTTGACTTTAGTGTGCATGTATTGAGATCATTGAAACCTTTAAATATAATAGTTTTTTCTTTTGACATAGTGCTTTCATAAGTAATAGATAATCCTCACAAATCAATACAATAGATTGACAAAAGAACATGTAGAAACCAAAGAACAAATTCAAAGTGAAATGTATCATTCATTTATAACTGAAATGTCAATGTACATGTCTCCAAAAGTACATATATATCCAAAAGTATCCAAAAGTAACCAGAAGTACATGTGTTTCCACAACTATCCAAGACTATCCAAGCCACATGTACATGTATCCAAAACTATCCAAGCCACATGTACATGTAAGTGAAATGTCAATGTACATGTCTCCAAAAGTACATGTATCCAAAACTGTCCAAGCCACATGTACATGTATCGAAATGTACATATCCCATAAGACACATCAAAACTCAAGCTTCCTCTTGTTCTTTCTCGAGGGTGATCCTGTAGGCACAACTATAGGACCAGTGTGCATCTCTGGATCCTGCAAATTAAATATCAATTGTTAAATTCAACTAACTATGCACTAATACATTAGCTCAATAAAATACCATATCTAAATTAACTCAAAAATTATGAAAATGTTAATGGACATTGCTTGAAACAATTGTTCATTAATGGACATCTCACCTCAGTGAGAGACTATGACAAAGGGGATTGTGTTTCTTGTGTAGCAGATGGAGCTGTTGGTTGAACATGAAGGATGGTCGCATCCATGGTTGAACCAAAGGGGGCAGGAACTGGTGGTGGTGGTGGTGGCTACAATCACCAAATCTTGAAATAGTTAGAAATGTGCATGAATAAACAATAGACAACAATAACACACTATGTCTATATAATGTTCAAATAGTTGTACCTCTGTGTGGCTTGTTTTTATTGCAGATACCACATTGAATGTTGCATCAATAACTCTTGCTGCTGGTGGCTACAATCACCAAATGTTGAAATAGTTAGACATTCATGAATAAACATACACCAACAATAATAAACTATGTAACAATCATGTTGAAATAGTTGTAAATCTGTGTGACTTGTTACCATTGTAGATGCAGCACTGACTGCTGCATCAACCATCCTTGCAAGGTTTTCAATAGTAAAATCTAGCTCTTGATGTAGTAAACATGCAAATCAAACATTAACAAAACATTTTATGCACTGGATTTCAAGTTAACCAAGAAATATCATCAAAGGATATACAAAATACCATGGTATCAGTATCTCCATGGTCGTGGACAACTTCACTCTTTCTAGGAGTAGGCCATCTCATATACACTTGACCCTTGTTCACATATGGCCTATGAGGAGATACAACTCCAGGAAATGGTCCAGGTGTTTCGGTTGGTGCCTATAGTCAACAAGAGTTCATGTAGTTAGACATGCATGATTCAACGAACATACACGTATTTAAAAAATGACATTTTTTAAATGTTTAAAATGTTTACCTCCATCACTGCTTTCCCTCGTGAAGGATATGGCATCTACCCAGATATTTCCTCAGTCGATACAACCATGGATCCTACCTCCATCACTGCTTTCCCCCGTGAAGGATCCGGCATCTGCAAGTTTAATAATTGTAAATATTAGACCATAGATAACCGTTTAGTGAACTAACATGTACAGTATGTGGAAATTAACAAATTAACAAGTATTAAAAAACTGAAATTTTAAAATGTTTACCTCAGTGTGAGATACGACAATGGGTGTTATAGGAATCTCTCCACCAACCAAGGGATCAGTGGATGGAATGTCATGCCCTTGTGTAGAGTGTGGAACATGATACTCTGGGGCATCGCTGCCGGCATAAAGCATCAACTGCAAGTTCACAAAATTAATATATTAGCTCAAACTATACATATGTGTACAAAGAGGAAAATAAATGAAGAATTTATTACACTTAACCATATACATACATCACTTAAAAACCCACTGAAGACAACATCTGACAAAATACCATAGCATGGACGACTACACGATGTGCACTCGTGAGGCTCAAAAGTAGGCTGGGAATGTGCTGATGGTGTTGCACTAGTAGATGGTCCTGTAGTAGATGGGGGTATTGCACTAGTGGGTGGTACTGCACTAGAAGATGGTCCTGCACCATGATGACCTGGTGTATGTACCACACCAGGGCCAGATGTCCCTTCCTCACCCATATGTTGAACCATAGTGCTATGGCGAACAACGGCCCGTGCCAAACTCAAAAATGCATCATGTGTCTATGGAATAACACGTTGTACAGGTGGGACATCTGGCCCAAGCAACTGCCTGCGAGGTGCAGGGATAGGGCGATCAACGTCTCGAAGCCTGGAATTGGGTCGGTTTTGGGGCATTCCCACACCGATTCCCTGAAATGCCAATATATCAAAATAGTTTACGTGTTTACCCAACACGAACTCTGCATACATCTTCCGAAGGAAATACAAGGGGATTTCCCTGTTGTTGTGTGGTGGCATATCAAAAACCATATACCATCTTTCCATCCAATTATCAACAAATGGTTGATATGTGCACCACTCAATAGAGATATGTGGCCTAATTGCATTTGGGATTTCCCCTGTGCGAGGGTCCCTAAACAATGAAAATATTTGCTCTTTGGTAATTTTCAGCTTTTTTATTGCACTATAGCTAAGCCCATCAGCGCACTCACGTCTTTTTCTTTCTTTATATGAAGTAATATCATATAGTATGTTGCTTGACAATGTAATAGTCTTAACAATTGCATCCAAAGTGGATGCAAGTGAATGCCGAATCCTATCACCACCACTAAAAGCAGTACTGAGACCTCTCAACTGGGCAAGCTCAATCAATATTTCAGCATTGGTGTCCATAGCCGCAACTGCAATAAAAAAATCAATAAGGAAATCATTAGAAACGTATACATGGTATATAATGACATCTCTTCAAAATTGAAAATGTAAATTAAGGAAAACTCAAGTTACAAGCAATTTAATGGCAGTCACTTACATACATTTAAAACTTAAAATTAAACATTTAACAATTAAATAGTGAGTTTCGTTCGACTTCTTTCTAGAAGTTAAGGCACTTCTTCACCCTCATTGGTGACTTTTCCATGCACACTTGGGTTTAAAATTCTTTGAATTTAGGAGTGCTATTTTGACATGTTTTGGCCTTTATGTCCCTTGGATATGTAAAAGAAATAGGCAAGGAACTATTAGGACACATGAGGTAAGAAAATGGGTGATACAGGGCTGCCACCATATCCTCTAAATATAATTGACTCGATCATGGTTGGGAACACTCTCACGATGCACTCTGGGTAGTTCATGGGTGTTCACCATTTCCATTGTTGTATAACCATGGAAACCAATCAAAAGTTACATGGAAAATGGAGAATTTGTGGACTGGACTACAATTGGTTGTAGATGAGCTTAGAGACTCGACATGTAGAAATATATTACCCATTGTTTTTGCTATTTTAAAAAATGGTTGATAAAACTAGTGATGCAGGGGCATAGACTGTTTGAGTAAAGTCATTTATGTCTTTGCTAGATCTAGGGATATGGGTAGTCAAATGTCAGAAAGCTGACATTATGTAAAAAACCAATCCACATTTCAGGCATATGATGTATGGAGTGGTCACCTTTCCTCAACATTTCATGGTGATTGTGACTTTATAAATTGTCGTTGATTCAACTCTCATGATCAAGTAGATCTCTTTAATTAAATGTTGTTGTGATATTTATAGCTTATAAATTTACTCCAGTTGTTGTATATGACTCTATGTATGTCTGGGACATTCATAATGAATAGGTCGATGGATTCACATGGTATTGTTGAGTATTGATATTCTTCTAGAAATTACAATCCCTTTATATAGTCATATGTGTTTTTTTATTGTGTCAACGGATTGTTAAATATGGAATTCTAATCAAGATGAGGGTCCAACTTGCATATTTTGATCACAATTTCCTCTTTCTTCCATTTTGATGATTATATTGGTTGTTACATTTGGATCCCTCATTCACTATGTATCTTAAAATGTTGGCATTCACCTATCTATGAAAATAATTGTTGAAATATTGTAACTTCGAAGAATATTCTATATGTATCTTTTGTAGTCCTCGATGATCCTATTGGGAGAACCACTTGTATTACTTTGTATCCCGATGCTTCTAATCGGAAGAACTAATAAGAGTCATGAGGTAGTCCCCTCTAATTGTAAAGGTGGGTCATTAGCACCCCAGTGTGGTTACTTGAGCCTACATGTGTAACTCGAGCCTACGTGTCGAATGAGTTAGTTAAAGTGAACGGATGAATATAAATAGAGGTGTGGTGCTCCTCATTTGAGACACACACTCTCACTTGTGTAGCGCATTAGTGGAGAAGAGAAGTAGCTGGAGAAGGAGGAGGATCAGGCTTTGATCTCCTTGTTGGTTTTATCTTTTATCTTTTTGGGGCATCTATATTGAGGAAGCTTTTGCTGGGTTTTTCCCTTTAGGGTTTTCCCAGGATAAATCTTTGTGTTCCTTTTATATGGTTGTGCTTTTCTATCTTTCAGTGATCCAGTTTATATTCTTTTGTTATGAAAATGAAATGAAGTACTGATGTCTTAGCTAAGCATATGGAAATTTAACATGGTATCAGAGCCACCCTGAAAAGAAGACATTGTGCAGCTACATAATCTAGGGCTTCTTACTTTTTGGTTCTCTTTCCACAATCAATCAGCAAAAGAAGGCTAGGCTGACTCTCCATTGAAGGGCGCATCTTTCTGTCAAAGCGGAATTCGATTCCGAGCATTTTCAGTTTTCCGTGTGGGAAATTAGGGCTTCTTGCAGAAGAATTTTTTTTGAGTGAGCCCAGCATAGGATTTCTCTCCTCATCAAAATCAAATTTTAGAGACCTGGATCAATATTTTTGGTTGGGTGAAACTTCGGCAAAGTCAAACCCTAGTTTGACATGGAGCTAGAAAAACCCTAAATATTAAAAATGATAAGTTTTGGTATATTCGCTATATCCCAATATTGGAGAAGTTTCAAGAGATGAAAATTGCAGATACCAAAGATAAAATCCTTATGAACACTGTGTCCAAAATTTAGCCTCATATTCACTATATACTAGGAGATATGATCCCTCCAAGTTAGGGTTCCAGCCTCTTCCAGAATTCATCCCTAAACAAGATACCTATGGAAAATTGCTATAGCTTGGGCTACAAAGGTCCAAATCGAATTCCTGAATATTTTCCAGAAAGAGAACGGACTCTACTTTCTGTGGTCTAAATTTCAGAACCTAAAGATGAACCAATGACACGTGTCATGTCGTACAACTTCATTATTCTGAACAGTCCTGTAACAGGTCACCTTGGGAAAATGATCATAAATACAAATTGGTGAAACCAAATCTAATGAAACTTATGGTGTTAGATCAGGAACATTCTAGGTTACCTCAGTGAAATATTTTAGACATAGAGGAGTAGTAAATTGGGAGATATCATAGAAATAGTAACGAAAATTTCTGCAAAAGAAATTGGAAAACTAGGGCTTCCTGTTCCAGGAGCTTCCCTCCACTATTTTCAGAAAAGGAGTACATTGGATAGCCCCATTTGAAGAGATATATATTTCTATCCAATTAGATCTGAAAGATTCCAAGTTTTTAAAATTAGGGTTTCTCTGACAAACCCTAGATCAGCTAGCTCCGGAAGCAGGACGGACACCTCAAATCGGTAAGATCTAATATTTTGCTATTTGCATTTGAGGTTCTCATTTCAAAGTGATCTATAACATCAGCTTGATGATAATCTTGGTGAAGTTGAAAACTTCCAAGAATGAAAGTATTTGATCTCTCTGAAGAACATGAATTGGACACCTACATGAGTAGAGAGGTTCCAGTTCTAGAGGGAGATGAGCCTCAAAGCCTTACATAAGAAGAACTTGATCAAGGCCAAGAAGATCACTGTTGATTCAATCACGGATCAACTTGTACCACAAGTGTCTTCCCTAAAGACACCGAAGATGTTTTATTTCTTTATCAAGCTATTTGAAGATAAGAACATAATTCAGAAGATGGATTTGAGAAAATAGTTGAAGAATGTGAAGATCCAGAATGCATAACATCTTGAAGCAGTAGAAGAAGAAGCAGAGATGCAGAAGTGGTGATAGCCACCTTGAATGGCCTCCCATGATCATGGGATTCATTCATGTGAGGAATGTGTGCCAGAATAAAGTGATTACTTTTAGTTGACTTTGGGAAGAAGAAGAAGCTCGTCTCATAAGAAGAGAAGAAGAAAGATGGGAGAAAATTGAAGATCAAGATATCACCATTCAAAGAAGATCCCTCAAGTGATGAGGAATATGAAGAACTCAATTATTGATGAACCTCTTATCCATCTTATCATTTGGATAAGAAATGATGATAAAGCAGAATGATCAAGATGGAGTCTACCCATGAAACAAATAAAAGATAAGTATTCAATTGTCATTACATGATATTGTTTTACATTTGATTATATTTAGTTGATGTGTGATGCATGATAGATTGTTTGCATTAATGACTGTATACTACTAATATGCATGTGATGGGTAAGTAGCTCATGATGCTATACACCTCTCCATTGCTACTTATCAAACCTCTTTGCTGACATATTGGACTAGTCTAGAAAGTTTCTATGAGATATGGATGAATGTTGTATTGACTAAACAGTTGCATGATGCAAAAGAATTTTTCGTTATGCATATGATTTATGAAATAGTTATAACCATGCAACTGGTGCATTTGAATTGTAGGAAAGGTCCTGTACAACCTCCTACAAGAAAACAAGGATGAGACTTGTTCCAAAGAACAAGTGATGACAATTCAATAAACATGAATCTGAAGCTCCTAGGGTCAGAGACACCATGACGGAAGAAAGAGCTTCAAATAGCGGTAGATCCACCTCGAAAGATGAAGACTACCATGGGTATGAGAGATAACTCAAGATGAAGAAAAGAATGCTATGAAAGAAGCTATGATCAAAGAATAACAGTTGATCATGGGAAATGATGTATACGATATGATTTCGAGACATAAAGGAAAGTATGTAGTATCCTCCATATGGATATACAAGAACAAGTGTACAAAGCAAGGTTCGTGATTTGCCTCAGAAAGAATAGACTATGACATGACATACTCTAATGACCAGTATATATCAAGCATAGAACCACCTGTACAGAATGAAGAAGGAAGATAATACTCCACTTTAGGGGGAGTGACTACAGAAGATATCTGAGTTTGACACGGTATGACATGATGGACAGCTTCCTGATGGATCGAGACTTTTGGGTTCCAACCTTCAAAGTTGAATGCAGAAGACTAGGATATGTTGATGATTTGACAAGATGAACTCATGGAAGATGTTATGATAAAAGAATACTAGAATGATGTTTGGGATATAGTACTCAAACCATTAAGCAAGAATGTGGTATCTGACAAATGGATTTGCAAGATAAAATATGTTGCTGATAGAAGTAAGGAAAGACTTAGAGGTTTCTATAAGAAAGAGGGAATTAATTCTGAAGAGACACTTACTCCAGGAAGCAAGGTACACTTCCTTCAGAACTAGGATGGTAGTTGCTTCCATGATGAAGTAGAGACAATCCTTCCTTAATGGTATGATTGGGGAAGAGTTTTACATCGAAAGGATTTGAAGTTGAAGACAGATGGACTCATATATGTAAGTTGAAGAAGGCCCTCTATGGCATGAAGCAAGCTCCCAGAGCTTGGTATGGAAGGATAGACAGTTTCCTGTCAATTATGGGCTTTACCAAGAGTAAATATGATCCTAACCTTTATCTCAAGGTTGTAAAAGATGAACCTGTCATCCTATTATTATATGTGGATGACTTATTCTTGACAGGGAAGGAGAAACAGATCATGGAAAGCAAGAAGAAACTAGCAGAAGAATTTGAGATGAAAGACCTTGGGTTAATGCACTATTTCCTAGGTCTGGAAATATGACAAAGTTCAGAAGAAATCTTTCTCAACCAAGGAAAGTATGCGGTAGAGATATTAAAGAGATTTAATATGTTGGCCCATGCAAATCCATGGCCACACCCATGGACTCCAACCTGAAGCTGTTAGCTGATGACTCATCAGAGTTAGTGGATGTGACTCATTACAGACAGATCATTGGGTCATTAATGTAATGAACAAATACTAGACTAGAAATTTGTTTTGCTATGAACACCTTAAGTCAATATCTTGTTCAACCAAGACGGGTTCACTTAGTAACCGCAAAACATGTGATGAGATATCTGAAAGGGACTATAGAATTTGGTCTATACTATGATGGTAGCCATGAGTATAGATTGTATGGATACATAGATGTAGATTGGGCTGGAAGTATCTCAGACAGGAAAAGCACATTAGGTAGATGCTTTTGTTTGGGGTCTACTATGAGTTCATGGTTTAGCATGAAACAGTCCAATGTTTCTCATAGCACGGCTGAAGCAAAATACATAGCAGATTGCTCTGCTAAGTTGTGAATTCATATGGCTTCGAAAGCTGATATCAGGTCTCTTTGACCTAAAGATGGATACAAAAATGATTCTATGTGATAACCAGATTTGTGATGACAGAGAACCCTATGTTCTGATTGTAACACATAAAAAAATTCGGTATTTCTACATACAAGATAAGATGTAGATGATGATGTTTCAGTATTTACATACTGTAGATGCAGATGATGATGATTCCATATTTCTATACTGAAGATATAGATGATGATGCTTTTAGTATTCACATACTGGAGATACAGATGGTGATAGTTCAGTATTCACATACTGAATATGTAGATGATGATGGTTTGAATGATGATGTACTAATGAAGCCTCTGTCTCGGGTAAAGTTCGAACACTTTCGAGACAAGCTTGGTGTTGTTCGAAAAGACCTTCCTCGAAAAGGGGAGTAGTGATGTTGCAGTGGGATTGTATCGTCCCTGGGCACTTGCCCTAAAGTGATCCGGAGACCTCGGTCCTCGAGAATGAAGAGGGATTGTATCATCCTGGGACATCTGTCCAAAATAGATCCGATGAATTCGGTCTTCGTGAATGTGGTAGGATTGCATCATCCCTGAACTTCGGTTCAAAATGGATCCAAAGGTCTCAGCCCCTGTGAATGTGGTGGGATTGCATCATCCCTGAACTTCGATTCAAAATGTAACCGGAGGTCTCAACCCCTGTGAATGTGGTAGGATTGCATCATCCCTGAACTTCGGTTCAAAATGTATCCGGAGGTCTCGGCCCCCATGAAAGTGGTGGATTGCATCATCCCTGAACCTTGGTTCAAAATGTATCCGAAGGTCTCGGCCCCCGTGAAAGTGGTGGATTGCATCATCCCTAGACCTCGGTTCAAAATGTATCCGGAGGTCTCAGCCCCCGTGAAAGTGGTGGATTGCATCATCCCTGAACCTCGGTTCAAAATGTATCTGGATATCTCGCTCCCCGTGAATGTGGTAGGATTGTATCATCCTTGAACTTCGGTTCAGAATGGATCTGGTGACTTCGGTACTCGAGAACGTGTGTTGATCCTGTAATTCCTAGAGGAAGGATTGTTTGAGTTCCACATCTGTGTTGGTCCTGTAATTCCGAAAGGAAGGATCGTTAGTAACTCCATAAAGACCTAAATCCTGTAATTCCGAAAGGAAGGATCATTGAATTGATCCTGTAATTCCAATAGGAAGGATTGTCTGAGTTCCACATCTGTGTTGATCTCGTAATTCCGAAAGGAAGGATCATTAGTAACTCCGTAAAGACCTAAATCCTGTAATTCTGAAAGGAAGGATCATTGAATTGATCCCGTAAATCCAATAGGAAGGATTGTCTGAGTTCCACAGATGTGTTGATCCCGTAATTCCAATAGGAAGGATCTTTGGTAACTCCGTAAAGACCTAAATCCCGTAATTCCGAAAGGAAGGATCATGTTGATGTTTTGATGATGTTGATGTTTTTATGATGATGATGATGTACTGATTGAAAGATCAGAATATGATGATGATGATGTTTCTCTGATCGAAAGATCAGAAGTTGCTGATGATGATGATGTTCTCTGATTGAAAGATTAGAATATGACGATGATGCTGTTGCTGACGATGATGATGTTCTCTGATCGAAATATCAGAATATGATGATGATGATGTTTCTCTAATCGAAAGATTAGAAGTTGTTGATGACGATGTTCTTTGATTACAAGATCATAATATGATGATGATGATGTTTTCTGATTGGAAGATCAAAAGTTGCTTATGATTATGATGTTGCTGCTGATGATGATGTTTTCTGATCGAAAGATTAGAATGCGATGATGATGATGATGTTTCTGATCGAAAGATAAGAATGTGATGATGATGAGATCCTGATGATGATGATGACGTACTGATTGAAAGATCAGAATATGATGATGAGTTGATGTTAGAGTATGATGATGTTTCTAATTGAAAGATCAGAGGTTGATGATAATGATGATTCTGATTGAAAGATCAAAGTGTGATGATGATGATATTTTCATGCTGACATTTTGATGATGATGATGTTGATGTTTTCATGATGTTTTCATGATGATGTTTCTGATTGAAAGATCAGAGTATGATGATGATATTGTTGCTGATCGAAAGGCCAAAGTGCTGAAGAAGATGTTGCTGATCGAAAGGTCAAAGTGTTGAAGATGATGTTGCTGATCAAAAGGTCAAGATGCTGAAGATGTTGCTGATCGAAGTGGTCAAAGTACTGATGATGCTGAAGACTAAAGATTGAAGATGAAGACTACATGATGTTGAAAAGCTTCCAATTATTTATAGATGTGTTACCCTACTGATGTTGATGATGTCCTCTATCTCTCTCCTACTATTGTTGTTGTTGATGTTGTTGTAGAATACCCTTCTCATTAAGGGGGA
>LPNX011185522.1:332743-379109 GCA_001517045.1 Pseudotsuga menziesii
TTTTAAACTTCCAAGTTGTCCCCAACAATATATTTCAACCAAAATCCAACATATACAAAAATTATGTAAGAATACCCACAGAAAATATTGACATGCTTTTGTTATTTGAGTGCCACTCTAAGTAAGATTTCTTAAAATCAAATGATACTAATAGAACTATTTTCAAATCCCACATATATAACAAAAAAATGTAGAAGAAATACTTTAAAGAAGACAAGGGGAAGATATTGGAATGCTTATGCTATTTCACTGCCACTATAAGCAAGATTTCTTGCAATGAAAGGATCTGAATAAGATTGATTTTATCTCACAACCAAAAACATTTTCATAAGATCATAACCATCAATGTTATGAAGTTTTTATGGGGAGTGATTTTACCATATAAAGGGATTGATGTCACAATGATCTATAAGAAGAAAGGTAAGTACATCCAAGGTCAAGAGATTCCATGCCCAAAAATTTCTTCAATTAACCCCACAACCATTTCCCACACAAAGTTATGTTGGCAAAGGAAATGCACCATTCACAAGGAAAACACAGGATTGTACTTTATGGCTAAATTTTTTTGCAATAATGTGTTGGTTGATTGAAGCATTTCTTCAAACACTTTGACTAGTTGCATGGGAGGCTACATTCCTAATCAATACATGCAAAGTTTCTTCCTCCGTGAGATCACTTGCTTGTTGGGTTGTATTGTAGGCATTATGCACTACGATTTCTCCCCATGAAATAAATTTACTTAATGGTTTACTTGCAGAAATTATGGAAATGATTTTACCCCATGAAAAAATCTTTCTCGTACAAGAAAACACACGGTCATTAATGCCCAAGAAAAAAAATTCTAAATGAATTTCTTCGAGCAAGAAAAGCCATGAACTGGGCATATTCCTAGCCTAATATGAACCCAAAACTTGTTATGAAACAATTTTCCAAAGTAATGCAACAACAATTATCATATTCTTTTGTACAAATCAAATCAAATTTTCTAGATGTTGCACCTAAAATATCCACTTAAGCCTGAGCACCCTCCAGGGAACTTGGACAGGGATTCTTCTAGATTGTTTTTCCCGCTATTGAGTAGGATGGCGCACTTTCTCCCTTATGACAAAGAGTTGGTGCCTATTTTCCATTGACATCGGGCTCCTCTAGCACCTTTACCGAGTTCACAAGGAGCAACGATGCCTTTACCTTCTGTGCCGAAAGTGCCGCCAGAATTAAAATGGGAAAAAAATGAAGCTTCGATAAGCTTCCATATGAAATCCCTCATGGAGGTGGTTCCTATCAGATAGGGATAGGTGGCATTAGGCCTCCTCTCCCATAGGGATCATCCCCTATCAATTTCTTACAGAATATCATATCATATGAGCCTCCCTTGGCCTATTAAATAATCCTTCATGAACTATGTGGGGAGAGACTAAGAAAAGCAACCTTATGCTGTTGGATTGAAGTATGGTAGTGAGGAAAAGTTGAGTGATTTTGTGTGAAAATAGCTTTATGTGAGTGTCGAGTGTTGTGAGTGTGTTGTAAGACCGTTGTGGAAGACAAACTTGTCAACATCAAGGCTTTCATTGTAGCTTTACCTTCTTATTTGATTAATACAAAAGTGTTCCCTTTTCCCATATTTGATGTGTGTTAATATCAGTTAAATATTATTAGATTCCTTGATCACTAATATAGATTGTTAATCTATCTGGTTACTCTCATCTTGTTGTCTTGTTTTCTTGATGCTTCTTTACAGGTACTATAGACTGCATGGAGAGGAGTGGAACAAAGACAAAAGCTTAGATATCTGCGGTATAATAGTGATTTCATTAGTGGATTAATCATATAGGGAAATGATATACTATTGTGGTTTTTTTTCTATACTTGTAACTTACAGGGTAGAGGAACAAGTGGTTTCTGCACCGGTTGCAAAATTCCTACAAAAATATTTGGTGGCCATACTGGGGAAATCTTGATCCAGTCAGATCTGGAGTAGATCCAGTCAGATATGGAGTAGAACCAGTTAGATCTGAAGCAAATCCAGTTAGATCTATAACTGTTGGTAACATTCTCACTTGTGAAATTTTCATTTTATTTCTTGACTCACTTGTATTATTAAGGTGAGTGATCCACCTTACGTTTTCATCAATTTTCCTCTGTTTGAAGCTGTCTTTACTTTTGTATCAGTCTAACTTGATCCTTTTGGTTTCTTTGCAAGTGATTGGTTTTTTTTTTCCATTTTTGAATCCACTGGCACACTGGGGAATATTTGATAGAGCATCGTCCCCCTCTAGCGCCTACTACACCCTGGAACTAAGCATTGCTAGATCCTTCCTCCACATGACACATAGCATCATTGGTGCCTCTACTCAATGAACACAATGCACCATCCACCTGCTGGCACTCTGGTGCAACCATAAAGGGTGCAACAAGGTAAGTACATCACTACCTTAGAGCACATATTTTCATATTTTTTGCTTCTCTAAAGTTTGCTGTGTAATTTGCTTGTTGTTTTCCTGTTGTATCTGAGAGTTTGGTAGCCTGATCTCATCTTTTGAGTTTAGATTTAAGATTTTTCATCAATAAGTAATTCGTAGTGAAAAAGAATTGTGTTTGATTTATAGTTTTTCGATGCATGACTGGCTTAGTCCATTCTATGAAAAGTTTATTGTGAGAAAGGAAGATTTGTAGCCTCTTTTAAATTAGTTCATTTTAGTTGTTTTATGTTCTTTCTTTTTCCAAATCATATTAAAAAATACAAAAGAAGTCAGCTAGCTTGTTTTGTTTGCATGAGTACTGAGGAAAATATTTCTTTATGAGTGCTTAGGAAAAGTTCATTCCTGGTTTGCATGAGTGCTTAGGAAAGTATATCTTTATGAGTTTGATTGAGAAATTTTTGTTTTGAGAGACATTAGAGGTTCTACTTCATTTTTCCTTTCAGATATTAGATAGTTTTAATGGTGAAAATCTTGTGTGTTTGAAAATATTTTCATAGATATGGAAGTTTCGTTTATTGAAAGTAGCATGTCATCTTTTTTTTGAAACAAAAAGGTTTCTCCCCTACTCTAATTAGCTTTCATCGAAGAAAAAGAATTGCATGACATATAGATTTTAAATTTGCATCTTGATATACACCTCATAGACATTCACTAACCATCAAGATATAATAAACGATGGCTTAGGTTAAAATCTGTAGTAATTTGAGTGATAGGATAGAGACGTGTTTCAACATCTTAAAACATAGGAGTTGTCCTTCTATGTTGCACTGTATCCCAGGGGCTATGTGGTTCTTCCATGTACCGTCAATATATCAAACGACCTTTCACGTACCCTTGAGGTATATAGAAAGGTACTTCATGTACTCGATTGTATATCGGAAGGCCCCTTTCGGACGATTGTGCATTAGACAACACTAATACGGATTTGAGCTCCCAGGTACCTTGCGTATATCAGGAGACCCCTCTAGGATACCTTAACCAATTGAGAAAATCCCTTTGGCCATCTTGTTGGAGAAATACGCCGAGAATAGCACTTAAGGAGCTACTACGCACATTCCGTCCAGGTAGTCTGGTATTCAAGCAAGGGTACGGTTGTAATCCTCCTTGTCTCATTTTATGGTTGGACTCTGCGGTATATCATGAATTGTGATAACTTGACAATCCTAATGAGGAATTGACTATCATAAGCCCAAACTGTTATTTAAGTTTGCTTGTGGCCTTAGCTTGCGTAGGTTTTTTTGTGCATGTTTTCTTCTTTGTCCAGAGACCTAGAGTAGAAAATCTCAGTCAGCACCTTGGCTGATTTACCTTCGAGGATTTCTCATAGGTTGTAGGTTTTACCACCCGACTCTCCTCTTGCCATGGAGGGAAACGAAGGTGAAACCATGGAAAAACTAGCTTCTACTAATTCTCATGTTGAAGATGTTCCAGCTACTGGGACTAGAGAAGGATTCTCTACTTATGATAATCCTTTGGTCCAACAGCCTCCTATGGCTGATTCAACCTTTCATTTTCCAACGGAAGGTCAACCCGGTTCATTGGATTGGGTATTCAATCACCCATTAGATGACAATGTAGGGGAAAATTTTGGTCCAAATGCTCCTTTTTGGAGAACTTCCCTAGGACAATCCATTTTTGAATATGGAACTACTACAACTGAACTGGATCCCTTCGTACTTACCCCTCCAAGGAAATTCATTAGATATGCTCCGTCAAATGCAGAATTCTTCCAGAAATCTATTGAGCATTTGCGCAATATGGGAGAAAATATAAGAAGGATAAGTTTTTCTCCTCTCCCCCTCCTTTCAAGAACAACCCCACCTAGATATCATGCCCTTTCGTCACCTCAAGTAGCTCCTATCTCTAGGTCACCGACCCAAAACATGGTTACTCAAGATCTAGGTCAAACCTCCACCCCCACCCCGCCTAGTCAAAAATCTCCATCAGTTTCCACTTCCCCGGTAATTTCTACACCTGGGGGGAATTCCCTAGCTCAGGTTGTTTTACCTACCCAGGGATCCATTTCTAGTATGGGGAAGAATCTACCAACATGATCACCAACCGTAAATACACATCCTCCTAATACCAACACAGTTGTACCCTCTTCCAGTTAGGGAGGACCTTCATGCGTCTAACCCGCCAATAGTCGACTTTATTGGGGATACACTTACCCTGGGAATCAACCACCCATGGTTCATCAAGATTATCAACCAGTACCATTGGGGGATATTTATCTTGGAATTCCTTACCCCAAGAATGCTTATGTCCCTTGGGGGCAACCTAATTGGTCTAATGTTCCATCCTATGGAGGATCATTTGTAAACACTGCTGGAGGGTTTGGGGGTCCACCCAGAGGCCCCCCTAGAGGATGTGGAGGACCTATAGGACCTGATGGACCATCTGGAGGACCACAGTCTAGGGGCCCACCACGTGGAGGGCCACCACCCAGGGGACCACCACCTGGAGGAACACCACCACCACCTCCTCCTAGAGGCTCTCCCTTAGAGGACCACCTCCCTCGGGTGGCCTGCCACCTGGAGTACATTCTAATGGATATTTTGGAAATCAACCACCTAACCAACGGTCATGGGGACATCATATATTCCTGCTTATCAACCTTCTTGCAGTCCTACTAGTCCGTAGATTCCATACCAGTATTACGAATATCCTCAACCTAATTAACAATTTCCATTTCTGGATACATCAGATTTGTGATATTTGTCCATATTGATCAACGATCTGATACACCATGATCCCCCATGGCCGAAAATCCCATTTAAGTTACCCTCAGACATACCTAAATTCAATGGTAAACCTGGTGAGGATCCCAAAAAACACATGATGACCTTTCATTTATGGTGCTCATCAAATTCTCTGATGGATGGTTCATTCTGTCTACAATTGACATTTCAGAGAACCCTCACCGGAGTAGCTGCAGAATGGTATATCGATCTACCCCAAAATTCTTTTTGAGACTTTAATACCTTAGCAATGGAATTTTTAACCCATTTTTAGTTACTAATTCAATACAAGATAGGTACAGACCTGTTAACCTCTGTTCATCAAACTACTTCCACCCATATCTCCGATCATATACATGAATGGAGATAAAGACGTAGGTTGGTTAAGGCTCTCATTCCTGATCAATTATGTTGAAATACTGGACAATACTGGGGNACAAATTTATCATGGAATTCCAATTTGGTAAACTACCAATACTTCCTATTACTGCAAAATTGTTATTTACAAATAGTTTTTCCTACTACTATAGACAATGATGGTATCAGACCCTATTTACCAGCAACTACTGGAAGGAGGCTACGATTTCCTAGTTTATTAGCTACTACTGAAAGGAGCCTATGACCCCCTATTTTTTTAGCTACTACTGAAAGGATGCTATGCCACCCTATTTACCAGCAACCACTGGAAGGAGGCTACAACCCCCTATAGGCTTGTTTCTTGCCCTAGCACCACCCTGCCACCCTAGATTGATCTTTATCAGTCAGCTATCCACTGCTTGGACTCTGTTATTCATAAATACAAAGATAGTTAATTTCTTCAACACTCTGTCAATAAATACCCTCATGTTTTCTGTGGACGCCTCTCTTCACAATTTGTGGATGCACCTCTTCACAATTGCGGATGCCCCTCTTGACCATTGAAAATCCACACAACATGAATTTTGATCTGGTTAGCACAAACCTAGATTCCACAATAATTTTGCATACAGTCTCTTGGTTATACACCTAGCTATTCTAATGGGTGAAATCATTCTTAGGCATTGGATCTCTTAAACACCTCAATCAACGGTGGAGAACAAACAAAACTTAAATCATTTTGATGATTTCGTTCCCATCCCAATGGTTAACTCACCTACATGTTTAACCAGCTAAATAGCTTACTGTAATTGATCTAAGCCATGCTTTCATCTGGACCGTCGAAGTATGTGATCCCTACCTAATTTTGCTAATCTCCATTTTGAATTTCTTTGTGCTAGTTCACCTAGCGGAATTATGTCCATCCTTTGATCAAAATCCTCCTTTAATCTCTGTCGTTCAAACTTTAAGCTCCTACCACATTCCATAGACTTCAAAAGTTCATTAACCCGCACATGTTGAATCAGCGGAATTTTTCTCTATCGTAGATCTAATTCAACAATCAATTCTGACCATCGATCTTGATCCTACTTGATCCTTGCTTTTTTATCAACAAAATCTCCTGTAGCCGTTGATCTTTATTCACCTCTAATTTCCACCGTTCGATCTCGAGTTGTGACTTTTCGCACTTTTTATTTCCGCATTCATCCAGAGTCATTGGTCTTTGTCCTGAGTAATTTATGACCATTTATCTTCAATAAGAGGTGGATAGTCAAACGCGAGTTTGTGACTTTTCCATAATTTCATTTCGATATTTCTCCTTCTGCACTAGTATTTACGGCTTCCACTTTCCACACGGATATCGAAAACTCAACTTTTAACGATTTTGACTCTCCGCTCTCCACTTTCTAGACTGTCCTTTCCACACTTTCTTTTCTATACTACAGAATGAGGAAGTTAGAAACACAATGTTTCCAAAGAAGAACTTATGCTTCTTCCTCTTTCCGAAATTTCCTTTCCACACTTTCTTTCCCGTAATATGAAATGCAGAAGCCAGGAACTCAACTTTTCATGACTTGGACTTAGAGCTTCACAGAGTTTTGATTTTCGGACTTGCCTCTCCACACTTCCTTTTTCGCACTGTAGAATGTGGAATTCAAAAACTCAATGTTTCCAAATACGAGCTTATGCTTCTTCCATTTTCTAGACTTTCCTTTCCGCACTGCGGAATGCGGAAGTTCGGAATTCAACTTTTCCCACATTCTTTTTCATAATTATCCTCTTTTCGCCTTCTACTTTCTATCTGATCCATTGATTTCTTTTTCATGGTTCAATTGTGATCATTTATCTACGATCTAATGTGGATTGCAGACCTTTACTTGACCTTGTGTGGAAATCATCCACCACCATATATTTCCTCGTGGATTGAACCATGGCCATTGATCTCTTGATCGGATTCAGATTTCTTCCACACTCTTTCTTTTGTGGAAACATCCTATGGTCATAGATCTATTGTGGATCTAATATTGACCGGCAATCTATACTATTTTGTGGAACTTCAACTTTTCCTCCTATCCTTTGCGAAATTGATCCTCAACTATCGGATGTCGTGCAGGATGCTTCCTAACTGCAAATTTGAGATCAAGTATGGATCTCACCATATCTTTGCAGACCTACACAATTTCTTTGCGGAAATCCTCTGTGGACGTTTCTAACAGCTATGAATATGCACACATAGAATTTGATGCTGCTGATTATAAAGAATTTATAAACACTCTCGCAGATATAGTTTCTTTGTTCTTCGATTGTCTAACCAACTTTGTCATTCATACTGCATCTCCACTTCCACTAGACCTCTGTTCTTTGTTTCTTTAACCATTGTTACACATAGTTTCTGAATTCTCCACTCCATTCTTTTCCTTTGATCTCTGCACTTCTTCAAATCTTTATATCAAGTATGCAGACAATCAGTTCCTCTTGGTCTCTATGCTACTTTAGAACTTCATATAAAAACCTATCATACTGCTCGATTTTTCTTCCTGTGTTCTTTTTCCTGCTTCAGATCTTCATATAAAGACCTAACATATAGTGCTAGATTCGTTTTGGCTTTAGATCTATATTATTAATTGTCCAAATACCCATAACTTCATATCCACATCATAGAGACTACTTAAGCTTATTACATAGTTTCTCTGGACTTACTATCTCAGCGACAAAGACTCATAACCTCAGTCTTCTCCTATGTCTTTGTTGAACTTATCCTGCTACCATATCTACTGGTTATTTCTTTTTCATTCATGAACACCTTTGACATCAATGACAACTACATTCTGAATAATCTCTCCCTTTGACATTGATGGCAATATCTAAACGTTCTCCCCCTTTGACAACAATGACAATTGATAACCTATTATGCCATTGAGGATTTCTTGTCTTTCTTATTTTTGACAAATCCCCCTATCATCATATCTCCCCTTGATATTGTGCCTCCTCTTATATAAATCCTTTGAGTATATGGTCCCCCTTAATGTTATTTTCAGGGTTCTCTTTAAATCATGAGATATTTTTTAGAAAAGAATCCCACAATCATCACTAAATCCTTCTTCATCCCCTTTATCTTCATCTTCATTGGTGTATTATTTTATATCTCCATCTTGATTTTCCTCATAAAGGATGTCATCCTTATTTATGGCACTATTATGCTCATCATCATCTTTGGATACCTCACTTATGTTTGAAATCCTTATTTCTTCTATATCTTTGGAGTCTTCGCAATCTGACTTTTTCTTCCATATCTTCTTATGAGGTATTCTGCTTACTTGTCCTTTATTATATTCTTTGTTAGTGTCTTGTTTCCTTCTTAAACTTTGATCTTTTCCCTTGGTTCTGCAACCAACATCCTTGTGACCGAATTTTGACAACAATCAGAGTACCCATAGAATTTCCCTTTATGTTTAAGGAATCTTTCAGCTTCTTGCTTCACACATTCCATATTCTTCCACTATTTGTGATCTTCTACTAAAACATCCTTACTTAGTTTACATTCTTTGGCCATATGTCCAAAGTTATTACATTTGTAACACTTTATTTCATATCTTTGAAGAGGTCCAAAATAGTTATGATTTCTTCCTTTTGGTTTACTAGATAATCCTTTTTATGTTCATAACTCTTTCCATAAGGTTTGTAGTTCAGGGATTTATGACCAAAATTATTACAGTAGTAATAATGACCCAAAAAGATCTGTTGATATCTCTTTGTCTTTGGTCTCTTAGATACCTCATTAGTTCTATTTTTATTAGGGAAGGATGAGACATATTTCTTTCTTTCTTCCCTTTTAACAATATTATTTAGTGCATCATATCTTCTTTAATTTCCACCTCGGTTTGAGACAGAAATATATTCTGTATCTTTTTCTTTGTCATATCCTAGACCATTTTTATCATATGATGATCTTTGACTACTTCTTAAGATATCATCTATGATCCTTGAGTTGTTGTCAAACTTTGATTTGATACATTTTTCATTAACCCCTTTTCTAAGTTGGAAAATCTCTTCTTTCAAGTTTCTTAGAGTCTTGGATTCTCTCCCTGAGGAGAACTACTAGATCCTCTTCAGTTATCTTGGACTCTTGAAGCTGGTTCTTCAAGTACTTAATAGTTTGATTTGTTTATTCTTGGTAATTTGACAGTTTATCTTTCAAAACTTTATTTCTTTTCCTACTCTTTTCAATTTCATCAATAACAGCCATGTATTGAGCTTCTATGTCCACTTATGATTCCTCATTTGAATTTGTTTTTCCTATAAACAAGATTTCTGCATCTTCACTTTCATCGTCATTATCTTCTTTTGAATAGAAGTTCTTCTTATTTTTCTTAAACTTCTTCTTACATATGATTTTATCCATATGACAACAAGGTTGTTCAGGATCACTCTCTTCTTGTTTTGGGTAATGACACTTATTGTAAAAATGTCCATTTCTCCCATAGTTAAAAATTTATAGGGGTAGCTTTCCTTTATATTTTCTAGAGCCCTTCTCAAGTTTTTTAATAAAAAGAGCTTCCTCATCATCTAGGTTATTTGATTGATTTTGGATGAGGCCGTAAATGTTGCTTTTTTCCTTGAGATTTCATTCAGTCTCATTCTCATCTCATATGCAGTGAGGATTCCATATAGTTCATCTACTGTTAGATTATCAAGGTCATCCCGTTCTTCTAGAGTGGACACTTTTGAGTCATACTTCATCGGTAATGTTCTCAGTACCTTACTCGCCACTTCTCTTTCTTTTAATTTTCCTCCAAGACATCTAATAACATTTACAACTTCATCTACCCTTAGAAAGTACTCTCCAATGTTTTCATATTCTTTCATTTTTAGGGTCTCAAACTGCCCTCTATATGTCTGAATCTTGGATTCCTTGATCTTAGATGCTCCTTCATAGATAATGGATTCCTTGACCTTAGATGCTCCTTCATACATAATCTTTAACTTATCCTAGGATTCTTTGATAGCCTTGAATCTCATAACTTTTGTAAATATAGAATTTCTCAACCCACTCAAGATTACATTTAGGGATTTGGAATTGCCTTCATATTGTCCTAGTTCTATATTTTTTGTAGGTGCTTGGTCACATATTTTATATTCCTTTACGGTTACATCCCAAACCTTCCATCCAAGGTTGATCAGATGGCACTTCATTCTCACACTCTAGTAAGCATAGATTTATCCTGCGAACAATGGATGTTTGTTGGTGGCTAAACCTTCTTATTGATACATAGTGGTTTTAGATAGGATCTTACCTTCTAGTGGTTAAACTGTGATGAAGGAACTTGCTCTCATACCAATTGTTGAAATACTAGACAATACTGAGAAGGGGGGGTGAATCAGTATTATAACTTTTTACAATTTAAAACCACATTTATTATTTACTTATTAAAACACACAATCAACAAGAACACACAGAACACAAATTTATCGTGGAAGCCCAATTGGTTAAACCACCAATACTTCCTATTACTGCAAAATTTTTATTTACAAATAGTTTTTCCTGCTACTACAGACAAGGATGGTATCACACCCTATTTACTATCAACTACTGGAAGGAGGCTATGACCCCCTGGTTTATCAGCTAATACTGAAAGGAGGATATGACCCCTTGGTTGATCAACTACTATTGAAAGGATGCTGCGACACCCTATTTACCACCTACCACTAGAAGGAGGCTACAACCCCCTGCAGGCTTGTTGCATGCCCTAGCGCCACCATGCCACCCTAGACTCGTCTTTATCAGTCAACTATCCACTACTTGGAATATGTTATTTGTAAACACAGAGACAATTAGTTTCTTCAACAATCTGTCAATAAATACCCTCATGTTTTCTGCGAACGCCTCTCTTCACAATTTTTGGATGCACCTCTTCATAGTTGCGGATGCACCTCTTCACCGTTGCGAATATGCACCGCAGGAATTATGATATGGTTAGCAATCATGATATGGTTAGCACAAACATGGATTCCACAATAATTTCGTAGACACTATCTTTGTTATACACTTGGCTATTCTAATGGGTGAAATCATTCTTAGGTATTGGATTTGTTAAACACATCAATCAACAGTGGGGAAAAAACCAAACTTAAATCGTATTTATGATTTCTCTCCCATTCCGGTGGTTAACGCACCTATATGTTGAACCAATGAAATAGCTTATCTAATCCATGCTTTCATTTGGACCATTGAAGTATGTGACCCCTACCTAATTACACTAATCTCCATTTTGAATTTCTCTGTGCTAGTTCACCTAACATAATTATTTCCAACCTTTGATCAAAATCCTCCTTTAATCTTCATCGTTCAAACTTTAAGCACCTACCACATTCCGCATATTTCAAAAGTTTAGTAACCTGCACATGTTGAATCAATAGAATTGTTCACCCTCATAGATCTAATTAAACGGCAATTCTGGCTATCGATATTGATCCTACTTGCTCCTTTCCTGTTGATTAGCGAAATCTCCTATAGTTGTTGATCTCCATTCACCTCTAATTTCCACCGTCTAATATCGAGTTGTGACTTTTCACAATTTTTATTTACGCATTCATCCTAAGTCGTTGATCTTTGTCCCAGGAAGTTTGTGACCGTTGATATTTAATAAGAGGTAGATAGTGGAATGTGGGTTTGTGACTTTTCCATAATTTCATTTCGAGATTTCCGCTTCCACACTAATTTTTCTGCCTTCCGCTTTCCGCACAAAAATCAGAAACTCAACTTTTCACGATTTTGACTCTTTGATTTTCGCTTTCTGGACTGGCTTTTCCGCACTTTCTTTTCCATAATCTGGAATGCAGAATTTATAAAATCAATGTTTCCAAATATGAGCTTATGCTTCTTCTGCTTCCCGAACTTTCCTTTCTACACTTCCTTTTCCGTACTGCGGAATGCGGAAGTCAAGAACTCAAATTTTTATGACTTCGACTTATAGCTTCGCAAGGTTCTAATTTCTAGACTTGCCTCTTTACACTTCCTTTTCTGCACTGCAGAATGTGGAAGTTGGAAACTTAATGTTTCCAAAGACGAGCTTATGCTTCTTCCGCTTTCTAGACTTTCCTTTCCACACTTCCTTTTTTGTACTGTGGAATGTGGAAGTCAAGAACTCAACTTTTCATGACTTCAAATTATAGCTTCCTAGGGTTCTGATTTCCGGACTTGCTTGTCCACACTTCCTTTTCTGCATTGCAGAATGCGGAAGTTGGGAACTCAACTTTTCTCACAATATTTTTCACGATTATTCGTTTTTTCCCTTCTGCTTTCTATATGAACCATTGATTTCTTTTGCATGGTTCAATCGTGACCGTTGATCTACGATCTAATGTGGATTGCGGACCTTTACTTTACCTTGTGCAGAAATCATCCACCATAGTAGATTTATGCGCAGATTCAACCACAACCATTGATCTCTTGATCGGGTTTCTTTTGCACTCTTTCTTTAGCAGAATCCTCCTATGACCATATATCTATTGCAGATCTAATATTGACCGTCGATCTATACTATTTTGCATAACTTCACCTTTTTTGCATATCCTTTATGGAAATGTTCCTCAACCATTGAATCTTGTGCGAGATGCTTCCTAACCATCAATTTTATATCGAATGCATATCTCACCATAACTTTATGGATCTACACAATTTCTTTGAGAAAATCCTCTGCCACCGTTTCTAACAGTTATGAAGATGCACACAGATAATTTTATGTTGTTGATTATAAAGATTTTATAAACACTCTTGTAAATATAGTTTCTCTGTTATTCAATTGTTTAACCAGCTTTGTCATTCATACTGCATCTCCACTTCCACTTGACCTTTGTTCTTTGTTTCTTTAACCATTGTTACACATAGAGTCTGCAATATCCACTCCATGCTCTTCCTTCGATATTTGCACTTCTTCAAATATTTATATCAAGCATGCAGACAATCATTTCTTCTTGGTCTCTATGCTGCTTTAGAACTTCATATAAAAACCTAGCATACTGTTGTATTTTTCTTCTCATGTTCTTTGTTTCTGCTTTAGATATTCATATAAAGACCTAGAATATATTGTTGGATTCTTTTTGGATTTAGATCTATATTATTAACTGTACAAAGATCCATAACTTCATATCTACATCATAGAGACTACTTCAGTTCATTACATAGTTTCTTTGGTATTACTATCTCAACCACAAAGACTCATAACCTCAACCTTCTCCTTTGTCATTGCTGAATTTATCCTACTACCATATCTACTGGTTATTCCTTTTCCATTCATGAACACATTTGACATCAATGACAACTACATTCTCAACAAGTTACTGGCTGATTGTTTTACGAAAAATTCGCTTCCCCCCATTGCTAGGGATGTCGCCATGGGATATGTTGTTACGAAGGAGAAGGTCATTAGCCTTGATCAGTACCTAGACTTGGTTTATTCCTAGTCAGGCACTTTATATGACTTAATTCCTCACGCTCCTCGTCCTACATTGGACCCTTCAAGACCCGCGTGTTGATGTATTTGTAACTTTGGAATGTATTCATCTATGTATCTTATGTCTTGTAACCCAATGTTTATTCCGGGATGTATCTATTATGTAATTGAGTCATGTTGTCATGCACTGATGTTCTGATCAGGAGGATCTATAATGTAAACAAGTCATGTCAAGTCATAGTGGGTAACCCTCCAATTCTCTAAGGGTTAAAGTCCCCGCAGTTTCGGGACACTAGGGTTATTAGACTCTCCTAGTAGAGGTCGGACCTAGTAGGGTTTTAGTCATGCTGGGGTTAGTATAAATAGAGAACTGGAGTCTCTATTTATCACACAACTCATACACACTCAAGTGTAGCGTATAGTTGAGGAAGGAGAAGACACTGGGTCTAGATAAGAAGAAGGTTACTACTGCTGGGAGATCACTTACTATATTGGAATTTTCTATTTTGGTGTTGATTCTATCTCTGAGGAAGTTGTAGGGTTTTCTCCATTTATGGTTTCCTTGAGGAAAAACACTGTGTTCATTGTCTCTTGTGTTTGATTGATGTGCTTGTTATTCTCTCAGTTAAAGATCCTAATAATGCTAGCTTAATGTTGAAAAACTAACATGGTATCAGAGCTAACCTGAGAAGAAGACACTATGCAGCTGCGGGAACTAGGGATTCCTAGTTTGTGGATCTTCCTCCACACATTTTTAGCAAAAGTAAGGTGGAATAAATCTCCTCCTTAGGGTGCATCTTTTTGTCGAAGCAGAATCCAATTCTGAGGTTTTTCAATTTTGGACCCAACATTACTACCGAAAATTAGGGCTTTTCACAGAAGAGGAATTTTTCAGTGAGCCCATGCCTAGATTTATCTCCTCCCCAAAATCGAAGTTAGGGATAAATTTCAAGGAATTTGGGTGGATAGAACTCTGGAAAAGCAAAACCCTAATTTGCTCCTGATCCAGTACTGCAGGATTTCAGCTCCAAATCTAGATCCAACATCTTGACCTAGTAAGATCTAAATATTTTGTATTTCCATTTGAGGTTCTCAATTAATATGTCTCATCGTACCAAGCTTGATGAAAAACTTGAGGGTGCTGATAACTTCTGAGCCTGGAAGTATAGGATCTCCTTGGTCCTGGAAGAAAATGAGTTAGACTCCTACATCCATGAGGAGGTTCCAGTTCCAGAGTGAGATGAGGCTAAGGCCTTACATAAGAAGAAGATGGTTATGGAAAAGAGGATCATTGTTGATTCTATCAAGGATGACCTCATCCCATAGGCGTCCTCTTTCAAGACACCTAAAGCTATGTTTGATGCCCTAACCAAATTGTTTGAAGGGAAGAACATAAACCGGAATATGACTCTAAAGAATCAACTGAAGAATGTGAAGATCTCGAATGCAGAGACCATCCAATCTTACTTCACAAGGGTTTCTTAGATCAAGGAACAATTAGAAGCAGTAGATGAAGAAGTGGAGAATGCAGAAATTGTGATGACCACCTTGAATGGTCTCCCTAGGACATGGGACTCTTTCATTCAAGGGATCTGTGCTAGAAAGAAGTTAGTCAAGTTCAGCAGACTATGGGAAGAATGCTCTCAAGAAGAAGCTTGGATAGCAGCTCAAGAAGAAAATATGGGAAGTGAAGATCAAGCTCTCACAGTATAATCCAAGAAATCCAGATCTAGCCATCACAGAAGTAAGTACTCTCATCATAGGTATAACTCAAGAAATCCTAGAGATAAGTCTAAGTACATTTGCTATACATGTGATGAAAAAGGACACTTTGCTATAGATTGTCCTAAGAACAAAAGTAGCTCTCACAAGAAGAAGGGAAGCAAGAAAAGACATCATTCTCATGTTGTAGAGGATGATGAACCTTCATCAAAGAGAACCAGATATGAAAGTGAAGATTCTTCAAGCGAGGATGAATATGTTTTGATCTTCGCTTACACAGGTAACATTACTCATGGAAGTGATGATTGGGTTATAGACAGTGGGGCTTCCAAACATATGACTGGATTCAAGGAATCCTTTGTGAAACTCTCAGAACATGAATCACCTCACAAGGTGAAGCTAGGAGATGACTACTAATATCCAATAAAAGCTAGTGGGGAATCTTCCTACAAACTAGACTCTGGAAAGTCTCTAACAATGAAATAAGTATTGTTTGGGCCAGGACTCAAGAAGAACCTTCTCTCCATATCAGCATTGGATGCAAAAGGAATGAGGGTTGCATTCATAGATGGTCAAATCATCATGTGGCCAAGAGAAAAGACCATCGATGATGCGGTAGTGATTGGTGAACAAGATGGAGGTTTGTACAAATTAAAGGGCCATCCAAAACAAGCCTTGGTCCATGGCACAGTAGAACCAAGTGAACTTTGGCATAGAAGGCTTGCACATGTGTATTACATAGCACTACCTCTTGCAAGCAAAGCTATTGAAGGTCTTCCAGAAATACAAGCAAAACATGATGGGGTCTGCAAAGGATGTGCAAAAGGAAAGAACACAAAGAAGACATTTCCAAGTAGTGAAAGCAAAGCAAAAGGAATCTTGGAAATCATCCACTCCGATGTATGCGGTCCTATGCCATCAAGCTCACTAAGAGGGTATGCATATTATGTTTCTTTTATTGATGATTTTTATAGGAAGACATGGGTTTACTTCATGAAGAACAAAGACGAAGTATTCAACAAATTCAAGGAATTCAAAGCCTTGATTGAGAATCACACTGAAAGGAAGATCAAGACCTTTTGATCAGATAATGGCAAATAATTCACTTCGAATGAATTCAAAGAGCTATGTAAGGAATCAGGGATTAAGAGGGAGTTGTCTACTCCTTATAATCCACAATAGAATGGGATTGCGGAACAGAAGAACATAACTATCATGGAAGCTGCAAGAGCTATGCTTCATGATCAAGATCTTCCTATGCATCTTTGGGGAAAAGCTGCCAGAACAGCAGTGTATGTACAGAACCATACTCCACTTAGAGTACTTTAGAACAAGAATCCTAAAGAAGTCTTCTCCGGCAAGAAACCAGAAGTCAACCATCCCAAAATATTCGGTTTTCCTTTACACATACACATTCCAAAAGAGAAGAGAACAAAATTAGATCCTTCAGGAAAGAAGGGTATATTTGTGGGATACTTTGAAAGCTCAAAGGCTTACAGAATATTTTCCCAGGATACAAGAAGATTGACATCAGCAGGGATGTGACATTTGATGAAGACACAGCTTACAACAAATCCAGAAAGAGACCTGCTGAAGAACCTGAAGAAGCAAAAGCACCCATAATTCATGATACAACCATGAACGAAGAAATTCAAGAAGAAGATCAAGAATTTGAAGAACCACAAAGACTTGTAGATCCACCTTTGGAGAAGAATCCTCATAAGAGGAAATCTGCTTGGGTACGAGAACTTATCCAAGGTGCAGAAAGATATGGGGCTCCAGAAGAGAATCACAGAGGAAGAAAAGAGGACCAGATCCTGCTCCAGGTATGTAGCTTTACTATGTGATTTCATTGATAAAGAACCTTCCAGTTATGAAGAAGAGGCAGAATGGAAAGAATGGAAGGATACTATGATCGAAGAATATCAATCGATCATGAAGAATGTTGTTTGGGATGTTGTCTCAAGACTAGGAAGGAAGTCAATTGTAACTTCCAAATGGATCTACAAGATCAAGCATGTTGTAGATGGTAGCATTGAAAAATATAAAGCAAGATTTGTGGCTTGAGGTTTCTCTTAGAAAGAAGGAATAGATTATGAAGAAACCTTTGCACCTATAGCTATATACACTTCCATTAGATCAATACTTGCTCTAGCTGTAGTGATGAAATGGAAGATACACTAGATGGATGTCAAGACTACTTTCTTGAATGGTGTAGTGGAAGAGGAAGTGTATGTAGAACAATCACTTGGTTTTGAGACACATGATAGAGAGTCTCATGTATGCAGATTGAAGAAAGCCTTGTATGGTTTGAAACAGGCACCCAGGACTTGGTACGGTAGAATTGACAACTTTCTGTCCAGTTTGGGCTTTACCAAAAGGAAAGTAGATTCCAACCTTTACTACAAGGTTGAAGACGACAACCCAATGATGCTTCTACTATATGTAGATGATTTATTTGTGACAGGTATGGATGGGTTGATTGCTAATATGAAGAGAAAGCTTGCTACTGAGTTCGAAATTAAGGACTTGGGTATGATGCATTATTTCTTAGGCATGGAAGTGTGGCAGAGTGCAGATGGAGTCTTCCTTGGACAAGGGAAGTATGCAATAGAGATCCTGAAGAGGTTTGGGATGATGGACTGCAAAGCCATGGCCACAACTATGGAATCAAAACTGAAGCTATTGAGTGATGCTTCATCAGAGTCGGTTGATGCTACAATGTATCGTCAGATGATTGGGTCATTGATGTACTTGATGAACACGAGACCATACATTTTATTTTCTGTGAACACCTTGAGCCAATTCTTGACAGATCCAAGAAATGTTCAGTTGATTACTGCAAAGCATATTCTGAGGTACCTAAGGGGTACAGTTGATTATGGGCTCAAGTATGAGTCGAATTAGAATATTAACCTGGAGGGTTATGTCGATTCATATTGGGTAGGCAGTGCCATCGATAGGAAGAGCACTTCAGGATGTTGCTTCAGTATGGGATCTGGTGTGATCTCTTGGTTTAGCAGGAAGCAATCTTGTGTGGCATTGAGTACAGCTGAAGCAGAGTATGTTGCAACTTGTTCAGCTAGTTATGAGGTAGTATGGCTGTATAAGCTACTATCTGATATATTTGATCTCCAGTTGGATGCTACTTGTATACATTGTGACAACCAGAGTTGCGTGAAGTTGTCAGAGAATTATGTGTTCCATGACAAGTCGAAGCATATCGAGATCAAGTATCATTATATCAGGGATATGGTGCAGAGGGGGCAGTGAAGCTCCAGTATGTTGCGATGGAGGAACAGATAGCTGATGTATTGATGAAGCCATTAGCTAGGATGAAGTTTGAGTACTTCAGGGAGAAGCTTGGTGTTCTCCAGATTGAGTTTTCCTCCAAGAGAAAGTGATGAGACCCATAGCCATTCTGACATGGTGAGAGGATTGGTTCCTTCCATGGTCAGATGTAAGGGCTGAGCCATTCTGTCATGGTGAGAGGATTGGTTCCTTCCATGTCAGATATGAGTGTTGGCCATTCTGTCGAGTAGGACAGATGTATGGGCAATTGCCATTCTGGGAATGGAGGCACCTGGTCAATTACCAGGAAAACTCAGTTTAGGACTGAGAAGCCATTCTGATGTGATAGAGGGATGTTTTACCACTTGATAAGATGTAAGGGATGAACCATTCTGTCATGGCTAAAGGATTAGGTTCCTCCCCTGTCAGATGTGAGTGTTGGCCATTCTAACGAGTAGGTCAGATGTAAGGGAACCTGCCATTCTAGGAATGGAGGCGCCTGGTCAGTTACCAGGTAGCTCAGTCTAGGACTGGGGCCCATTCTGATGTAATGGTAGGATTAGTTCCTCCATGATCAGATGTGAGTGCATGCCCTTTCTGATTCGGTGCTTCGTGCATGGTCAGATTGTAAGTGCAGAGCCCTTTCTGATGCGATACTTCGTGCATGGTCAGATTGTAAGTGCTAAGCCCTTTCTGATGCGGTGCTTTGTGCATGGTCAGATTGTAAGTGCAGAGCCCTTTTTGATGTAGTACTTCATGCATGGTCAGATTGTAAGTGCTGAGTGCTTTTCGATGCAGTGCTTCATGCATGGTCAGATTGTAAGTGCTGAGCCTTTTCGATGCGGTGCTTTCGAGCATGGTCGATTGTAAGTGTTGTGCCTTTCTGGTGCTTTCTGACAAGATGAGGTCGGATGCAAGTGCAGAGCCTTTTCAATGCGGTGTGCTTACACATGGTCGGATATAAGTGTTGAGCCTTTTTGACAAGATGAGGTCAGATGTGAGTGCTGGGCATGCCTTTCTAACAAGATGAGGTCAGATGTAAGAGCTAGGCGGGCCATTCTGACTTAAGTGTCAGATATAAGCACTGATGAAGACCTACATGAAGGGTAGGCCTACAGGATTAACTCTATAGAACTTCCTGTGACGAGAAGAATTGAGATAGCACCATTATGAGATAGCAGATGATGATCCAGATGAGATGATCCAGACTTGATGATGATCCAGATCAAGTGATCCAGATGAGATGATCCAGACTTGATGATGATCTAGATCAAGTGACGATCCAGTTGTGATGATGATCCAGATCAAGTGATCCAGATAATATGATCCAGGCTTGATGACGGTCCAGATCGAGTGATGATCCAACAGTTATAAGCCAGTAGTCATGATGATGCAGATCTCATGATAAAGAAGAAGAAGATGACTTGAAGACTCGAAGACGTAGAAGACTTGACGAAGAAGATGACTTGAAGAATAGAAGACTTGAAGACTAAGAATAATTGAAGATGAATATGGTGAGATGATCCAGTTGATGCAGAGAAGAAGACCAGTGCTGAAAATTGTGTCGAAAGGATACCTTCCTAGTTAAGAGGAAGTGTTGATGTATTTGTAACTTCGGAATGTATTCATCTATGTATCTTATGTCTTGTAACCCAATGTTTATTTCGAGATGTATCTATTATGTAATTGAGTCATGTTGGCATGTCTTGATGTTCCGATCTGGAGGATCTATAATGTAAACAAGTCATGTCAAGTCATAGTGGGTAACCCTCCCATTGTCTAAGGGTTAAAGTCCCCGCGGTTTCGGGGCACTAGGGTTATTAGACTCTCCTAGTAGAGTTCGACCCTAGTATGGTTTTAGTCATGCCAGGATTAGTATAAATAGAGAACTAGAGTCTCTATTTATCACACAACTCATACACACTCAAGTGTAGCGCATAGTTGAGGAAGGAGAAGACAATGGTGCTAGATAAGAAGAAGGTTATTGATGTCGGGAGATCACTTACTATATTGGGATTTTCTATTTTGGTGCTGATTCTATTTCTGAGGAAGTTGCAGGGTTTTCTCCATTTATGGTTTCCTCGAGGAAAAACATTGTTTTCATTGTCTCTTGTGTTTGATTGTTGTGCTTGTTATTCTCTCAGTTAAAGATCCTAATAATTCTAGCTTAATGTTGAAAAACTAACACTGCGGTGAAACCACCCAATGATGACTTTCTTGGTTCATTTCAAACACAATCGATGGTAAAATCCACAAAAAAACAAAATCAACTCGACGCACAAGCTAGTCAACTTGGCCCACCACCCAAAAATGCATCCCCTCCTATTTTTTCCACTGAAGTAAATGCAATTCAATCCACTGAATATTTGGGAGGAAAGAATAAAGGTAAAAATAAATGTAAGAAATCTGACAACAAACAAGAAGGTAGAAAAAAAAACCATGATGTTGATTATAAGAATAATAGAAGGGAAAAGTTTTATTGCCTGATTTGTGTAGGTGATCACTTTACTAAAGAGTTTCCTCTTCAAGAGGAAGTTAGCAAATTTTTGAAAATATCACCCACCCCGACAGTTCTTATAGACCCTTTCCCCACCCAACAAAAATTAATTGATCATCAATCCTTGCATGTTCCTTCTTCATCTTACATCGATGAAGTCAAAATGATGTCAAGTGAAACATTTCACCTTAACACAAGATCCCAAATTTATGACCCTCCTCCCAAAAATAAAATTGATGATGTTCCATCTGAAAAAACTTTAGTTCCCACACCTTATCCAAGTAATGGTCTTCAAATTGAAAAACCTATTCCTAATTCAATTCTTCGCCCACCTAAGAGTACACTTAGAAATTCCATTCTTAATCCTAACACACGTGCTTCCCAGTACTACAATATAGTCAAAGATCGGCCCAAGCACCCTGTGCTATGTTGGCTCTTGAGGTACTCCAAACATGTCCTACACAGCGAAAGAATTTGCTAACAACCCTTGGAGATTCAAATCCCCAAAATAACAACATTATCGCTTTCAAGTTGGATGATTTCAAAACTAGGGTCTCACATTAGTTGTATTTCCAGTTGTTCACAAAAGCTATTGGAAATACCATCCGCCATACCCTATTGGATGAGGGAGCCTCCACCTCGGACATGTCTTTCTCTTGTTGGAGAGCCATTAGTTCTCCTGAAATTAATCGTCCACCCACAACACCAAAGGCCTTCGATGGCTGTAGATTTCAACCTTATGGATTACTGTCCTCTCTCTAGATTGAACTGGGGGGAAAATTAGTTTCCATTCATGTTGAATTTGTTGACGCTCCTTTGTATTACAATCTTCTCCTAGGTTGCAACTGGTTTTATGCTATATAAATTGTTGCTTCATCTGTTTTTCAGATAGTTCAGTTCCCATTCCAAGGGAAGATTGTTACAGTCGATCGGTTAGATTTATGTTCACCAAATTCCATGGCAAATACCGGGAACAATGTTCCACTTTTGACTAGCCTGCAATATCAAAACATTGGAGTAGGTCCCATTAAATATTCTTCACTCATGGGAATCTTTCCATTATCTAATCCTCCTTCGGTTTCACAGTCTGCATCCGTGAACATGATTTCTACTTCTATTATAGATAAAGGAAATTCCATTGTTGAATCAACATCAATGAGTCCTTTTGAGGAAATGTACCATGCTATTCAAACCACCAATGACCCCACCATCAACGATCATTTGTTGGTGGCTTCAAATCCTTATCACCTACCATATTGGCTAGACCCCCCCCATCTCTATACTATGTTTCGTATACACTACATTGTGATGAATCCATCATGGAGGTTATGTCCCTCGATGAGATGACTTGGAAATATCATCACCATCTATCCTCTTTCTTTCCCCATTTCCATATGGTAGAAGAACAATTTGCATCATCGGTTTCTTCTGATATAGTGACTGATCCTCAGTCTTTGATCCTCACTCGTGATGTCGAATCTGAGGGTAATTTATGTAACATTACCAAAACCATTCCAGTTGATATATTAGTGAAACCTGGTATTCCAAAGAACATCTAGATAGGCTAAACTCTTCACCTTCATATATATATATTATACGACCTTATTTGAGGAATTTAAAGACTTTTTTGCTTGGACCTATGAATAAATGCCTGGGATAGATCCCTCTATTGTAGTTCACAAGATTCAAACCTGCCCTGGTGCCAAGCTAGTTCGATAAAATTTACGTCAGGTCCATCCGAGGAAAGCAGCAGCCATCAAGGAAGAAGTTGAAAAACGTCTTAGGGTTGGTTTCATTTACCTTGTGCCCTTGACTGAATGGGTGTCCAACATAGTCCTTGTCAATAAAAAGCAGGGTACTATTAGGGTTTGCATTGATTTTTAGGATTTGAATCGGGCTTGTCCTAAGGACAACTTCCCCACCTCGTACATCGATCAAATTATCGACAATTGTGCCAACAGTGTCATCTTTTTGTTCATGAATGGCTTCTATGGCTATATTCAAATTGAAATACTCCCATCATACCAACACAAGACGACTTTCACTTGCACATGGGGGACCTTTTCCTATAGGAAAATCCTTTTTGACTTGAAAAATGATGGTGCTACATTTCAATGCGCCATGTCATGTGCTTTCAACGACATTAAACACATTGTGGAACCTTATCTTGACGACCTTCCTGCTCATTCAAAGTAGCAGGATCACCATGTTGATCATCCTAGAGCCATTTTTCTTAGATGTTGGCATTTTAACATTTGATTAAATCCACATAAATGCGTTTTCTGTGTTGAGACCGGTCGATTGCTTGGATTTATTGTGTCCAAGGATGGCATCTGTATTGACCATGTTTATTTCTTAAAGAATAAAAATGAATTATTTGGGAAGTTCAAATAATTCAATGCTCGTGTTGAAAACCTCTCCTAAAAGAAGATCAAGACCTTGAGGACAAATAATGGACAAGAATTCACATCAGGTGAATTCAAGGACCTTTGTAAAGAAGCTGGGATTAAGAGGAAGCTTACCATTCCCTATAATCCTCAATAAAATGGAGTGGCAGAAAAGAAGAATAGATCTATCATGGAAGGAGTAAAATACATTATTAGGATCTACCTATGCACTTATGGGCCAAAGCAACGAGAACCACTGTTTATGTGCAAAACAAAACCTCTCATAGTTCTATTGGGAACAAGACTCCAAATGAAATGTTTATTGATGAGAATCCTGAAGTCAGTAACCCGAATATATTTGGTGATGGGCTCCAAAAATTGTTCTTTTTCGTGACTTTATTTTCACTAATTTCACATCCCATTCACCCGTAATTTACTACACGTATCTTCAAAAGGACTAGATCTTTTACCCTATTTTATTAATCAAAACTCATAAACATAAAAGATGTCTAATCTATTACTTTTGATGTATTAAATGTGATATCGCACAAATGACACTTGTTCCGGTACTAAGCTCTACACTAGGTTTATCTTCGTCTTCTGGTTCTTGCTGGTCATATATATCTACTTATGCAAATCAAAATCTTGGGTTAATGTTAAAGCTTTGTTTCACTAATTTACAATGTTTTAAAACACATGGAATTCATTTCGTTGACTATGGCATGTCATTTACACATTTCATACCACAAGAATTAAAACTTAGAATGGTGTGACTGTAAAAATTATAATTCAATCCACGTAACTAATGATACCCTGTTTTGTTTCCTTAGATGCTTTGTTTATAGGTTTAATTGCAAGCGATATCATTTATTCATGTACGAGCAATACCTTAGATTTTGTACAGAAATTCTATTTCAACTTCCTTCTGTAATGCAATTGAAGCTTTGCTTAATGATTTTAATTGTGTAACTACAATTTAGGTTAAGGTTAATTGTATATTTTTTTTCATAAATTTTCAATTTGTTGTGGGAGAAAAGATTATATTAAAGATATTATGTTCATAGACTAAATGTTTGTCCATAAATCTGATTTCCAATTGCAAAGTTTGATCTCAAATAAAAAGATGCACTTGAATTTGTAATTCAATTTTGCTCCTCATATACGGTTAGCATTTCCATAGCTTGCTTGAGAGACTGTGGTTTAAATTAAAACTGAAAGAATATTTGCTCCTCATATATGTCAAATGACTTCATTAATGACAAAGGAAGTGACATGGCATGTATGATGATGTTACATGTGTGACGAGGTTGCAAAGTCATATGATGATGCTCTAGTGCTCTCATGAAGTCATTTTTGTAAAAGTATGGCAACTTGCTGAAACTCTGAAAGTTGACTAAGTATAGGAAAATCAGAGTAACTCATTAATGACAAAGGAATAACAAAGGAAGTGATTAAATGGCATGTGTCATGTGTGATGAGGTTGCAAAGTCATATGATGGTGTTCTATTCCTCTCATGAAGTCATTGTTACAATTTAAAACCATTCTGTAAAAGTATGGCAACTTGTTGAAACTCTTGCTGAAACTCTGAAAATTTGAGTAAGTATAAATTCTTCTTAATCTACCTAAGGGGCCTCTGTAAAATACATGCCATATTCTGTATTTGATGAATTAAATGATTCCAAGGATATAGACATATAGATTGTTGTCTTGTGCACCTAACCATAAGATTGGTTTGTCAAGAAAGTCTCTGAAGGTGAAGTTATTAGTCTACCAAAAGTGCTTTCTGGCATGATTTGCACTGTATTAATTCTGGTAAATCTGCATAAGTGGTCTCAGTACAATGCCTGCCATATTTTGTAGGATACTGATAAAATTTATATGAGACCATCTATTTTTAGCTTGTTGCTATGTGCATTTGACCATGGTCTCAATTCCCCTAAAACGTGCTTGAAGAAAAATTTATAGGTCTGCCAAAAATAAGATTCATACTGTTGGGAAATTTGCTGAAAATTGACCGAGTATTTAAACATCGGTCTAAGTTTCCCTAGTAAAATGCCCACCATATTTTGTAGGAAACTAATAAAGATAATATGAGACCGTCAATATGTAGCTTGTTGATGTGTGCATATGACCATGGTCTTATTTCTCCTAAAAGGTTCTTGAATACAAAGTTATAGGCATTCCAAAATAGGGTTTCAAACTGTTTTGCACCAGTTCATGAAAAGGCATGTTTCCATGATGAAGAGATGCATTGGTGAAAAGGTTTTAATGAAGGCACACGACGATGAAAAGACAAAATGGTTCAAAGACACAATGAAAGAATTATTGTTTGAAGTGGAAGAAAGGTGTCTCAGCAATCTAGATCAATGTAACAACAAGAGAAGATATTGACCAATGAAGTGAAGAATAATCGGTAAAAGAATTGAAGAAAAATATCAAATTAGGGAAGTAGGGTGGTGTTAGGGCAGGATGCAATCTTGTAGGGAGGTTTTACCCTCCTTCCAGTAGTGGTTGGAGTACAGGGATGTTGTAGCATCCTTATATGTTAGTGCAGGTAGAAAAATCCAAGGTGTTGATGCATCCTTGTATGTTGGAGTAGGAAAAAAACTGGGTGTTAGTGCATCCTTTCTGTAGTAGCAGAAAACCAATTTTGTAAAAATCATCTTATTAATGAGTTTGATTTTTTGGTTTACTCTTTGAGGTTTCCATGATAAAATTATGTGTCCTAACTTGTTTGATTCATTGTTTATCTTATACTAATTATTTTGATAAAGTGAAAATAAGGCAACTTTTGATTCACCCCCCCCTCTCAGTATTACTGGATAAACCAACAATATAGTGCTGACACCTCAAAGTTTACAACTCCCCAAATTGACAATTTAACTGTTGAATTTTTAACATATATTTTTCCCGACATTTGGTTGTCATGTTTACATACATGTTCCCAAGGAGAAGAGATCAAATTTGGACCCTTCAGGAAAGAAGGTGATATTTGTAGGTTATAGTGAGCAATCAAAATCTTACAGAGTCTACATCCCAGGTTATCATCAGATTGATATCAACAGAGATGTTACATATGATGAGGATGCAACTTTCAACATGTCTAGAAAGAACATGTAGATGAGGATCATGAAGAGGAGCACAAAGCTCCTAGAGTTGTAGAGACCAATAGATTACCGGTTAGATATGTTGAAGAAGAGCATATGCTGGAAGACCATGACATGAAAGAGCCTCAAATACCTATAGAGTCACCTCCTGAAATGAAAACACACAAAATAAGACCAGATTGGGATTGTGAAATAATTCAAGATGCAGAAAAGTATGGTGCTCTAGAAGGAACCATCAGAGAAAGAAAGAGACCATGATCATACTCTAGTTATGTGGCCTTAATGTGTAACCTTGTTGACGAAGAACCTGCTTGTTTTGAATAAGCAACAAAGAAGAAGGTATGGATGGATGCCATGATTGAGGGATACCGGTCCATTGTAAAGAATATTATTTAGGATGTGGTACTGAGACCGAAAGATAAATCTGTAGTCTCCTCAAAGTGTATCTTCAAGATGAAGCATTTAATAGATGGTAGTATTGAAAAATACAAGGAAAAATTTGTAGTTTGGGGGTTATCTCAGAAGGAAGGAATTGATTATGAAGAGACTTTTGCTCCAATAGGCAGATACACTTCAATCAGAACTGTCCTTGCTTTGGAAGCTAAGATGAAATGGAAGTTACACCAGATGGACGTAAAAACTGCTTTTATGAATGGTGTTATAAAAGAGGAAGTTGTGAGAAACATCATGCAATAAATAATTAAAATGCATGATATAACAGAAATAACAGAGCACAAAAATAATTTTATTGAACGCATACCACTTCGATGGGGCAACCTCCTTTGAGCAAGCTCATTACAAATAACTCATGGATGCCTTCATTGGCCGCAACATGTACTTACATACTAAGTCTAATCTAAACACTATTACTCCCCATAAATGTGGGATAATACAATATACTCACAGGACGACTCACAAAGCATATACGTCCAACAAAATATACTAACTAATTAAAGAGAAGGGTCGACACGGGTTCCTAACATCCCCTCCCTCTTAGAAAATCTTTGTCCTTAAAGCTTTAGATGTGGAAATTGTTGTTGAATCTAAAGGATTGGTTCCCATGTAGCATCCTATGGTTACATGTTGTGCCACTAAATTAATACCTCTGTGATGGATCGAGAGTGAAGATGATGAGTGCGCTTATTATGGATGGCCTCTGGCTCCAAAATGATGTATCCTTCATTATCTAGTTCCGGTAAAATAGTTCTTTCTCTTATGTTGGTTCCAATAACTTTCTTAAGACAAGAGACATAAAATATTGGGTGAATGCGAGAAGAAGGAGGAAGTTCCAATTTATAAGCAATCGACCGAATCTCCTGAAGAACCTTATATGGCCCATAGAACTTTGGAGTCGACTTCTGACACCCTTTAAGTTTTAAGGAGGATTGGTTATAAGGTTGTAGATGAAGAAAAAACATATCATCGAATTGAAAAGTGCGCTCAGAATGGTGTTGATCGACTTGTTGTTTCATTTGGTTTCTTTCCATGTGAAGATTGTCTTGAAAAATGTGAAGAATCTGATCTCAGTTTTGGAGAACCGCGTCAATTGATTGAACTGGTGAATTGTTGGGTGTATGGAAGGAGCACTGGAAGTGCCTTACCATAAACTGCTTCATATGGAGTCATTTTAGATGCATAATGGTTGGAATTATTGTACCAAAATTTAGCAAGAGGGAGCCACTTTTCCCATTGATGTTGTTGTTCAGAGGTGAAGCAACGAAGATAAGTTTCCAAACATTTTTTGAAAACTTCAGTTTGACCATCTGTTTGTGGGTGATATCTTGAAGTCATATTGATTTTGGTGCCAGTGTGGTGAAATTATTCTATCCAAAAATGACTTGTGAAAGTTGTGTCGCGGTTTGAGACAATGGAAGAAGGGATTGGATGAAGATGAAGGATCTAGTCCATGAAAATTTGTTCGACTGAGGAGGTGGTATATGGATGGGTGAGAGCACAAAAATGACTATATTTGGAGAGTGTATCAACCAAAACCAATATTACGGTCTTCCTTTCATATTTAGGGATCCCTTCAATGAAATCCATCGAAATATTTGTCCAAATCCTTGTAGGGATGGGGAAGGGTTCGATCAATCTAGGAAGGAGTTTTGTTTCACCCTTGTGGTGCTGGAAGGTATCACATTTGACCACCATATGTTGAATTACCCATTTCATTCCATTCCAAAACAAGTTAAGCTGTTCCCACTCATATGTTTTGAGGAAGCTAGAGTGCCCTACCGATGGAGAAGCATGGAGTTCATAGAAGACATCCTGTTGAAGATTTGTGCTTTGGGGAAGCACCAAACGCCCTTGTTTCACAGATAATAACCACCCCAAGAGTAATGTGGTACAACAAAAGGTTACTGACCAAGAGTAACCGCTTTTCCATAAACGATGGCTCTTGGTTTACCTCATGGGTGGGAACTAGTCAATTAGGTATGGGTTGTTGCCCTTTTCACTTGGTAGGTCCTCTCAAAGCAAGCTACTTTGGGGTTCTTGTGGTACTCCTCACAATGAGTTTTAGGGATATACCCAAGCACTTCTCACAGTTAAGCAGATAGAGGTTATTCCCTGAAATAACAGAGCACAAAAGGGATTTTATTGATCGTGGGCCACTTCAAGGCAGAAAACCTCCTTTGAGCAAGCTCAATACAAATAATTCGTGGATGCCTTCATTGTCCTCAACACGTACTTATATACTAAGTCTAATATAAAAAACTATTACTCTCCATGAATGTGAGATAATACAATATACTCATGGGATGAATTACAAAGAATATGTGTCCAACCAAAATATACTAATGAAAAAAAGAGAAGGGTTGACATGGGTTCCTAACAGAAGTGTACATTGAAAAACCACAAGGCTTTGAAACACATGATAGGAAGACACGTGTGTGCAGGTTGAAGAAAGAATTGTATAGGCTGAAGCAAGCACTGAGAGGTTAGTATGGAAGAATCGATGCCATTCCTGATGAGCTTTGGATTTACCAAGAGTAAAGAAGATTCCAACCTTTACTATAAGGATGTAAATGATATGATTATGATATTTTATTGTATTTGGATGATCTATTTTTTGACAGGTGAAGAGAAGCTCATCGGTGAATGTAAGATGAAGATTGCTATAGAATTTGAGATGAAAGACCTCGGTATGATGCATTACATTTTAAATCTTGAGGTATGGCAGTGTCCATATGAGATTTTCCTAAATCAAGGAAAATATATAGTTGAGATCCTAAAGATATTTGGGATGATGGATTGTAAGTCCATGAATAATTCGATGGTTACAAACTTGAATCTCTTAAATTATGCTTCATTAGAGACAGTGGATGTTACATTGTACAGGATGATCATTGGCTCATTGATGTATTTGAAAAATACAAGAATGGATATATGTTTTTCTATGAACACCTTGAGTCAATATATTGTGGATCCTAGAGATGTTCACTTTATTGCATCCAAACATGTGATGAGTTACCTAAAGGGTGCACTAGATTATGGCCTCATATATGCATATGATATTGAGTTCATATTACACATTTATGCAGATTCAGATTGGGAAAACAACGCTGAAAATACAAAGAGAAATTCAGGATGTTGTTTGAGTTTGGTATCAGGTGTGATCTCATGGATCGGTAGAAATCATACTAGCATTTCTCTCAGTACTTTAGAGGATGAATGTATTGTAGTATGTTCATCTTGTAGTGGAGCAGTATTGCTTCGCAAGTTGTTGATAGGATTGCTTGATACCGAGATTCTTTGTCTTTTAATAAATTGTCTTTTCATACCATGGCATTGAAAAAATTCCAAAAAATCATTTGACATATACTCACCTACTATGTATGATCTCAAGACCTTAATACATCTTCCACTCTTATTTTAAACCAAAGCTTTAAAACTCTTGAACACTTCAAACTCTTGATATTTGTGTTTCAACAAATACACCGAAGTTTTGTGACTAAAATCATCAATTCAAGTCATAGAATAAATACTACCAATGAAAGAAGGTGTTTTCATTGGTCAACACAAATCCATGTGTATCATATCTAATGGTGCTTTTCCTCTATATGAAACTCCTGAAACAACTTTCTCTCTATGATGCTTTCGTAATATGCATCTCTCACACGATCTTTCTAGCAGCAAAATGATGGGAAACCATTTCACCATTTGCTTCTTTTGTAGCAAATCTAATCCACGAAAATGTAAATGGCCATACCTCAAATGCCACAACCATGATTGATCTAAACCCTTAGTTTTATAAGAATTCAAAGATTTAGTTAAACCATTCCTCATAATAAGTAGAACATTCTATTCTTTGTCATTTCTACTATGGATATCAACTTCTTACTTTGATAGTTGTCATAAATAAAACATATCTTGTTCTTGAAAAATACATTGTACTTTTGTCTAACAATTGTCCAAGGCTTAATAAGTTACACATCAAGCAAGGTACATAATAAACATCATGAATTTTTCTTCTTGGGCCATTCTTGGCATACATAGAAACACCACCTTTACCATTAACTTTTACCTTGGAGTAATTACCAAGTTTTACCTCAAATCGAATGTTGGTGTTAAGATCATAAAACAATTATTTATTTCCAGTCATATGGCTTCTACATCCGTTGTACAAAAACCAAACATCACTTGAACTTTCCTAGGTGACATTACGAGTAAAAAACATATGATTTTGTTCTTCCTTAGGCTCCTATGTCATATGTGCAGAGTACTTGCCTACATATACTTGTTTCTTCCAACACTTGTTAGCAAATTGCCCAATTTTCTTGCAATAATACCATTGGAATTTAGATCTATCATACCTTTTATGTATTAGCTGCCATGATTTACTGCTATTCCCCCTTACACTAGGAGTATTATGTCGATATTTCTCCTCAAATTCTGAATCATTTATGCTATCACTATGATCCACAGCTCGACCTTCTCTTCCTCTGCTACTAGATATTCCTCTACCTCTACCTCTAGTAACATGCGGCTGATATTTAAATGAATTTTCTAATGGAGTGGCATCATACCTGTTCATTCTTGATTCATGAGCAATCAACGAACCAATTAAATCATCAATGCACATTTGACTAAGGTATTTAAACTCTTCTATAGGAACAACCATAGATAAAAAAAAAAATTGGAAAACATCTCAACAATTTTTGAAACACTCGCTGGTGTGGGAGGTTTTCACCATCTTAGTTGATTCACAATGTTCATGACTTAAGTCATAAAGGTATCCATAGGATCACTATCCTTCATCTTCAAATTCTCAAAGTCCCTTCTTAAGTTCTGCAGCTTAACATTCTTTACCTTGGTCACACCTTGATAACAAGTTTCAAGAGTTCCCCAAGCTTTCTTTGAAGACTCGACACTAGATATCTTCGGAAATATTGATTCACTTAGACCTTGCTGAATAAGACCAAGTGCTTTGTTGTCCTTCTTCATATTTTCCTTCAACAAAACATGCTCGATATTTGTCAAAGCTAATTCTACAGCTTGATCAATAGGCTCTAGGTCTCCAATTGTAACAAACTCCCAAAGATCTTGAGCACATAAAATTGTTCTCATTTTTATAAACCATGTGTCATAGTTTCTCTCTATCAATACATGAATTTGTGGTTTCACTACACTATTGTTAGTAGCCATCACAACTCATATTTAAAAATCATTGTAAATAAAAATGGAGAGAAAGGGATCAACCACGCTCTAATACAACTAAAGGAAGGCAGGGGAGTGTTTCTTTTAATTCCCGTAACACTTAAAAATCAGTATGGAACTCAAATCAACACCTATAGAATTAAAAATACCATTTTCTGCAGCAAACAATCACCTACAGACGAGTAACAACAAACAACATGTTACATGCATGGAGTAACAACAAATGACTTAACCAAATTTTTTATCACCTACGCACTCAAAAATTATCTATATAATTTGCTTCAACACTTAGACTAATCTAGCACACTTAGTCAAAAAAATAACTTGCTTCAGCAAATAACTTCAAAATAAATATGAGTTTACAAACTCATAAAACAAAGCATAAACTAATAGAACAATAAATACTATGCTTTTTATTAAACTCAGAAACTTCGGTATGATTCATATTCAACTTCAAAACATGATTACATATATATATACATATTATGGGATTAGATCATTAATTGAATTTGTCCCTTCACTGTATCTAAAAGAACATTTAATCCTTCAAAAATTAATACTCTGTTTCTCTGAAATTTGGCAATCCAAAGAAATTAGAACTGTATTAACACTTCAAAAATCCAATGGGTGAATGCGACTTCTAGTGATGTTTCTTCAAGTTCTATGAGGACAAAAAAAAGAACATGATGATAGTTCCTCTTCAAAAAACGATGTGAAACATTGCCCATTTCACGAATTCAATAAGTTGCAAAACAGGGCAGTGGATGCTTTTCAAAAACTGAATGGCTGAGTCATTGTGGCCTTGGAGTTGTCTCAAAGTCTTGGCTACCAAAGATTTGTTAAATTCTTGGCTACCACAGACTTGTTAGTGAAATAATTAATTAATTACTAAAAATACAAGGTCTTTCTAAATAACATGTGATTATATCTCTTTTAGGTTCTGCCGGCAACAATTAGGAATCAAAATATGTCTCTATTGACAGAGTCAAAGATGAATACACAACATCAATAACAATTTTGCATTTAGTGTTAAATGGAACTCAAAGCATAGTGCAAGTAGGCGTGTTCTTGGAAATGATTTATGGATTAGTGCAAAGGCATTAATCGAAATCAATCGATGGAGAGCAAAGTGCAGGTATCCCATTGCACTTATTGATATTTATCCCCATTTTATTTGTGGTTGTGCTAGTAACTATATATGTTATGAATTAAAATATTAATTTTTTTTAATGGTAATGATAAGAAAGTTTGTGTTATGAATTAAAATATTAATTTTTTTTTTATTACTAATGATAAGAAAGTTTGTGTTATGAATTAAAATATTAATTTTTTTTTTATTACTAATGATAAGAAAGTTTGTGTTATGAATTAACATAAGTACTTGGTGTGTTGTAAGAACATGAAAAATTTAAATGTAATTTATACCTTAAATAAATATAAATTGCAATTTGTTTTAAAAAATATATATATTTTATGAATTGAAATAATACATCCTATTCTTATGATAGAAGTAAGTAAGAATTTTATTTTATTTCTTAATTCTTATAATAAGTATCTCATCTTTTTTTAAATATATCTATCTCAAATTATGTAAAACTGCTCTTTATGTCAATGTTTTGAAGAGCAACTTCATCAATTTTCAACTTCGCGTTGCTTCAAAATGTATTTTTATTATGATGCAGGTAAAAGTTTTGATGGGATCTCATTGTGAATCAATATCACCGCTACAAAGTGTCTAGTACTAGGATTATTGTTGAATTGAATTTCTCCACTTTTGGATGTAATTCATACTCATGACCTATATAACATACCACTAATTCTTCCACTATAAAAGTGAATCCTAATGCTCTTTCTTCAACCGTGTAGTAGGATGTGACTGATAAAAAAAAACATGTGAATGGTTGTGTATCTTCAATTAGTTGGTCCAGTATTTTTCCAAGTACATGACAATTAGTATTTCCATCATGTACATTTGTATATTGATCTTTTTCATTTTGCAATCTTGTAAAAACATATGTGATTTTGCTAAGTAAATCAAATTAGTATTCCTTACACATACATTTGTATATTGATTTTTTTCATTTTGTGATCCTGCATAAGCATACATCACGTGAAGCTTCAAGTAAATGCATGTATCTAAACATTTGTACATGCCCATTATTTTTCAATTTCTTTCGATTTAAATTGCAACTCATGTAATACTATGAGTTTATTTTCAAAATGAGTTGATATTGCTAGTGTATCCATTGATATCTCAAGAGTAAGTTTGTGTTGTGTAGATATTTTATTCTTCAAAAAGAATATGACAAAGTGTATCAGTCATGGAGGCCTCCCTACCAAAGGTGCAAGAAAATGGTCTTATTTTTTTCCTTAGGGGAATCCAATGGGTGAATCCTAATGGAAATATGTTAGTGTTGATTAGACCTCCTTTTTTGGTAGGGGCATTGAGTTAGCACGAAATAGAAGTAACAAAGTCTAGACCTTTTACATGGAGCTCAAAGTATTCCACCACTCAATTCATCCCACCAAATATGGTGCTCTTGTTGTAATCAATTTCTTTGTTATTAAGAATGCGGATTAGGAATATGATACATGTGTTGATATGAATGTATTTCAGTCCACTGAGATTACTTAAGAGATGTCCATTAATATCCATTAATCTATCACTAATTTGGAAATCTTCACATCTTACAATGCATGGAATTAATTGGCATAACTTGATCTTGAAATGTAAACTAATCTATTATTTCTTCGACTAGTATCAATCTAGTGATTTCTTATCTTTTCTATTGATAGTTTTCAAATATGAATTTCAACAATTTTTGTAGTGGAAGGATCATAAATATAATTATCTAGCCAATAATAAGCATCTTGTGAGTTTGTAAATTATTTTCCTTTCTTTTCATTAAAAACTCGCTTGTAGATACACATCATGTATCTAACATTGCCAAACACTTATTTAGTTAAGTTGATCACTTTCCAGGTTGTGTATGAGCATAGTGACCAAGACACACTTTATATTCCAAATAATTTTGGCATCATCATTCCTTAAAACTCTAGTTTTCGTTAATGTTATAATTTTATTGACATAGAGTGAAAAAATTGGAATGAAAACCATTGTTACCCTTGATTACTTTGGAATGAAAGAAAACCCTTTATTATGAAACCAAAGTTTTACTATCTAAATTGTTGTTTGGAACATGAAATTGATTGGAGCTAGATACTTCAGCAAGGGATATGAAGAAACAAATGGGCCTTTGAATCTCTCTGCAACAAGGGAATTTCTTTCTCCATGAGATAAGGGTGGTCATGCAACTCATACATTGTCTATAGTAGGAGGGAATTTCATGAAAAGAGAAAGCATATATGGACTTGTAGAAGGAATTGGAAAAAGAAAAGCTCCTCATGCCAGAGTTACAAGTTACAAAGTTTGTTGTCCTGAATGTTATGAACTAGATATTATTGCAGCATTTGATCCAAGTATACATGATGGATTTGATTTGTTTTCAATTTCTCTTAGAAGTGTCCCTCCCTGTCATATTATTTTCAAGATGTAATAATTGCAATTGGAGCATTCCATGCAGTACAAAGAGGAAAGATTGTTGTCTGTTCGACTGAATTTCTAGTCCATCTCTAGGGACAATTGTGAATTTGGTGCCATGGATATTAAGTGTGGGAGCAAGCATCATTGATAGAGAATTCACTTCCGATCTTATTCTTGGAAAAAACAGAACATATAGGTTGAGTCTACCTTGTTTCTTCAAGGTTAAAATCAATTTTGATTCATCCTATTAAATGGAACCTATGAAGAACATTTAAGTTAACAAACATGTTCCATTGCACCATGTTAGAAAAAAACATTTTAAATGTCTATATGTAAGACTATTTCTTCGACCAAGGACAAAGATAATCTTAGTTCCAATTACCAAAGTTCAAAAAGTATCCTCTAATATCATCCTTTGATGACAGATCTCTAGATACAAATTAAATTCTTGGGTATGCTACATCATTGCTAATTGTTGTATTATCTAAAACATCTCATTTATTCCAAAGAGAAATTTACAATAGTATTATATTAATCAAGAAAAACATATAATTTTTTTACTTTGGATTTTAACAGTTTACTTTGGATTGTAATAGTTCTGATGGAATTAATGTTGTTGACAATTGTGACTTGTTGGATCTTTAGATCCCTACAAAGGGAAGGGAAACATGTTGCATGTCTACGTGGTAGCAATCCAAATGTTGAGAAAGTTGTAATAGTTTGTAAAGTAGGAGAAATAGGCACAATTCTTTGTAATCGCCTCAAAATTGACAAATACATAGTTTTAAGCTTTGATTTTATTCCTACTTCCTATTTAAATGCATATTATGGAGCAACAGTATTTTACTACATCAAATCAAAATTGTAAGTTTTCAATACAATTTATTATGACCATGTTAAAAATAATTTTTGTGGATGAAGAGCCTTTCATGAAATATCCTAATGTGCAATTAAATAATGTTAATTCAGGTCCATTGTCAAGACAATTTTTCTTACTAGCCACAACTTATGTGTTTACATCAAGATATATATGTTGTAAATGACACCAATTTTTTGAAAAGAAATATTTTGTTTATGATATTCCAGCTCCTGGGTACTAGATCCTTGCAGCATTTTCAGAAGCATCACCGCTAACTGTCTCTCAAACTTCTTGTTAATTCTCTCTCAAAGGATTTGAACCCTTGCAACTTAAGATTAATAGCCACACACAGTAACAAATTGAAATATTTTTATTTTTGGATTGGGACTCGAAGGAAACAACTAAGAAAACAACATAATCTAGCCAAACGAACACAACTATTGGGTAATGTACATGCATGTAGTTTCGTGGCTTGCAAAAACAAATCTCCATGAGTAGTTTCGTGGCTTGCAAAAACCAATCTCCATGAGTAGTGCATTCTTGTCTAAGTAAGAAGATATTTTATAAAAAAATTTAAAATTTTAAGTAATCTTGTTTAGTTTATTTTTGGGAGGTCCTTGCTCAACTTGCATAGTTTATTTTAGTATTCTAAGTATCTAATCACTCCTTTAAAAATTAGGAAAGTAAAATTATATTCCATAAAAAAAATTTACAAAATAACTATTTTATTTAATTTTAAAATTATAGATTAAAATAGTTTTTATGTCTCACAATAGTACACTGAAACATCAAAGTAATATAAAATAACTAAGATAACAAATCAATTAAAATGTTTTCTTACTCTAATCCAACATTCCAATATCTATTTTGAAACCCTTCATAGGAATTTCAACCATCAATATTTTTGTTCCCATCATTTTGGTTGGCGTTTAAATGACAATTGAAATCTATGTCTACATAGATCTATGATTGGACGTTTTCATTGGCTATATTCTTATATAAGATTGAAGAATAAACCAACATAGATCCATCTAAAAGGGGATCTACCAAGCACCGAGAGGGATCAAATCTCTCAAAATGAAAACCCTTTTTAAAGTGGAAATGTGTAATCTAATTTTTATTGTTTTAGTTTATCTAATTTATGTTGTTATATATATATATATATATGCGATTTTAAATAATTTAAATTTATTTTAAGTGGACAAGTTTTTTTAATAATTTTAATTCGCTCCTCTAATGGGGTACCTCTTCGATGCAATTATTTTCATAAAATTTAAGCATCGTAAATTGTTAGGATTATGAATCTTCCCTTGTCCAATTTTGTCATATGTCTAAATCAAGAGTCATGTCTAAATCGAGAGTCCTTCCAGTCTATTTTTAGTCACTAGCACCATTAGGTCCACTTGGCCTAATTGGGGCACATGTTCCAGTTGCTAAAGTGTGGGGAACACTAATTGAGGCCTACTTCCACATATTACACTTGCATGCATCAGTTTAGGAGCCTCCTAGATCAATCTCTACAATTTAGGAGCCACTGGGAGTGTCGATACCAACCTTCATCAGTTGAGTTCAGTTAGTGACTAGTCAAGCTGAGTTAGGAGTCAGTTACATTCAGTTCTAGTCCTCTACATTCAGTTAGCGCTAGGTTTACATGGATGCATGCAGGAGAGACGCATTTCTCACCTACCATATTCAGTTAGCCTCAGTTAACACTGAATTAGTTAACTATTGAGTCCTCTGATAATGATTTAGACAAGGTCTTAGTTACCTACAATCAAGTAGAGTCTAATCAATTTGAATTTCCTCATGTGGATTCGAATTGCATGCGGCTATTTATCCATTGTATTACATTGTAATTAATAAATCTAATTACTTTTTTATTAATGAAAGCATTCACAGTTGCAAGCCATTTTTGCACTGTTTCATTCTTCAATTGCTGAGTAAATTGTGTGATCTATCTTGTGAGTTGTGTGTTTGTCCACATATCTATGTGCTCAATTTCATATGGTATCAGATCCTTGGTAGGACAAGGCACTTCTCCTCCTCAAATCTCCTATTGGATCATTTTTTTATCAAAATTTCTCCTTCCAGCTATGCACCAGAAGCAGAAGGTTTACCACTTAATACCCCAAGTAAAGGAATTGTTGATCAAGCTTGCTTGATCAATTATGCTGGGTGTGATGAAAACCTGAAATGTGCAGGTTGTCCGACCTTACTTTGTCTTTTTGTGTAATTGCAGGTACAAATTCGAATGGATTCATCAGTTCCTCTTCTCACCCTATTCACAAACTATTCAGAATGGAAGAAGAAGATGATTGCATCCTAGATGAGATGAGGTCTCTATGGGGTGTCTATTGGACTGGGTGAAGAGTGTTTTAGTGAGAATGACTGGATGAACGAATGTGATGAATATTTTGGAACAATGACACTAGATATTTATCCTAGCATGCACTACCTCAGTAGATCTATTGAAGACCCAAAGGAAATCTGGACAAGATTGGACAGAACCTTTGGAAAGATTGATGAGGATCATAATAGCACTTTGGAGAGAAAATCTAGCACCATAAGAGTTCCTAATCCAAAATTATCAGCCTCTACTCTCTATGCTGAATTTTTCAAGATAAAAAAGAAGCAAAGTCCTCCTCTAGTCATTTTCCTTTGAATTCTGTGCAAAATTTGCTAGTAATTGCTTTTGAAAGTGAAGAGAAATTTGATTTTTCTCCCTCTAATGTTGTTGCTGGTGTGAAAATATATAATAAATTAGATATTTTTGAAGAAATATCAGATTACCAGAGTGAGCCATTCGCTCCCCATGATCTAGATCTTCCAGCAAATTCCTGCAGGATTACATGCACCAAAATTCAGAATTTTGAAGAAGAAAAAAACTATGCATCTACTGTCTCGGTGGACCATCCTCTTGGATCTGATATGAACCTTATTGGATATGATATGATCTTATTTATATCTGATATGATATTTATTGGTTCAATATTTCAGGGTCATAAGCTTTCAGTACTGCTTGTAGTTGTTCTCATTAATTTTGTGAAGAAACAAGTACCGCAAGTCTCCTTCAAAATTGTTGCTGGGGATTTGATTTAATTTCATAGTTTTTGATCTGATATGAACCCATTTAGATATGATTTACTTTATGATCTAATATTATTTGGTTCAAATTTTAAAATCCAATACCTTTCAGTCATGCTTGTAGTTTCTCTCACCAATTTCGGTGTGAAAAATCAAGTACCGCAATTCTTGCTCAAAATTGTTGTTGCGGATTTGGTGTTAGTTTCCTATTATGAGGTTGCTGATATTTTATTCTGTGATTCATTAGCTATTTTTGAATCCGCTATCAAATTATGGAGCACAAGCATTTTCTCTCCATAGTCTTAGGGCTTCTCTACTTTTGGTCACATGCTCATCTCCTCACAAAACTGGTAAAGAGGAAGATTTTCTGCATCCGCCTGGACACTTGCTCCTAACACCTGGGGCTGTTCTTACCACTCATGGTTTTCTGTTCATGGATGCAACATATCAGTTTCTTGAGTGTTCCCCACATGGTTTAAATTCTCAACAACCTTTTCTCACTTATCTGTTGATTTCAGTTGCTCTACATGGGTCCAGTCTTCATACAGCAGCTGTGTATATTTTTTATTTAACTGAGCATATCATTATTCTTCCAAAGAGGAAGATTCCTTTAGAAATAATGATGGAGAGGTTCACATGCCAGGCCCTAGGATACCTGTGCACAAAAGAACCATATTAATCCCAATTCTACCTGCTTAATTAGAGGGGGGCTTTTTTCCCATGTGTTTTTTACCCCAGCTCCTTGTATTGAGTAGTTACTTTACTTTACTTGATGTAATGGGTGACCTATGGTATTAGTTACCAAGGCCCATAGATTTTCCAAGTAAGCATTGAGGGGGGGTGTTAGGATTATTAATCCTCACTTGTCCAATTTGTTCATATGTCTAAATCAAGAGTCATGTCTAAATAGGGAGTCCTCCTAGTCTATTTTTAGTCACTAGCACCATTGGGTCCACTTGTCCTAATTGGGGAACATGTTCCAGTTAATAAAGTGTAGGGACCACTAATTGAGGTCTACTTCCATTGATTGCACTTGAATGCATCAGTTTCAGAGCCTCCTATATAAATCCCTTCAATTTAGGAGCCACTGGGAGTGCCGATTGTTAGTTTTTCATCATATAAGCTAGCATTATGATCTTAGGATCTTTTCACTGAGAGAATAACAAGCACAACAATAAAATATAAGCACAACACAAGAGACAAGAGACACAAAGAGTTTTGATCGGGGAAACCATAAATGGAGAAAACCCTGCAACTTCCTCAAAGATAGAATCACCACAAGATGTAAGACCCCAAAACAGTAAGATGCACTCCCAACAGCAGTAGTCTTCTTCTTCTGTCTAGTCCCAGTATTTCCTTCCTCACTAATGCGCCACTTTTGAGTGAGTGAGTGATGTGTTGCACAAGTGATAAATAGAGAGACTCTCACTCTCTATTTATATTCTTCCGTTCACTTGAAGTGCACTCAATCATGTCGGCCCAACTTAACAATTACTTACTAGAGCCTACACCTTAATGAGTGTATAATAACTCTAGTGCCCCGAAACTGTGGGGACTTCCACAATGACTTGACAAGACTTGTTTACATTATTAATCCTCCTGATCGGAACATCGGGGCATGACAACATGAATCAAATACATAATAGAAAAATCCTGGAATAAGCATCGGGTTACAATATATAAGATACATAGAAGAATACATTCCGAAGTTACATATACATCAACACAGATACCAACCTTCATCAGTTGAGTTCAGTTAGTGACTAGTCAAGCTGAGTTAGGAGTCAATTACATTCAGTTCTAGTCCTCTACATTCAGTTAGCGCTAGGTTTGCATGGTTGCATGCAGGAGAGGTGCATTTCTCGCCTACTATAGTCAGTTAGCCTCAGTTAGCCTCAGTTAACACTATATTAGACACTTGAGTTGTGTTTTAGAACTCCATTGAACTCCGATAATGGTATAGACAAGGTTAGTTAACTATTGAGTCCTCCGATAATGATTTAGACAAGGTCTTAGTTACCTACAGTAAAGTAGAGTCTAATCAATTCAAATTTCCTCATGTGGATTTGAATTGCATGTGGCTATTTAGCCATTGTATTACATTGTAACTAATCAATCTAATTACTTTTTTATTAATGAAAGCATTCATAGTTGCAAGCAATTTTTGCACCATTTCATTCTTCAATTGCTGAGCAAATTGTGTGATCTATCTTGTGAGTTTTGTGTTTGTCCATAGATCTATGTGCTCAATTTAATATAAATTTCATAAAATAATTGAAAAATAAATTATTTTCATAAAATAAGTTTGTACAACTTGTGAGGTGAGAAATACAGTGGCACAGCCTTCCTTATATAGCAATGGGCGGACTCCGAATTCGAATTTCAAAACCATCTAGACCACACAACATATTTTGGCGTTGAGAGTAAGCGGGTTAATCTTCGAAACGCTTGCATGTGATGTCCATTCAGCCGCGTTATGAAGTTTTCAAACTATGGGAGGTTGGAAAGTGTTTTATGCTTTCCAAACTAGGTGTAGAGAGGCATAGTTATGGGACTGGAGAACTATGCAAACACTTTTTGGGCTCTTAGTGATCCCGGTTGTTCTCTATGGTTATGAAGTTTGGGTGAGTAGTACCTTTGAATTACAGTGGAAGAAAATAGAAACGAGTCAAAAACACATGATCACAAGCAATTTCAAAATGAAGAGTTCAGTGCCATACGAAATCATGCTAAGTGAAATGGGGGTGGCTTCTATTGAAGCAATCAATATGGTGAGGCTCATAAGATATCTAAATAGAGTTGAGCAAATGGAAGAAGGTAGATGGCCTAAGGTTGTCTTCAATGACATATTGTGCAAAATAAAGAAGACTTGGATGTGGCAAAATATTAAATGGCTTAGAAAGTGGGATATGTGCTTGAGCACATGCCTTACGAATAGTAAATAAATAAATGCTTTTGTTATCAATAAGTTCCACAAGCGAACTCGGGATAAAGAGCTAGGGAGAAAGAGAAAGTATTATATTGAAGAGTTTAACCCTACCTACAATCAACATCAAAAGGAAAACATAGGGGCCAATATACCTTGGAGAGCCAAAATTCTCATTGCTCAATTAAGAACTAATTCCCATCAACTATGTTGTGAGACTGGGCGCTGGAAAAGGCTAAAAGAAGCTTAGGAAAAAAGAGTGTGTATTTTTTGCACTGCTGGTAAGGTGGAGACAAAAAAACACTTCATTTTAGAGTGTGAAGCCTTTAAGGACAATAGGGACAGGTACGCAAATGTCTTGGCGGATAAATTTTGGGATGATTTATTTGACGAAGGGACTGTGGAAAAATTGGGGGCACTCATCATCAAGTTGAACATACAAAGGATTGAATTTTAGAAAACAACGTGCGAGTTGGTCTGTCCCATAAGCTATTCTTAGTCTTGCAAACGTTAAAATATTTCCTTCCTTTCATGTGAAACCATTTAGTTGCATTCAATTCTTTCACTTATTAAGCTACAAACTCATTTGATTGCTATTGGGAATATATTAAGCTAGGGACTCAATTGATTTCTACTGGGAATATATGAAGCTAGTGACTCAGTTGATTGCCACTGGGAATATATGAATTATATGGTGGATATTTACATGGGTATCTGAAATATATGGACTTTGTTGATTACTTTAGGTTTGGGTGGTAATTATACTGGATATTTCTAGGAAATATGGTTTGGGTGGGGGCTACACATGTAGTTTGGGAATATATAGATTGGTTTTTGTTAACTTTTATTGGTTTTTATGAAATTTCACATGGATACTCAGAAATACATGGACTTTGTTGATTACTATAAGTTTGGATGTCAATTATATTTGGATATTTCTAGGAAATATGGTATGGGTGGGGGCTACACATGTAGTTTGGGAATATATGGATTGGTTTTTGTTAACTTTTATTGGTTTTTATGAAATTTCACATTGATACTAAAAAAATACGTGGACTTTGTTGTTTTTTATTGGTTTAAGTGGGGATTCCATACGGATTATGAGGAATATCTGGACTTTGTTGATTGCCATAAAGTGGGGCTACACATGGAGACTCAAAAATTATATATATATTTACATGGAAAATACATATTTTTTTTTGTTAGTTATGAAGAATTAAGGAAACTTCACTTTTATATATATATATATATATATATATATATATATTTGGTGATATAATAGTTTTTTATTTTATTTTTGTTAATAAATTAATTAAAAATTTAAGTTTTATTGACACATTTTTGTGTGTTACTTTCACGAAAACTAAAAATACCCTTATAGAGAGAAAAACATAATGGGAGTAAACATGATTTAAACTATTTTTTTGTTATTACAGGTTTGTATATATAGATTTTTTATTTCCTCTATTCTAATTCACAAAAATTACATATAAATATTAGTTTTAGAAATAAAATAATTAAAAATAGATCATTACAATACAAATATATGAAACATATGTAGCTGGAAAGCATATTCAGTGACAAATTTGATGGTTGAAGGTCTTGATGATGTGGTTTAGAATTTGAAGGCAAATGCACTTATGAAAGTTGAAACTTCATTAAAATGTAAGAAGCATTAATTTTTAAGTTGACATAACATTTTTGTCTAAGATATATCTCCCAATCAAAACTTTAAATGCCTACTTTCAACTAAGGGTTGATGTGTTTTTAGATCACAAACTTTAAGTTGAGAGCTGGTTTACTGTTGATTTTATCTCTCAAATTATTGGCCAAGAGGTTATTTACGATGGATTTCATGTCTTAAACTCTTGATCAATAATATGTTTAGACCTAGATTTGGTGTTTACTATAATCTCTTGAACAAGAATTTGATTCCATCAAATCTATATGCATCTTTGGAAAAAACTATAGCACCTCTTCGTGGGATTGGTAGGGAGTACATATTGATTATGGTGAATATAAGAATTTTTTTTATTGCTATTGGTTCAAGAAAGGACCACACATCCTTTATGTTGAATATATGTATTGTGTTGGTTCTTCAATTGAGGATTGAAAGGGTTGGGCTATGGTTGTACTTGTAGTTGCAGTTAAATATTTTGATGACAACTTTGGATGTGTTGATTATGTATATGTTATAGGGAAAATTTCCCTAATGGTATTGAGTCAGAACTATCACAAAAAAGTGACTATAAAGATAACCTTCAATCCCAAAAATAAATAATCAATTAAACATTCACAACCAACATATAAACAAAAAATAAAGATAAGAAACCAACCTGGAATCAAACATTTGATGAAGTTTCCACTTCTTGAATCCTTCTGTCCAAATGCTCCTTCGATCACCTAAAATCAACAATGATATGACCAACAACAATAAATGGTTATAAATGTATCAAGTAATTGACAACAAATATACATATTAGTGCATTAAACATCTAGAGTTTGATAATTAAAGAACATGAAATGAACACACTGATTTGGACGGAAAAGACATTAGAGGAAATTTCAACTCAAGATGGGCCTTCTAAAACAAATGGGCCTCCTATAAAAAATAATAAAATGATAGTTAAAATAATAAAATAATATTTATTAATTTTGGAGGAAGAAAAGAAAAAAACTACTTTTTTGTTTGTATTTGCGACATATCTCCTCGTGTTTTTACTCAAATTTCGATTGAGAGAGCTCATTGGATGCAGAATTTAAACAAGTACCCACTCGGCATACTTTTGATGGACCCCGCTACCCCCAAAAAAAGAAATACCTGAAAAATGTGATGATGAACACACTGATTTGGACGGAAAAGACATTAGAGGAAATTTCAACTCAAGATGGGCCTTCTAAAACAAATGGGCCTCCTATAAAAAATAATAAAATGATAGTTAAAATAATAAAATAATATTTATTAATTTTGGAGGAAGAAAAGAAAAAAACTACTTTTTTGTTTGTATTTGCGACATATCTCCTCGTGTTTTTACTCAAATTTCGATTGAGAGAGCTCATTGGATGCAGAATTTAAACAAGTACCCACTCGGCATACTTTTGATGGACCCCGCTACCCCCAAAAAAAGAAATACCTGAAAAATGTGATGATGAACACACTGATTTGGACGGAAAAGACATTAGAGGAAATTTCAACTCAAGATGGGCCTTCTAAAACAAATGGGCCTCCTATAAAAAATAATAAAATGATAGTTAAAAT
>LPNX011185522.1:379224-590675 GCA_001517045.1 Pseudotsuga menziesii
TGGTTTTTTTATGATACCTATCCCCAAATTTATATTAAAAAGTGTTTAAGACCTATACGGTATTTCAAATTTAAAGCAATTTCATTGGATAACACATGATGACATGGAATTTGAGTTAAAGTTAAAAGGCCCATTTTGAGCTGAAATTTCCTCCAATGGAGATATTATCAATAATAAAAACAAATACATGGAATATAATCACCTATAACCTTCTGCGACACTATTCTAAAATTGATATCAAAGTTCCTCCATGCAGGCCATAAACTTGTAACTCCATTTCTTTTTCCTTAACCTGAGACACACCTCAAGGAAAACATCCTCTAGTAGAGGTTTTACAAAAGCTCATGTAAAAAGAGGCTAAATATTCATTTATATAAGAGGTCTCTAGCGAAGATGAGTAGGAGGGTATTTTAGAAAATATTCGTGTACGATGCTTTTATACATACCAATTGCATGGGTGAGTCATATAAAACAATGAACTAGGGTTGAAATCCCCCATTTAATGTGGAGAAAAACATTTCTTTTATATTTCAACTGCCAACACAAATTAGTTAATTCGATACATCCCTACACATCGGTGCATAAATACACTTAACACAATGGGATTAGCCAAAAAAACCCTTTGCTTAGAAAAATGGGTTAAAATAAACAAAAAAATCCAGTACATTCTAAATATCCTTAAAAAACGATGTGTTTCTTATATTATAGCACCAAACTGAAAGAGATTCTAATATTTCTAGATCCCTTACCTATGTGTTTAGTTGTTATAACAACACCCATGTCTCGAGTAATTAAGGGCATCAACAAAGGGAGAAATTAAAAAAATTGTTCGATGGAATTTTCTTTTTTTTTAATATATTTTTATATTTAAAAATGGTGTGTTTATATCTTCCAAAATCATTGTTGCATCGTATACTTGGGAGAATAATGCTAGGTTAAAATTTAAAAAAACGACAATTTTTTTTAAATAGTTTATTTTTTCTCACTAGAGCATCGTGTGTTAGGGTTAAATTAAAAGATTGCTGGTTGAAATATTTTATGTTTTATATTGAATGATGTTTTGATTAGGATTTCAAAATGCACTAGTGTATCTTGTTATCGGGAACACCATAACAAGGTAAAAAAATACGACATAGTAAAAAAAATTTATTGTCTTCCAACGTTGTATACTTTTTAAGAATTGGTGACACTCTTGCCTCCCTAGACCACCCTTCCATTGGCTCTACCCATGCTTGAATTTAACCCATCTATTACTCCCTATGTGGATTTGGAATTTTTCCAAATAGTGGGATTTTTTTTTTGTGTGTGTGTACATGGAAACCATGTTTCCCTTGCACACAAATGTCAAGGTAATGTCTTTGTTACGTTCTAATTTAAATTTTAGCAAATTGAAATTATAAATTCACCTGAAATTTGTATTATGTTGGTGCAAAATTGGAGATCATGTTCTTGTTCTTGGACCATCAAAAGGCATTATTGTAGTCTAGTGTGTTGACATTTTCAATCCTCGATGGTTAAGGTTTCACCCAAAGAACAACTAATACTTGTGTGTGATAAGGAGTTTTAACTGTAAAGATACATGTGTGAGGGTTATATTATTCGTTCCGCAATGACATTCACCAATAAATTATCGCAACAATAATATACTAACCATAATATTATTGTATTGAGTACCTTTGTGTGGGTCTAGATATTTTGTAACCCACATACTCTTGAGTTCAAAGGTCATCATCATTTTCTTCAAGTCTATCATTGCATAGTTTTCATAATCCCACATGATTGTTCCTAGAAATGCTAGGTAGGGATTAGTTCCATCCATAATTTCAATTACATCAAAATCCATGATGGTTTTGTTGCCTCCTAAATAACCTTCAACATTCTCCATCCAAGCAATCGAGAAGATACAATATTGGTTTTCCATCCTCAACTGAATAAGGGAGTAGATAAGAGACAGACAACCCATCGCTTCCCAAGACTTCTTTGGGAGTATATTCACATCAAACACCAAATCCAACATCATGTTGTTAATATCGTATCCATTTACTTGTGAATCTAACTAGAATGCTTGATTAACCTGCTTCCTTCTTTTCTTTTGTACCAGCTGAATGTTTCTCTCATGTAGCAAGGCACATATCTCTTCATCGACTTCTGCTATATCATGTATTTTGAAAATTTTTATGTGCAACTTATAGGCGGTGATTTCATCTTCCAATATATCTTTTTGCATAGAAAACCATGTAGAAACATGATTGATGGGTCCTGTTATACTGAAATATCGTCACCCTCATGTTATTAGATAGGTATTCTCTTGTTTACTCTAATCCCTCATAGTTTCCCTAGAGAAATGAAGGAATGAAATTAACCCCTTGCAATTTTTCCCTGTTTTGAGCCAGTAACGCTCTTTCTTCATTGGCCAAAAGCGTTTCATTGGAGAGTCTAGCATTCCATGTTTTTGTTTTGTTCTAGATATGAACCATTCATATCTAGGGAACCAACTCTTGTCTACAAGAGGTGTGTATTTCCGGCTATCAAAATTGGTGACTCCACTGGGGAGCTACTTCGAATTCTAGATCATTGGTAAGTTGAAACCTCCACCTTCATTTTCAATTTCTAGATGTACTTTTCCATTCATAGATCTGTAGATATTCTATGAATTTGATTGTTTTTCCTCTGTCTGCCTTTGGATCTTCATGTTTTTGGTTCACTGGGTATTCTGGTGATTGTTTGAGTCCATTTATTAGTCTGTAACTTCCTTTTCTGTTGCTTTTTTATTTTTCAAATCGCCGTCTCGGGCATTGCTCTTGAGTTGTGTTATAAGTGCGGTTGTGGATTTTTCCCCGCTCTTCCTCTATGTTAAAGAAGCGGTGCCACTGCCCTTTCTTTGTGTCCAAGAAGCAGTGCTGGACCTAGTAATGCCCTGGTTTGAACCTGCTGTAAGCGGTGCCACCACTCTGTTCCTGTGTGCAAGAAGTGGTGCTTAGGCTGGTAACTTCCTGTTCAACACCTGTAGAAGCGGTGCCAGGTATTCTTCTTATCCCTGTTTGGTATTTGATTCTTAAATGCTTCTTTTGGTATCTGAGATGCATGCTTCAGTTGTGTTTTGGACTCTGCAATTCATTTTTTAATAGAAAACTCAATCAAAAAAAAAAAAACGAGCCAAAGTCTATGATATCATAGGTCTTTTCAAGAATTTTGATTGATGTTGGTATTTTAAAGCTTCATAGTTGGCTTTGAATAGAACTTGGTTTTGTTAGATCTCTGATTTCTGTCTTCTTTGATAGAACACGAAAAGATTCATTTCAGTTTTTCTTCACTTGTTATACATGATTTTTGTATGTTTTTTCCTTTTTTTCATAAATTTGTGAAAAAGTACATATGAAAGTTATTGTATAATTTTATGATTAGTTCATTCTATCTTTAGTTAAAAAATATGAACACTTTTGTATAAAGTTGTAACAATCTTTTCTTGCTTTTCATTAGAGATCTCACTTCTTTTTCAGTTCTAAAGAGAAGATTTTCTTTGTTTCAGTTAGGAAAGGACCATATAAGCAAGTTTCTTTTATTTTTGTATGGGATTTATTCTATGTTTCAAATGAATTGAAATTCTCTCTCCCTTCCTTAAGTATGGCATATCTTTAAAGTGAAAGTGAAAATTTTTCACTATCATACTGCATGGTTTTACTTTTATGTCCTCACCTCATGCATTCACCTAACCATTCAAGATAAAATTAAGCGCTAGCTTAGGTTTAAAATTTTTATAAATTTGTGTGATAGGTTAAAGACGTGTTTCGGCGTCGTTAAACGTAGGAACTATCGTTACTTGTCTGCATTACATCCCGTGACTCGCGCGGTTCTTCCACGTACTGTCGATATATCGAACGGCCTTTCACGTACCCTTGAGGTATATAGAAAGGTACTTCAAATACTCGATTATATATTGGAAGCCCCCTTGTGAATGGTTGTGCATTAGACATCACTACTACCGATTTGAGCTCCCATGTACCTTGCGTATATCGGGAGACACTTTTAGGAATCCTGAGACCATCTGTGTTAACTCTTTGGTCGTCTTGGCATCACACTAGTTGTGATGGTTTGACAATCCCGTGAGGTTTCAAACCTTTAATCCACTCATCTCACATATTTTTCTTGCTTCTTTAGTTTGAGCAACACTTGTTGTCTGTATAGTTAGGATTTTTTAGAAGAGAGAGATAGTTTTTTTACATAGTTATGGCTTTGCCTTCCAGGACTACCAACCAAGAGTCTCCTTTACCTAGCATGTCTTTTGTGTTCCCTCCATATGGGGATGTTGGTCCTCCTCTCATGGCTACATTAAGCCTTCCTGGATTGATTATTGGATTACATGTTTGGTTATTCTACAGTACAGTTATCCCATGTACACCAGTTGATTCTGAACCTATTCCTTCTTCGCAAGAGCTTCAACCTCATGTTGATCCCTCTCCTTCTTCACCAGATGTGTCTTCTCCCATTTCTCCCTCTTCGCCTGTTGAAAGTTGTAGTACTAGTAGTCAGGTGGATAAGAAGAAGAAGAAAAGGAATATTAAGAAGAAGAAAAACAAACAAAAAACCAAGTCTTAACCAATCACCCCTCCCAGTGCAAAGAGTGTTGATCTGCACACCCCAAGATCACGTAAGCCCAAATTCCCTTGTAGGCTTTGCAAGTGTGATCACCTTTTGAAATATTGTCATGGTTTGGTCCTAGTTTTAGAAGAGTGGTCTAAGGTTTCCTGACAAGATATGCCATTAGCCTCCGGTCATCATGCTGATGATCCCCCCTCAACCAGTGACTCTGTGGTTAAGAGTCAGAAGGTTAAATTCATAAATCCTTGCTTTCTATGTAAGGACATGCACTTTACTTACCTTTGTCCTCGCATGGATGAAAATTCTAAGTTGTTGAAATATATTATTGTTTCTCGTCAACAACTTCCAATAGGTTATCGTAAGTTGTCACTTGAGATCCCCTTGGTTGATCAAGTGGTCAATCCAGTTATAACCTCGGTTGATCTCACTCTTCCTTTAAAAAGTGAAGTTGAAGTGGTCAATTCGGTTTCATCTGTAGTTGATCCCACTCTTCCTTTGAAGGATGAAGTTAAAGTGGCTGATTTGGTTTCATCCAAGGTCAATCCCACTCTTCCTTATAAGAGTGAATTTCATGTGGTTAATCCAGATTCATCCGTGATTGATCCCATTCTTCCTTTGAAGAGTGAAGTTAAAGTGGTCGAGTCGATGTCATCTCCACCCGATCCCACTCTTTCATCAGAGAGTGTTAAGATTGAAGTCGTCGCTTTGACCAAATCTTCATCTTGTTCTTCTCTTCCAGTAGAGAATGAAATGAAACCTGCTAAATTTTTTATGCTTCATTTTGATTGTTCTTGACAAGAGGAAATTTTGTCTGTTTTGACACAATCCTCTCCAAGTACTGAGGTTATTTCCTTTGACTGGAGTAACCTAATAGACTCTCATCTTCATTCGAGTGTTCCTTTCCAGATAGTTGTGAATGGTATTGCTAGGTAGATACTTCACACTATTTTTGATGAAGGGGCTTCTGTTAGCATTCTATCCTCAACTGCTTGGCAAGCTTTAGGTTCACCTCAACTTTTTCCAGCCACCGATCAGATACTGGCTTTTAATCGCAGGCCTATTGCACCTTTAGGGATCCTTCCTCATTTTCCTATTACATTAGGAGGGAAAATTGTCTGTAATGATGTTATGGTGGTCCAAGGTCCTTTATATTTCAATATACACCTTGGATGTGATAATGTTTACGCCATGAAAGCTGTAGTGTCCACACTCTTTTGAGTGATGCATTTTCCCCATGATGGGAAGATTGTGACCATTGATCAACTTTCCTTTGTTACACCTGACCATCACATTACTCCTATTCATCAGACTCCCCTGAATGTCCCACATGTTCTTGTGGCTCTTTCCCTTCTAGTTAGCTTCTTCCCATCATAGGTAAAATGGGGGGCATGGCTCCAGCCTATGGACATCATTCTGGAGTTAAGCCACTAGATTTTATGTAATGGGGGCAATCTACCAACCTTTGGATATCATGTTGGGTGAGAGCATAGTTTACTTTTGGTTTCACGCTCGTTAAAAAATAAAACCACTCCTTAAGCATAATTTACCTTTTGGTTTCAAGCTTGCATACAAATGAAACCATGTTGCGAGCATAGTTCTTATTATGTGTCAAGCTCATTAAAAAATGAAATAGATACCTGTGAGCATAGTTCCCATTCTATGCCAATATCATTAAAAAATGAAATAGATACCTGAGAGCATAGTTTAATTTCAGTTTCAAACACGTTAAAAAATAAAACCACTCCTTAAGCATAGTTTACCCTTTTGGTTTCAAGCTTGCATAAAAATGAAACCATTCCTTGAGCAAAGTTCCCATTCTGTGTCAAACAGGTTAAAAAATGAAACAGGTTCCTATGAGCAAAGTTCTCATTCTATGTCAAGCTCATTAAAAAATGAAATGGATCTCCTCAAGCATAGTTTACCTTTTGGTTTCAAGATTGCATAAAAATGAAACCATTCATGAGCAAAGTTCTCATTCTATGTCAAGCTCGTTAAAAAATGAAATGGATCTCTTCAAGCATAGCTTACCTTTTGTTTTCAAGCTTGCATAAAAATGAAACTATTCCCGAGCATAGTTCATTTTCTATTTCAAGATCGTTAAAAAATGAAGTAGGTTTCCTTAACCATAGTTTACCTTTTGGTTTTAAGATTGCATAAAAATGAGACCATGTTCCAAGCATAGTTACCTTCTGTTTCAAGCTTGTGTAAAAATGAAATAGATCCCCTTCCCTTGAGTCGAGTCTTTCCTTTAGTGTTAGAACTTAAACCTTCTTTTCACCTGCTTGATTCTCGTTCTTCCTACCCCCCTGGTGAACATTTTCACATTAGTAACCAGGTTTTTAGGTCGGGTATGGAAGAAGAATCGTCAGATGAAATGAAGGTTGGGGGGCATGTTGAGCCCCTAGCAACCATGCTAGGGGTAAGCTTTGCTAGAAATCATGCTTGGGGAAAGATTCATGCTGGGGGCAAGATTCCAACCTATGTATATCATGTTAATGGGATTTTTCAAGCATAGTTTACCCATTGGTTTCGATCTTGCATAAAAATGAAACCAATCTTCGAGCATTCTTTCAACTGATCTTCGAGCTCGTTAAAAACAGTAAGATGGTGTTGAGATTACTTTTCATTTTTCGTGCTCTGGTTAAAACATGAAAATGGGTTTGAACTTAGTTTATTAATTTTTCATGCTCTGGATTCAAACATGAAAAATTCTAATAGAGTCCTCTTTAATCTCTTTTCAGACTCTTAAAATGTGAAAAGATAGTTGAGTACTTGTATTCTTCATACTTGTAAAAGTATTTGAAGAGTTGTCTCTCCAACGGTAAGTTATCTCTTTTTTGGTTCGAATGGACTATTTATGAAAAAGGAACACTCCAGCCAATCATGATTGGAAGAGTTCTCTAAGGTATTATTTTATACTTTTTCGGGCCTTAGGGACTAAATCATACGAAAAAGGACCCTTTGGAGTTTTCTATAGTTTTTTTAGACTCTCTAAACATGAACTACACTGAGTTTTCCTTCATTGGACTCATTAAAATAAACATTGAAAGACCCTTTTTTGGGAATGAACCCCTCCTTTCTCAGGTTCATAAAACATATGAGTTTGGACTCATCGCTTGATGAGCTACAACGAGTGTTTGTTACCCTATTTGAACTCGTAAAAACGAAAAGAGGCACTCATCAATCATGATATGGAAATTAAGGGAAAGGGAATCATTTTGCAAATCCAATGGCAGTTGTTTGTCACCTTTGAACATGGCACTTGTCTGCATATCATTCAGTCAATTGGGTATTCAGTTGACTTACAAGTCGATCCACTTCCACGAGTCATGTCACTCCTTTGAGTCTTTCAAAAGATTGCATTGTTTGTTATCCCATTGTGTTTCACCTCATCAAGTCAATGCTACCAAGTCTTTGATCGTGCCACTTTATGTTCAAAAGGAAAACTATTTTGAGAGTTTACACCTATAGTCAAAACAACTTTTTTGAGTCAGTTACTCTTGAGTCAGTCCTATGGTTACATCATACTCAAAATTCTAGAACTTTGTTTTGAGTTTCATGTCGTCGATGTGGGATTCATCATGGCACTCCTTCGACGAGACTATTCCTGTCAACATCAGCTCATTGTCTAGGAATTAGTCTTAGAAACAAGTTTAGTACCTTGAGGTCTGTATGCCTTATTGACAGATTTTCTCGCTTTCGACATAGGTTCACATCATTGACCTTTGATTGAAAGATTCAACTAAGTGTTCGATATCAGATCATTTATTCACACTCAGGAGATTGTAGTAGGGTACCTTGGGAATCATTGACATTAATGGTGATCTCCCTCACACTTGTTAACGGTTCACATCATTGACCGGTAATCAAGTGGTTTCTACCATGTTTGACTTCAGATCATTGTAATCACATGAATAGAAGCATACTTTGTGGAAGACGAGACTAAGACCCTGGGTACTTGTTAAGCGTTCATTGCTTTCCCCAGGTTGCGATGGAGTATTTGTATGAGTCCTAACATGGATCCACATTTGTATGTTTGTCGCTGTGCTCATATTTTCATTTGTATGACATAGATATACATTGTATTCCTGGTAGCTATGTCCAAATTTGAGTCTTCTTTGCATGGATCTACGCTGTATTTTAGTAGCCATGACTTTTTTGTATCTCACATGGATCTGCATTTTATTGGTCAGCATCCATGTTGTGAGTCATTTGGGACATGTATCAAAATGTGTTGCAGAAATTTTGTGATGCTTGAGAAGTTCCGACCATTGGACCTTTTCCTCGACACTATACCTTGTTTTTTCAAAGTACATTTCCTATCGTTTCCCTCTACCCATTATACTTTGGGGGGAATATCTGTTATACCGAAATATCGTCACCCTCATGTTATGAGATAGGTATTCCCTTGTTTTATCCAATCCCTCATAGTTTCCCTAGAGAAATGAAGGAATAAAATTAACCCCTTGCAATTTTCCCTGTTGAGCTGGTAACACTCTTTCCCCATTGGCCAAAAGCATTACCCAAGAAGAAAAGAGCCAGCACCACTCCTGATACATGAGCAAAGAGAGGTGCCACCGTTCTTTCCCTTACTGCAAAAAGTGGTGCTCCCTTATCACCACCTGTTTGCTTCTTTGGAGAAGCGGTGCTCGAGTTTTGAAGGCAAAAAAGAGAAGCTTCGAGAGGATTCTCGAAGCTGACCTCCATAGGGCCTCATCCCTATGGTTTAGGACCAGTTGGAGCTCGAGATCCTCCCTTTTAGGATCTAATATCCACCTCACCCATGAGATCCTCAACCATACCTATCCTCCCATGCCTTTAAATACTGGCTCACCCCCCATGGGCAAGAGGAGGAAGAATTGTGTTTCATACCCAAACTCTATCAAAATCATTCTTGAGTCTTTGGAGGCAAGGTGAAGTTAGAGGCAAGGATCCATTGGAAGGAACTCTCAACACCAAGGCATGAAGGTTGTAGTCGCTCCAATCATTGGTAATAAAGAATGTATTTTCTTTCCCATATATGTTGTTTCATTTGTATGTATTACTTGATTCCTTGGTCACAAGCATAGATCTAGTTGATTATATTGTAAGCTATCATGTTTTGCTTGTTGTTTTCCTTCTTTTACAGGTTCTTCTGTGAGGATAGCGAGGACAACCTTTGAGAGAAGCATCATGGTATTTCATTCAAGTGATTAACTGGATCTAGGGAGAGTCTAGCATTCTGTGTTTGTGTTTTGTTCTAGATCTGAACCATTGAGATATAGGGAACCAGCTCTTGTTCGGAGGAGGTGTGTATTTACAGGTGTGTATTTCTGGCTAACAGGTCCCTAAAATTTCTCCCTTCCCAATTATGTTACACTATCTTGGCATCACATTTAACCATGATTTAATACATTCACCATTAAAAAAAGTTTCTTACTTTAATTTAATAATTAAAATCAATAAAAATAAAATATGCCTAATTCATTATTTTTAATGTATTATTTTTATGACGCTAAAATGGTCCCCATGCTAGAAAACCCAAAAATCATTTCTCAAAATTCACAACCACCAGAGAGATATCGATGGGGCATTTTGCCAATTTTTTCCATTTGCATAAAGAACCCAGATTTTGTGTTGGTCATTTTTTGAGGGGTTTGAACGAATTCTGAAGTTGGGAACTTTGTTCAAGGTTGTTCAGACTTGATGTAAGTGTATAAATGGGAGGTAGGGTTGAGAAGAAACCATCATGATGATTGCTTGTGTAATGGAGGGATGATAATGGTCATTGAACCATGTGATATTGTGGTCGAAGTCTTTTGATATTAATGATCTATGTGCTTACAACTTGATGCTTGGTGAACAAATTCCTTAGTCTTTGAAGCTTTAATGTAGGTTCCTTGGGTGGAAAGGGCCCACCACTCAGGTCATCTTGCTCTATTTTATCTTGTTTAGCATAGGTTTGATTTTGATTTATAGATTGTAGATTTTATTTTTGCTCATAGATCATAGAATTTGATTTCAATTTACGAATTTATTTAGCTTTGAAATTGTTCATGTTTGATTATAGATCAGCTTCAATATTGATTACAATTGTTTCCAAAATAGAATCAAAATTCTGAACAATATATTGAGAATTACTTTCCTGTAGATAATTTATTTAATATGTGTGCTTTGATCAGAGTTTTGGTTTCCTCACTTTAAAAAAATCCTAATTTGAAGAGGGCAACAATTTGAATTGACAAAATTTATTTTTGTTGACCAGTAGATAGTGATCAATTCGTAAGTATGATATTGGAATTAAGCGTTTGGATTTTGGTTTGAAATAAGTGGTTAATAGTTGGAAGCATATGAGATAATGAATTTTCATACAAAGAATGAGTTTTGATTACAACGAGTTTGCAAGTTGAAACCATCATTTAAATAAACTATACAATCCTCTTTCCATTCTTCACAATTTATTTTGTAAGATTTACTCAAGTCATGGTCTTCAAATTTGTAAATGGAAATATGACCTAAGGTGCGCTGTAACTATTTTTCAAGATCTCATTAGAAATCATCAGCCTGATCATTAGAAGTTGATTCAAGAGGGAAAGGTTTGGATTGAATTTCACATCAACATTTTCATTGTTTCACGCAACAAATTCTATTTTGTTTGATGAGCTAAGCTCTTGAATTTTGAAGAACGAAACCCTGTGTTAAACATTTAAACTAAATCGTAAATTTGAATCACAATTGCAGAGCATTAAATTGGTGTAAAATAATTGTTTGAATGTTGCATGTGTGAGTAAAAATTTAGAGAATTGAAACATGTCTCAGATACTGGGTTATTTATTGAACTGAATGGAGATCTATTGATGAAATTCAATTAAACCATCTGCATACAAATTAAGTCTCCTTGATTGAATTAAAGTCGAGGTAGCAAATGTATATGCATAATAAATAATGTTGGACTTGGTTTTAATCGAGAGAAATTTTCTCACAAGAAAACAATAGATTGATGCAACACAAGTGTTGAAGATATCTGTGTTTGATTGATACATGGTATGTTTAGAAAAAAACTGTGTTAACAAATGAACAATTAGGAGTCATAATCAACACTAGTTATTTCATGTGTTTTTGTCATATTAAATGAACTTCATGCAAACCCTTTGTTATTTAAGACTCACTCTCTGCAATGCATTTGATTTCGCTTGCATGCTTGATTTTTTTGAATCTATACTTGCTATGTTTTTTTTTAATTTTGATTTTCTAGAATTGTTAGCTTCAATTAGTCTATTTTTTTATTTGGAATTCAAGTCTGGTTTTGATTCTGTGGTTTGTTTTGAAAGAAATATTGAAATTATTTACAACTTCGTTTTATTTGTGTTATATAGACTAGATTGATTTATCTTTAAGTATGTTACTAGTCTTAGGATATGATAGATTAGGTTAGAATAGGATTTGACCTCGCACATACTGTGTTGGCACCTCTAAGTCTATGGATCGTGATCAATAATTTAATGTTGAATTAATCAACATATAATTTTACCGACATTTTTGGCGTCATTTTCGGGTAGGTGCTAAAGGGTTTTAAGGGTAGGTAGATAGGTTTCCTTTACATTACACAACAAGGGGAGAGGAAATGGTAAGACACAAAGATGAATTCACTACAAAATTTTTGTGGTGTAACATATTGACGCATCCACTTTGGTGGGTCACCCCAGATCCTTGTTGTTCTTTTCATGCAAATAAGTTTCCTATTCGCAAGTGTGTTTATTTTTCTGCATGTTTAATTTACTTTTTGCAAGTGTTTTTATTTTCTGCAAGTGTGTTTACTTTCAGCAAGTTTATTTTCCGCAAGTGTGTTTATTTTTCGCAATATTGTTTTTATGCAAGTATGTTAATTTTTCCTACAAGTGTGTTTACTTTTATGCAGGTGCGAGTTTGATCTGTTTTTTGCAAGTGTGTTTATCTTATTTGTAAGTGTGGTGTATTTTTCAATTTTGCAAATAGTTTTTTAGATTTAGTTTTCTTTTGGTTTGCACAAATTTTCTTTAGGAGTGTATTTTTTGTAGGTAGTTTTTTATTCAAATAATTAAAATATATATTTATCTATTTGGTTGTTGCAAGAACCTTGAATACTGATCCATGTGTGTAGTGGGATCTATCAACTAAAAAAATGGATTTAGAGGGGACCATTAGTTTGAGAAAACTTTGTCAAATCCTAGCAGCAGTTGGGATCTCAATTTTTCTTCTCAAGAAGAATACATCTTGACAAAAGTCAAGAATTTATCTACCTCTCCAGATATAATGGGAGAACCACAGTCTGATGAGATATAAAACAAAATCTCCTTTCTAATCTACCAAGGAAACTGGAAACTTGGAGACTACATTTGATGGAGAGTGACCTAAAATTGAAGAGTTCTCCACATATATATCAGCAGATCCTTCATGTACTCAAGCAGTTGAACATTCAGAAGAAGAGGACATGCATGGATTAACGAAGGAAGGTGAGTACCAGGATTACATCAAGCACTGGTTCCAATAGGTAACGAGGCCACAATACCGTTCCTTCCTTCGAAACCTTCTGACATAGAAATAAGTAAGTTGGTTGGTGTTCCATACTTAGGTAATCACTGCAATAAACTTCTCATATGTGGATAAGGTATATTTTTCACCTTACTTCATACTTGGTTACATTGGAAGAGCTCCTATACTTGAATAAAAAAAAAATCTTTCTTTTTTAGGAGAGGAAAATATGTATATAAATAAAAATTTGCATGTTTAGATTAAAGATTTTTTTTGTTAGCAAAGTGGTGGAACCCCCCTGACTAGCAGGTTTTCCATTGGCTAAGTTTCTACAAACTAGGGGCATCTAAGTCGTGATCGGACCCGACCTGGACCACACCAACCCTTAACATGGTTGGATTTTTGGGTATCCGCGGGATTAGAACCGAAGACCTTTCAACTTAGGGGGCGTCTTAACCATACCCTGCCACTAGCCATTCTACATCTCACATATGCATGTTTAGCTTAAAGATTGATGCAACTTCATTTTTTGTTTTATTTTTCAATAAAAGGAACTTCGAAGAAGATAATGCTAATGGGTAAACCAAACAATTTAAAAATCCTTATTTATCCTCATACATGGATATTTTTTACTATTCATTGACTATTCAATATAAAATTTGCTCAAGGTTAACTTTAAATATCATGGGATTTTACCCTAACTTTAAGGTCTACCTAATACCTATCGGTCATTTGTATGTCCTAGACTCATCATCAAAGCTTGTTATTTAAGTATCTTTATTAAGTAGTAGCATGAGAGTAAGTGACATTTATACATATGGAGGAACACTATTAAACTTTTATATGAAGAAGATAGACTTAGAGACTATAGCACAACTCTCAGTCATTCTCTTTTGGCATGAACTATAATTTCAAGCTATTATAAATAATGTTACTCACGGGTTAAATTTAATTGATTTATGTGCTTAGAAAAAATAATATAATATAGTACCAATCAGCTTCCACATACTTTAATATCTTTTGGACTAATTATATAGTTATGAGGAAAACCTGTCAGGTTACTGAACAGGGCCACTGGCAGCATGTCTATGCTGAGTAAAATCATAAATAAGGAAGTTCGGTAAATACAAGCAAACCCATCATGGTATTGAACAAAATCAATGGAAGCGAGACTATGCTTGTATGGTACTAAGACAAACCCGTCGGGGTACTGAACAGGCTTGCTGGCAGTGGGGTAATGACAAGTAAAAGAGACATATTGTTATGCATATGGATCAACCAAATGAAGACCCCAAGTACAGATATACATGGTTGATCCAGTCATTCATTTATCATTAGAGAATGTTTGTAAGTTGAACTTAAGACCCTATCACCTAATTTGAACTATATGTAGGATATTACTATCCTAGAAGTGGTACCCGTAACTGTAGAAATTTAACGAAATCAAATGTGAACTTTATCCATATTCCTTAGATGACAATATGTCTTTGAAAACTGAATCAAGGATGATGTGTTTCCTATAGGATTTTCGGGACATCTATACCCTCATGTTTTCTATGTAGGAACACATGGAACATTCCCTATATAACTTATCTTGTCTTAGTGAGCATGTATGAATAAACTCTTGTTACACTTATTAGAATTTTGTTTACATTATAGTTTTTATGTACAAGACTGAACACAAATAATGCAACCTGAGGAAGACAGTAAATCATATGTGTGTTTCCAATCAAAACCAGAATCTTGATATTCCAACACCCATTCCGACACTTTATCCGACACTAGAAATTCCCGTTATCTTTCTAGGAGGCAATTTTTGGAATCACATCCCAATCAAACCACGCAAAATATCATCAAACAATATAATGGGTTTGAAGAAAACATATCCATCTACAAAACACATAAATCGTTTCTCAAAATTTGCAACCACTAGAGAGATATCGATGGGGAATTTTTACAATTTTTACCATCTGTGTAAAGAACCCAAATTTTGTGTTGGTCATTTTCTAAGTTGTTTGAATGAATTATGAAATTATGGAAGTTTGTTCAAGGTTTTTCAGACTTTATGTATGTGTATAAATGGGAGGCAGGGATGAGAAGAAAACATTGGGATGATTGCTTGTGTAATGGAGGGATGATAATGAATACAAAGTGTTTTCCTTATTTGTCATTGAACCATGTGATATTGTGATCGAATTATTTTGATGTTAATGATATTTGTTCTTACAAATTGATTCTTGCTGAACAAATTCCTTAGTCTCTAAAGCTTTAAGGCGAGTTCCCTGTGTGGCAAGGGCCCACCACTCGGGTCAACTTGCTTTGTTTTATCTTGTTTAGCATAGGTTTGATTTTGATTTATAGATTGTCGATTTTATTTTTTATTATAGATCATAGAAGTTGACTTCAATGTGCGAATTTATTTAGATTTTAGATTGTTCATGTTTGACTATAGATCAACTTCAATATTGATTACATTCTTTCCAAAAGAGAATCAAAATTCTGAACTAGATATTGATAATTACTTTCATGTCGATCAGTTTTTTAGTGTGCATGCTTTGATCTAAGTTTTGGTTTCCCGACTTTAAAACAAATCCTGATTTGAAGAGGGAAACAATTTGAATTTTTAAAATTTATTCATAAGTCTGAGATTGGAATTAAGCATTTGAATTTTGGTTTGAAATAAGTGGTTAATAGTTGAAAGCATATGAGATAATGAATTTTCAAATAGAGAATGAGTTTTGATTACAACGAGTCTACAAGTTGAAACCATAATTTAAATCAATTTTACAACCCTCTTTCCATTCTTCAATATTTATTTTGTATTCTTTACTCAACTCGTGGTCTTTAGATTTGTAAATGTAAATATGATCCGAGGTGCTATGTAACTATTTTTTAAGATATCATTAGAAATCATCAGTCTGATCATTGGAATTTGATTCAAGAGGGAAAGGTTTGGCTTGCATTTCACATCACCATTTCTATTGTTCCATGCAACAAATTCTATTTTGTTTGATGAGACAAGATCTTGAATTTTAAAGAACAAAACCCTGTGTTAAACATTTAAACTCAGCCATAAATTTGAATCACAATTACAGGGCATTAAATAGGTGTAAAATAATTGTTTGAATGTTGCATGTGCGAGTTAAAATTTAGAGAATCAAAACGTGTATCGAATATTGGGTTATTTCTTGAACTGAATGGAGATCTATTGATGAAATTGAATTAATTTAAGTCTCCTTGATTGAATTGAAGTCGAGTTATAAAATGTATGTACGGAATAAATAATGCTGACTTGATTTTAATTCAGAGAAGTGTTCTCACAAGCAAACAATAGATTGATGCAACGCAAGTGTTGAAGATCTTTTTGTTTGATTGATACATACTATGTTTAAAAAAAACTATTTTAACAAATGAACAAATGGGAGTCATAACCAACACTAGTTATTTCATGTGTTTCTGTCATATTAAATGAACTTCATTCAGACCTTTTGTTATTTCAGACTCGCTCTTTGCAATGAATTTGATTTCGCTTTCATGCTTGAATTTTTTTTAATCTATACTTGCGAGGTTTTTTTATTAATTTTGATTTTCTAGAATTAGTAGGTTCAATTACTCTCTGTTTTGATTTGGAATTCAAGTCTGGTTTGATTGTGTGGTTTGTTTTGCTAGTAAGATTGAATTTACTTACATCTTGGTTTAATTTGTGTTCTATAGCTTAGATTGATTTTCTTTAGGTATGTTACTAGTATTAGGATATGATAGATTAGGTTAGAATAGGATTTGACCCCGCACATACTGGGTTTGCACCTCTAAGTCTATGAATCCTGATCGATAATTTAATGTTGAATTAATTAGCATATAATTTTACCGACAATGATCTCCTAACTTGTTAGTATCAGTCCTTCTCCCATCATATCCTATCACGTGTCATCTATTATGTACTAGTGGGGAGGTCTTACATCGTCCTTCACTAGTGGGATTGGTATTTGTCTAAACATATTAGTAGCATAATAGTAAATTTATTTCTACTAAATTTGAATGTATTTAGTTTTTCTTGGAGATATTTTTCTTATTATGAGATGTGATGCTTCCACAATGTTCAAACATGGTGCTTCAATTATTCTAGAATTTCACTGCGTGGAAGTTAGTGGGCGATCGATGTGTTTCATGTGGAATCTCCATGCATCATCACCATCCATTAGAGGTTTCCATCTAAATAATGAAAAATGGGGATTAAATAGAAGAGAAAAGACGGATAAAGGTTGCAAAACTATAGTCGTTAATAATTTAATCTAGTTTAGTTAAAATTTAATCAAGGAGAAAAAGGTTTGAGACATTACCATATGTGGTAAGGTTCAGGTTTAGGAATAAAAAAAATGATAAAAATATAAAAATAACAAACAATATACCATAAAAACAAAATGTTAAATCCTTTAATTAAGGGAGAAAAGTGGAAGGATGGAAAAGTTTAATAAGAAAAATAAAATAATATAGGAATATAAATATAAATTAAGTATTAACTAGAGGAGAAAATTTTCACACAAAGGTTAAAATTTTGATTAAAGGATTAAAGGTTAGAGGATTGGTTATAAAATAGAAAGAGAAAAGATGAAAAAGTTAAATAAATGAAAATAAAAATAATAAAATAAAAAGGAGTGACTAAGGAGAAGTAATGAGTTAGAAATTGGAATCAAATTAGTTGAGGTCAAAGGTTTTGGAATTAGAATAAGTAGGACCGAATTGGGGTGGTTAACTTTATTTCACAAGAAGAGAAAATTGGAATAATTCACAAAGAAAATGAAGGTGAGCAAACCTTCTACTTTATTACTTTATTCTAATTCCAAAACCTTTGACCTCGACTAATTTGATTCCAATTTCTAACTAATTATTTCTCATTAACCGCTACTTTTTATTTTATTATTTTTATTTTCTTTTTTTTTTAACTTTTTTTTTTCATTTTTTTAACTTTTTCATCTTTTTTCTTTCTCCTTAATAACCCAAGATTTTAAAACCTGTTTTCTCTTTGATTAAATTTTAATTAAACTAATTTAAATTCTTAACGACTATATTTTTGCAACCCTCATCAATCGTTTCTCTTCTATTTAAGCCTCCTTCTTCATTCTTTAGATGGGATCTTTTAATGGATCATGATGATGAGTGGAGCTTCCACTCGAAACGTGTTGATCACCCACTAAATTCCACACAGTGAATTTCCAGAACAAGTTAAGCACCATACTTTTCTTATTACCGGTGAGTTTGGTCTACACTAGTTTGCTCTAGTTCCTATTCTTCCTCGGGTAAGAAAAAATCTTTCTACATTTTGTTTTTCCTAAGGTTCGGAGTTAACAAAATTCATGGGCCTTATTGCATGATCTTCCCATTTTGCGATAAGCTTTGGGAACTCGTGTTTTTGTACGACAATATGTGTACAAGGGTCTCTTAGGTACATGGCACCGAGGAATACCTTTGTAAATTTGGGCAAAGATGTGGAGGGTGTCTATATGATTTATAGATCTCAAAGTAGCCATTTGGAGAATAATTTGGTAGATTTGGATGAGTTGGTGGGATCGACCCTCTCCTCATTCTAGTACATTCTGATACACTAATGGCCCTCTATCATACACTCTGTACACCATACTTACAGTCGACTAGGATTTGGTAAAGTTAATTCTTGGAGTCTCTCAGTTAGTTCCACATGCTTGTTATGTATCTATGTCAATTCCGTGGAATATGTCAATTCGAGTGAGTCCACCACTTGTTGTGATAAGAGGATCCTTGAATAAACCATTCCTTATGATGGGAATCATGCACCAAAAATGAAAGATTAGATAATAGGTCTTTGAACCATTGTTCATAATCTTAAGAAGACTCTCCATGTATCTATCAAATTTCTCTTAGTTCTATGATACCTTTCTCTTTTTACTTAGGTTGTGAAAAATCATCCATGTGTAATTTCTTTGTATTTGGTAGAGTGGGGGATGCTATATTTGGGTCTCATCTCTCAACCAACTTCATGTACCACTGCAAATCTAGTCCTCATAATTATGTCTAAAATTCAACTAGATTGGATGCCACTAGAGTCCCTCTAGAGTTCCATATTGCTTCACAAAGGAATCAATGTTTTTCTACATCATCTTATCCTCCTCTATTCCCAAATTTTGGACATTTTATGGGATGACCTACTTGTACTTTAACCATTATGACATCCATGGATCCTACCAATCCAAATCATTGAGGTGTTGGTTGAGTTATGATATTACTATTAGTTTGTTGAGAACTACTACTACTTCATCTTTCTAATGAAATATTATGTAAACTATTCATACTATTGCTCATCTGACTATACCAAGGTAGCTACAAAACAAAGTTCTTAGATTTTATTACCAAGTTATGTGAGCACACTTAGGGGTCTATAAAAAGTGTGTTAATTTCATTTCTTTTTGTATCTACTTCTATGATAGTGAGGATTTTATTTTTTTGGTGTACTTCCATTTTCCGTAGGTCCTAGAAATTTTGATTGTTTTTCATCTACACCTAGGATTTTTTGTGGTGACAGATTCAACAAAGTACTACTATTGGATGATGTCAATCATACCCAAGTTTCAGTAGTATTCATCAACAAACACCCTATAGGCACTAGCATTTTTAATACCCTATAAATAGGATAAGGCATCGACCAATACATGCAAATGAATCACAAGGAACCTCATATGGGGTGGACAGAGGAGGAAAGGTTTCTACTCTTAAATATCCTACTCATTTTTCGACTTAATCATGCATGCAAAATAGCAACAACTTAACATTTATATTTTTATATAATTAATATTTTACCACAATTTATCCCAATAAACGGTATGCATAGAATAATAGGGAACAATATTTCTATGCATTGTTCAAGAAACACTAGGTACAATCCCTATCCTTAGTTGGAACATAAGAAAATTTCATAATCAATCAAAGGGGAATTTTCTTGATTGGTAGGAGGTTGATAAGGTTTCCTAAAAGGAGGCCTATAATAGGATTGGTTTGAAGGGCCTTCACTCGAATTCTTCCTTAGATTTACTACTTCATTAGATAGATTTTTATAACCATTTGTAGGTTTTCTAGATCAATTGCATCCTAATATTTATTGTATACTATATGTATGGGAATAGGTTTAGGTTTCTTGCAAGAAGTATTAGGATGATCATTTTCAACACCTAGGCTTTCTTTCAAACTGAACATATCTTTTTCAAGTAGGAGATCCTTCTCAAAGGATTCTAGCAGAGTTGATTGATGATATCCCTTGACCCACATATAAATAAGAAGAGAAAATACTTTATCATAATATGGAATGATAACGTTTTCAGCGAGCATGGAAAAAACATAATTTTATTTCTTAAAGTAAAAAAAACTTTGATTAAAATCCCTAACCTTTTTGTTTTGATCCATTTTCATTTTGGACGGTTCTATAACTAGGAATTTAGGGTTTTATCATCATTGAATTTGTCAAGGAAATCCAATTCAAATTAACCCCATGACTTTATTGTTTAAGGTTATAATGAAAATTACCAATTGGAAGCTTCTCCCTCGAAGGTATAAGGAAACAATCTACATATAGTGTCTTCATGTTCAACATTTCTAAGCCTTACAACCAACATGAACTTGTTAATATGGTATTTTATAGGTTGTTTAGTGTTAGGATCAATTTTTGGAAGAAGCTTCTCTAGGTGCTTCTATAAAGGATGTTGAGGACGTGGTATAACAACTGCATCATAGTCAAGCCATGACCTATTCGAACTAGCCATATTTGATGGAATTCTAGGTCTACTATGATGTGAAGATGATCCAAAAGAATGGCATCCCATTGATTCTTCAATGGATGAATTTTTATAAGGAGAGTGGGGTGGCGATTCAAGGGTGAGCATGGAAAACCAACACCTCCTGAGGTAAGGGAAATCATAACATTATGCAAGTTATAGTTGGAAGAAACAATTATCATAGAGAGATCATGCTAAGGAGAGTCTTTGGAGCATTGATGGGAACATCTAGGTAGGTCTTGTTTTAATGGTTGTATACCAATAGTTATAGAATGTGCTCAAGTAATGTTTTGACAAGAGTTTTAAATGATTTCTATGAATTCTGCTTTACTTAGTGGAGTAGTTGAGTCTATAATTTCTTACAAGATTCATTTAGGATGAGGTGGTGATGTACTTATGAATTTAGGTTATGAAAAATTTATAGTTTCTAAAGATTTTTATCGGTTAGTGAAACCACATGATGGGTTTGTATAGGAAAGAGATTCATCAAAGTCCCATGATTTATGTATTTTTCCATTTGAATAGTTTAAGGTCGTCTTTATAGCTCCATTTGTTGATAGGCATAAATGGCATGACCTATGAACATAAGTAAAACAATCACATACTAGGGTTTATTATCTCCTAAGTTATTTTCTATGACTATTTCTGATGGGTTTAATTGGCATCATTTCCAATTCAAAGAGGGCTCATGAAAATGATACTTAATTTGTGGTTTTTCTAAGGATAAGTAAAAACCTAACTACTCGGGTAATCAATGTGTTCTCTAACCTAGTCTAAGAGATAGTAGGAATATCTGTTTAAATAAACTAATTGTAAAACCTAAACAGTTTGCTAAGATATTACATAAATACCTACAAATATTTATGGAGAAGTATTAAATATGTTATCATTAATCATGAATAGATCTAGGATCAATTAAACATATTAAAATATAATATCGAACAAAGTCAAGAATGTCTTATTGATAAAGCTATATATTTTTAATAATATGTTGATTCAAAGATAATAATGATAACTAACATTATGAAATATATTCCAAAATTACAACTATCCTATCAATTGTAAACGGGTTAATAAAACTTCAAAAAATTAGCAAAATAGAAGATCATGCAATACACAACAATTGAGTAGACATCAAAACCTTGTTCATGACATGAATAAATGGATTAGGTTATCATTAATACTCTAGAGATACATTGTGTAAAATAATTTAAAAAATAAAAGTAACATTAATAAAACATAAAACACATTCAGTTCACTCATGAAGCTAACACCAGAATTGCAGAAAGCCTCCAAACTCAATAAATTGGCTCCAAAATATTATAGAGTTAATTCAATAGAATTCAAAGAGCTCACTACAAGTATCAAATACACATCATATTTGCATATGGCCACCATAAGGCGCGTTCCAAAAAAAATTCATATCAACCCCCCTAGATACATTGCAATATTAACCAATCAATACATGAATGTAGATAAGATTGATCCACAAAATGGGCATTAGATCTCCTAAACCCTAGGATAATCTAAGTTATATTCCTAGGATTGGCTATAAAATATTTCCACTTGGAAAATACATCGAGCATTTGAGTTATATGTTTATACACTTAGTGCTCCAATTAAGACTAATCCCTATAAATATAGGATTGAACTTCCTTATTATTGATGTTACACAAATCATCTATGAACTTATCCAATGATGCCTTATGATATATCATAGATGAAATAAATGACCTCAAAGTTGGCACGTCAAGTTGAATAAGGGTTTGAATTTGTTCTATTTACTCATCTCATTGTTGATCGCATTAGAAAATTTTAATTTGGATGGAACTACATCATCCAACTCTAGAAAGACCTACATACCAAGGCTCTCCATCAAATTACTAGTTTGATCCCATAATGGGCCACATATTTTTTTACCCTTTTCAATCAATATGGAAGTATCATAACACACAATTTCCCGAGACTTTAAATAAATATTGATCCATTTAAGATTCATCAGATCTAACCGAGGGATAGATTCAGGAGCATTTTAAATATAAGAATGGAAATCAAGAAATTATATAAAAAATTACGTGTTATCTTCTTATTCTCTAAATGTTCATTTAACAAACCAGAGAAATGATCCAAAGCAAAAAAATTCATCTTGAATATAATTTAACCCATAAAATAAATATTTTTGAGCTTCCCTAAATTCATTTTTAAGAGAAGTAACCTCAACTTTAAACTAACCAAGAGTAAGTTTTAAAGATGGAGAATAAATATATTGTTCTTTCAACTGTCAATTTTATTCTTTCATTTCACTTATTTCAACTTCTTTCAACTTCTTTCTCCATCACATTATTGTATGGTGTTTTTTTTCTCCAATACCACATCCAGTTATTTTTGAACGTCCTCCATCTTCTTCTTGTGTTGAATATTTAATTCTTCCAGTTGATTTGCAAAATATGAAAGCAAAGACATTTTTTCTGCTTCAAGAGAGGCAAATTTAACACTCCTCGTCAATCATCTTATTCAAATTAGAAATGGTATGATAGTTGTCTCCAATAAAGGATCCCATGATAGGTGATGTCTCAGAATATTCTCTTTGTAGATCTATGGATAGTTGCTTCCAAACTATTTTACGCTTGAGGGGACCATCGACATAGTCATATTCCCTTTCTCTTTTGACACCTTTCCGCATGACAACTTTTTGTAATTTGCTAAAGAAGTAATCCACTAAGGAAACTACCGCGTCTTCTCCAAAATATGATATGTATTCAAAAGATGTAATCAAAAGGATAACCAAGTAAAATAGGCATAGGTTGGGTGGAAACAATAGTGAACATTTTAGGAGAAACACTGATAATCTAAGGATTAGTTTGAACAAGTGTAGGGGTAGGATTAAATGAACTTTCTAGTTCAAAATGAGAAGTTTGGGTAGAAGGGATTGCATTTTTTGATTGAAAAATTAAACCAATGGTATATTTTCTCAAAGAATCACTAGAATCTTCCATAGGTTCAACCTATTGCAAGGTAGAAAGGTTTTGTGGAATGTCATGAAAACTCTAAATTTGATATTGAATTGGTTCAAGAAAATCAAATAAAGTTTGATTTTGAGTGATCAAAGAAGGATTTTGAGAAGGTTTATTGTCAAGATATTCAATGATTTGACCATTAGCCCGGGTTAACATCTATTGAGAATTAGTACGAAAATAATATAAATGGATGCTTGAAGTATATTGAAGCAAACAATCCATATTTTCTTGAATAATTTGAGTTGATTAAAAACCTCTTTTTCCAAGTCTAGGTCAATAATTTGAATAGAGGACTTAGTGGGGGAAGGTTTAGGTACTGTGGTAATTGAGACAATTTAATTTTTAATCTCTAAATTAGAAATAATCTTAGAGGAAGAACTAATAACAAAAGGAGGATTGGAAATTTGAGGTAATTTACCTTTAAGAGACTCTACCTTCTGTATGAGAGTGGATAAGTTCTCAATACGTGTCAAAGGTTTATTGGTACTTTGTTGTGACTGCTCTGAAAAATGATATACAAGATCCTTAGACTTCGTTGAACTTACAACCAGAGCTTCACAATTTATTTTCATATCTTATTTCTTTGCTTGTTCCTCAACTGCAAAATATCTATTCTTTTCTTCAAGAATCATTACCCTTTTTACTTTTTGGGCTTCATGGACTAAGGCTCTTTCTCCTATGGTGGTATGTTTAGTTAGAACCTGTTCAAAACTTAACACCCCTTGATAAAGTGAAACATCAGGCTCTATATCATGGAAATAAAATGTCTTAATCTAAGCTGTAGAAAAAAGTTTTTCCACAAAATGTGATGGACCATGCATTCTTTTCACTCCCATGCCCAATTTTATTTCCTACAACCTGGAAACCATCAAATGTGCATGAGGGGCATTTTGAATGACCAAATGCCCTATGTAGAGTGGGAACTTAGGCCATGACTTGCTTTTTATAGGTGTGCACATGTCTTGAATTCCATTCACAATAGTTTGATATGTTATTTCTTGAAGTGCCATTATATCTAGGGAAAATATGGGAATCAAAATAAGTGAACTATGTCCCTATATTATAAGGTAAGTGAATAATTATCCACAATACCAGTCCCCCATGATAGCTATTACTTCCATCCCCTCTTCTAAAAGTATTGGTGCAATAGTATTGAAGATAATGAGGTATCAAATGCTCAGGAAATTGTCATGCATATATCATATATGTGAGGTTTGTTGTTATCCTCCCACAAAATGACACAATAAATATTAATTGGGGGTACTTAGACCGTCCAATCCAATTCATGAGTGGGAATGCAAAATATGCACTCATTACATCAAATAAATATGCAAACATATAGAATTTGGTATTCTTGGTCGTAGAGGTATTCTTAACTAATGTTATGGTAGTCTTCAAATTTACTGAAAATATTTGGTCCCAATTGAATACTTGACCTTGAGTGGTAATGTGGTGGACCAAGGGCACTGACTCCAATCTAAACTGCATGTAGTTTTGCAATCCATAGAACCCGTAGATGGTAGAATACAACAATTTAATAGGTTCTCTCAGGTGCCAAATTGGGTACAGTCAATTGGTTTTAATGAGGAAAGTGTCATCATTAAACCACCAACCCTTCACAAATTCCACTAAATTGAACTTATTCCGATATGAAGCTACTAGTTCTTGTGTTAGCAATTGCCTATGATTATTCAAGGCATATATCAAAGAAAAGTTCTCTTCTTTACAAACTATGAACACGACCTAGTTCGAATCCCAAAAAGTGCTAGAGGGAATATATGAACTAGTGTGAACCTGTAGTAGGTGGTGTCATCGCTCTGTTCCTATGGAAAAGAAGCAGTGCTAGAGCAGGAATGCTCTGTTCAACACTTGTAAGGAGTGGTGCCAGGTATTATTTTTAGTCTTGTTTGGTTTTTTATTCTTAAATCCTTGTTTTTAGTGTTTGAGGTCCATGCTTCAGATTGTTATAGTTATGGTTTGAACTTTGCTTTTTATTTTGAATAGAAAGCTCAATAAAAAATAAAAATAAAAAATAAAAAAAAAATGAGAAAGAGAATCCATAGGTCGCATGATAATTCATGGTTTTTCAAGAATTGTGATTAATGTTGGTCTTTAAAGCCTCATAGTTAGCTTTGATTAGATCTTGGTTTTGTTAGATCTCTGATTTATGTCTTCTTTAACAAAAAAAAGAAAATATTCATTTGAGTTTTTCTTCATTTGTTATACATGATTTTTGTTTGTTTTCCTTTTTGCAAAAACTTGTGAAAATCCATAGGAAATTTATTGTAGAATTTTGTGATTAGTTTATTCTCGCTTTAGTTGAGAAATATGAACACTTTTGTATAAAAGTAATAACAATCTTTTCTTCCTTTTAGTTAGAGATCTCACTTCTTTTTCAATTCAAAAAGGAAGAGTTTGTTTGTTTTAGTTAGGAACGAACCATATAAGGAAGTTTGTTGTATTTTTGTATGGTATTTATTCTGTGTTTCAAATAAATTGAACCTCTCTCTCCCTTCCTTAAGTAGGCCATACCTTGAAAGTTAAAGTGAAAATTTTCACAATCATACCGCATGGTTTTACTTTTTATCTCCTCACCTCATGCATCCACCTAACCGTTCAAGATAAAATTAAGCACTAATTTAGCTTAAAATTTGTAGCAAGGTGTAATAGGTTAGAGACGTGTTCAGGCATCTTTAAATGTAGGAGTTGTCATTTTTTCCTACACTGCATCCTGGGGATCATGTGGTTCTTCCACGTACCGCTGGTATATCGAACAACCTTTCACGTACCCTTGAGGTATATATAAAGGTACTTCACATACTCAGTTGAATATGAGAAGGCCCCTTTCGAACGGTTGTGCATTATACATCACTACTAGAGAGTGGAGCTCCCACGTACCTTGCGTATATCAGGAGACACTTTTAGGAATCCTAATACCATCTGAGCACAGCCCTCTGTCCATCCTATCATCGCAATACACCGATAATAGCACTTGGGGAGATTACTATGCATGTACTGTCCAGGTAGTCGTGTATTCAGTAAAGGGTAAAGTCCCAATTCTCTTTGTCATTCTCTACTATTGGACCTTGTGGTATATAGCGATTTGTGATGGTTTGGCAATCTCGTGAGGTTCCAGACCTTTAATCCACTCCACTCACATATTTTGCTTGTTTCTTTAGTTTGAGTAGCGCTTTTGTCTATACAATTAGAATTTTTTAGAAGAGAGAGATATTTTTGTTACATAGTTATGGATTCACCTTCCAAGACTACCAACTAAGAGACTCCTTTACCAAGCAGGTATTGTGTTTTCCCTCCATATGGGGATGTTGGTCCTCCTTTCATGGATACGTTAAGCCTTTCTTGATTGACTATCAAATTACCAATTTGTTTATTCTCTAGTCCAGTTATCCCATGTACATCAACTTATTTAGATCCTAACCCTTCATCGTGGGAGCATCAACCTCATGTTGATCCCTCGCCTTCTTCGCCAGATGTGTCTTCTCCTTTTTCTCCCGCTTCTCTTGTTGAAAGTTGTAGTACTAGCATTTAGGTGGATAAGAAGAAGAAGAAAAGGAAGATTAAGAAGAAGAAAAACAAACAAAAAACCAAGTCTCAACCAATTAATCCTCCTAGTGTGGAGAGTGTTGATCTGCACACCCAAAAACTGCGTAAGCCCAAATTCCCTTGCAGGCTTTGCAAGGGTGATCACCTTCTGAAAGATTGTCATGGTCTGGCCCTGGTTTTAGAAGAATTGTCTACGGTTTCTTGGTAGCCGATGTCATCAACCTCTGATCATCATATTGATGATACCCCCTCAACCAGTGACTCTATGGTTAAGATTCGGAAGGGTAAATTCATAAATCCTTGCTTGCTCTATAAGGAAATGCACCTTACTTACCTTTTTCCTTGCATGGATGAATCTTCTAAGTGGTTGGAAGATTTTATTTTTCCTCAACAATTGCTTCCAACATGTTATCGTAATTTGTCCCTTGACCTATCATTGGTTGATAAAGTGATCGATCCAGCTACACCCTTGATTGATCCCACTCTTTCTTTAAAGAGTAAAGAACAAGTTGTTCATCCCACTCTTTCTTTGGAGAGTGAATTTAAAGTGGTCAAGTCGATTTCATCTCCACCCGATACCAATATTTCATAAGAGACTGTTGAAATTGAAGTAGTTGCTTCGATATAGTGTTCATCTACTCCCTCTCTTTTGGCTGAGAGTGATTTGAAACCTGCTGAATTTTTTGTAGTTAGTTTCAAGTGTTCTATGCAAGAGGAAATTTTGTCTCTTTCGACAGAATCCTCTTCAAGTAATGAGGTTATTTCCTTTGACTAGAGTAACCTAACATAATCTTGTTTTCATTCGAGTGTTCCTTTCCAGATAGTTGTGCAAGTTACCGCTAGGCAGATGCTTCACACTATTGTTGACGAAGGGGCTTCTGTTAGCATTCTATCCTCAACTGCTTGGAAAGATTTAGGTTCTCCTCAGCTTGTGCTAGCCACTGATAAGATACTGGATTTTAATCGTAGGCCTACTGCACCTTTAGGGATCCTTCCTCATTTTCCTATCACTTTAGGAGGGAAATATGTCTGTATTGATGTTATGGTGGTCCAAGGTCCTTTACATTTCAATATGCTCCTTGTACATGATTATGTTTACACGATTAAGGATATAGTGTCCACACTATTTAGAGTGATGCATTTTCCCCATGATGAGAATATTGTGACCATTGATCATCTTTCCTTTGTTACACCTGACCATCCCATCATTCCTTGTAATAAGACTGCCCTAAATGTTCCACATGTTCTTCTGGTTCCTTCCCCTTCTATTTAGTTTCTTCCCCTCATACATAAAACGGGGGGGGGGGGGCGCATGGCCCCAGTATATGGACATCATACTGGAGTTAATCCACTATATTTTATGTAAAGGGGGAAACCTACCAACCTCTGGATATCATGTTGGGTAAGAACAGATGTCTGTGAGCATAGTTCCCATTATGTGTCAAGCTCATTAAAAATGAAACAAATGTCTGCGAGAAAAATTCCAATTTTGTGTCAAGCTCATTAAAAAGTGAAATGGATGTCCTCAAGCACAGTTATTCTTGGTTTCAAGCTTGTGTAAAAATGAAACAGGTCCCTACAAGCATAGTTATTTTATGTTTCAAGATTATGTAAAAATGGAATAGGTCACCTTGAGCAGTGTTTCGTCTTGGTTTCAAGCTCATTAAAAAATAAAAATGACCTTGAGCATAGTTTATTTCTAGTTTTAAGCTCATTAAAAAAAATAAGCCTTCAAGCATAGTTTACCTTTTGGTTTTAAGATGCATAAAAATGAAACCATCCTTCAAGCATAGTTCTTTTCTGTTTCAATTTGTGTAAAAATGAAACAGGTCATCTTTTTAAGATGAGTCTTTCATCATTTTTCAGGACTGAAACCTTATGTTCATCTACCTGTAGATCCTCTTTCTTCCTTCGTCTCTGGTGAACCTTTTCTTAGTAGTATCCCAGAGTTTTACGTTTGGTGGAGAAAAAGAGTAGGTAGATGAAATGAATCTTAGGGGCATGTATTCAACCTCTCTATATCGAAGTTGAGCCACTGGATAGTTTTTACTAGGGGAAATTACCATCCTCTGGGAATCATGTTGGGAAAATACTGTCGAAAATACTCGTGTTGAGCATACTTTATTTTAGTTTCGAGCTCATTAAACCATGAAACGACCCTTTGAGCATAGTTCTTATCCTGTGTCAATCTCTTTAAAAAATGAAACAGACCTCTGTGAGCATAGTTCCCATTTTGTGTCAAGCTCATTGAAAAATGAGACAAATGTCTCTTAGCATAGTTTACTTCTAGTTTCAATCTTGTTAAAAAATAAAACCAGTCCTCAAGCATAGTGTTACAGCTGATTTTACCACACATGGTTGATCACACTTTTATGGCCTTCCCTGTCCCCCTACAAACTCTTTGGACCCCTTGAATATTTTTTTGTATCATTGATGTTTCCAATATCATCCCTAAAAACACCTATCATTTGTTGTAAGTGACTTTTAATCCCTTTCTCACGTATATACGCGGATATTACCCTTAACCCACGTACATCGGGATGTGTGCAAAAGTCCAAATATTTTTGGAGTTTTCCTTGATGTGGATCCGAATCACTTGTCTCTTGGACTTCCATATGCCTTGAGATCGCTTGGATTTGAATTTCCATTACCCCATTGAAGCACTATACAAGGAACCCCTTGGATACATTGAAGGAGAGGAATTGAAGAGAAACAAAACTATAGTCCATTGTTGCCGTAGCTTGCTTATACTTGAGTCTACACCCCTTTGTCCCTTAGAGCACTTTGTGTTCTTCCCAATATTTCCTTTTCGTGTGAGCTTGCTATCGAGAGATGGAGGATTGAGGTGGTGGAGGCCCAGGTGGAGGACTCAGTTTCTCCGGTTCGCAGACGTGCCGACAAAGGTTGTCACTTATGTAATCTCTGATTTTATTAATAGAAATATATTTTCTTGTCCAATGATGTGCATTTAAATGAATATTGAATCCATGGATGAATTTAATTTCTTATGCATTATTGATTATATATGTTAGAGAATGCCTAACACTATATTATATAGCATGCTCTCTTTGTTTATTGTTGTTGAGAGTAAATTGCTAAAGCAAGCGGGATTGAAAAAAACTCAACGGGGATCTACTTCAACCGTCTGGAATAAGGTATGTTTTGAGATCCTTTAGTGTTAGATGTTGTATTTCTCTTGCATATTGGGAAGGTATTTATTTCTGTTGTTTCTTTGTCTGTTGTGGTACACCTCAAGCCATAGGAAGTTTTCTCTGTAACACATAGTTTACCTTTTGGTTTCAAGCTTGCATAAAAATGAAACCATTCCTAAGCATAGTTCAGATTCTATGTCAAGCTCATTAAAAAAATTAAATAGGATTTTTCAAGCATGTTCGGGTACACAGGGTATTCCCAAAAGACCGAACACCTTGAGAAACTGCTTCACACAAATAGATCACATATCAACACACCGATGTTTTCCACGTGGTTAAAACCCTTGAGAGGGAAACAATCCACGGCCCTAGCCAAATAGCTACTTGGAGCAATTTATTATGCAAAAGAAAGAAAGTTACATATGAGCTTCTCATAATCGATCAACTAACCAAGGACCATCTATGCTCTTTAAATAGAGATCATAGACCAATCGGGTGTTAAGCCATGGATCAATGGTAGGTATGATCTAGGAGAAGTTGAACCATCAGATCACTCTATGTCTAAAACATATCATGACCATTGGATTAGAATATTTACAAATTCATACTAAAGAAACACACTTTTACCTAACAGATATATTACACAAGTTGATCTTAACTAACTCCTAAGTGTTTAAATATCTTAACATCCCCCCTTAAGAACAACTTGGGATAGGATTGAAGGATTTACAAAAGTGACACTATTAGGAGAAGGAAGGAGGCATTAGAGCCTATCCCCCTTAAGGACACATTCATGAACTCCTAACATAGACCAAAGTTTAGAAAACTCTGCTTCTGTAAGAGACTTGGTGAAGATGCTTGTAACTTGATCATCTGTAGGGAAACATAGAACTTCAATAACACTATTATGAACAAGATTTATGATGAACTGCATTTGTAGCTCAATGTGTTTGCTGCGCTGATGTAGAATTGGATCTTTGGCAAGCTTGATGTCACTTTGATTGTCGCACCAAAGTGGAGTAGGATGTTGTTGCTCGAATCCAAACTCTGAAAGGATATTTCGAAGCCATAAAGCTTCATGAATGGCATTAACTGTGGCTCGATATTATGCTTCTGCTGAAGAAAGAGAAAGAGCTTGTTGTTTCTTACAAGCCCAAGTGACAGGTCCAGATCCAAACTGAAAATATAACCTGTAGTAGACTTTCGATCATCAGGATCGCTGGCCCAATCTGAATTAGTGAAACTAACCAGCAAAGGTTTCCCCCTTGTACTATAATGAATCCCAAATTGAATTGTACCTTTAATATATCGAAGTATTCGTTTTGCTGCTTTCTAGTGACTTTCATGAGGAGTTTTCATATAACGAGAAACACAACCAACGACAAAGGAAAGGTTTGATAGGAATGAGTCAAGTATAAAAGACTACCAACAAGCTGACGATACAAGGTGGCATCTACTTCAAGGGAAGTACAAGTGGTAGAAAGTTTGACTCCAGACTGGAAGGGAGAAGGGGCTGGTTTACAATATTCCATGTGGAAGCGACGAAGAAGGTCCCAAGCATACTTAGAATGGGAAAGAAAGATTCCTTCTTTGGTTTGCAAGACTTGGAGACCAAGAAAATAATGCAAATTTCCTAAGTCTGACATTTCAAAATTTTGCTTAAGACTGGATTTCTCATGGGTTATAAGTTTAGGGTCACTACCAGTAAGGATAAGATCATCAACATAAAGAACAAGTATGATGAGATGGTTTCCTACTTTCTTAGTATATACATTGGGGTCAGAATGGCATCTAGAAAAACCAGTGTCAAGGAGAAAGCTATCCATTTTGGCATACCAAGCTCTAGGAGCTTGCTTAAGGCCATATAAGGATTTCTTAAGGAGACAAACGAGGCTAGAGTTATCCTGAACATATCCAGGAGGTTTTTCCATGTAAATTTCCTCCTATAAATCACCATGTAAAGAGATAGACTTGACATCCATTTGATGGACTCCCCAATTATGTAAGGCTGCAAGGGAAAGAACAAGGCGGATGGAATTCATTTTTGTGACAAGAGAAACGGTTTCATTGTAGTCAATCCCTTCAACTTGGTAAAAGCCTTTGGAAACTAACCTTGCCTTAAGTCTTTCAACACTTCCATCTGATGCATACTTAGTTCTGTAGACCCATTTACATCTGACAAGTTTTCTTCCTTTTGGAAGAGGAAGAAGATCCCAAGTATCGTTTTCCATTAAGGAACGATATTCTTCATCGATAGCTGCATCCCAATCTGGATTTCCTGAAGCTTCTGCAAAATTTTCTGGATCATGATTCTTTGAAACTTGAGCCAAAAGAGAAGAGGCTCGCTGAAACTGAGAACGTGTTCGACGTTGATCTCTAGGATCATCGGCAATATCACTAGCTACTTCACATGTTGAACGGACCCATCAAGGAAGCATTGGTGCTGGTGCAATTTGAGGAACATGAGCAGGCGGAGATGGATTTTCATCCTCACTGTCATCATCAGAAACTGGACTTGGAAACCTATCAAGAAAGTTGGAAGAAGAAGAAGAAGGCACAATCGCCGAATCATGCTTGTAGGCCAAAGATGGCACACCTACCAAGTTAGGCTCGTAGGCCAAGAGATTTTCATCAAATTTAACATCTCTTCTAATGATTATATCATGAGAATGTGGCTGGAGAATTCTATAACCTTTTACATCTTCTGAATATCCAACAAATATGCACTTTTCACTTTTAGGCTGCAATGCTTTCCATTTTTCATCCGGAATGTGAGCCCATGTTTCACAACCAAACACACGAAAGTGACTTACATCTGGTTTAATTTTACTCCATGCTTCTTCCGGTGTTATACCTTGTAAAAATTTAGTGGGTATGCGATTAACTATGTAATTTGCACAATTGATGGCCTCAACCCAATATTGAAGACTTAGTCCCTTAGATTGTATCATACAATTAGCCATTTCTTTTAAAGTGTGGTTCTTCCGTTCAGCTACACCATTTTGTTGTGGTGTATATGGAGCAGTGTGTTGTTGTTGGATTCCTTGTTCAGTGCAGAACGTAGTGAACTTGTTGTTAACATATTCTCCTCCATTGTCAGATCTTAACTTAATAATTTGATGACCAGATTGTTTTTCAACAAGGGCCTTGTAGGCCAAGAACATGTTAAATACTTCGCTCTTAAATTTTAGGAAGTAAACCCAAGTGCGTTTGGAGTAGTCATCAATGAAAGTTAAGAAAATGAAGCAGATGGAAGAGGACCACACAAGTCACTATGCACAAGCTCCAAGGGAACCGAGGTGTGCTAAGAGGCACGTTTGTCAAAACTGTCCCGATGATGTTTTTCGAGTACACAATTGAAACAAACACCATCCTTGCAAGATACCATCGGAAGACCAATCACCATATTTCCTTTACATAGTTGTTGCAATGAGCGATAATTTAAGTGACCAAATCGCTCATGCCAAAGCTTGTTCAAGTTATCACTATGAGCAACAAAAACTGAAGGAAAAGGTGATGACCCAAAGTGGTTAAATTTGTACAACTTGGTAATATCAGCAATAGTTCCAATAGCAAGGAAATTTTGAGGATTTTTAAAATCCTTGATTACAACTTGGTGAGGTGTAAATATTATAGTTTTACCTTCAACCAAATGAGTAATATGATAGACTGATAACAAATTGCAGGAAATTTTTGGAACACATAGTACATCACTGAAATTACCATTTTTTACAGGAACTGTTCCAGATCCTACAACACTTAGAGATCTATCATCACCAACAAATATTTGTTTGGTGTTACATTCATGCATAGTAGAAAAGATGGCTTGATCCTTAGCCATATGATAAGATGCTCCAGAATCAATGAGCCATTCATTTGAAGTAGAAGAAGAAGATGCAGTATAAGAGTAACTAGAAGCACAAAGTGCATGTCCATGAGAATTAGATTCTGAAGACAAATCTAAGCTAATGTGGTGCTTCTTCATTGCTGCTTCCAAGGCTGCCATCTTCTTAAAACACTTAGATTCATCATGATTATATTTCCCACAAAAATTGCAATGACACCCAGTCTTATTTCCTTTTGGGTTGGATCCTTTGTCATTTTTAAAGAAGGAGCTGACTAAGAGGGTTTGGGATCCTTATTGTTTGGCTTATTATTGCGAAAATTATGTTTCTTGGGAGGATTGGACTTTTCTTTCTGTTGGGACAATAAGGCTTTCCTAGATGTATCTGCATTGTTAATTATTCCAAGATGAATGAGCTTATCTTGCTCTCTAATTAAGGAATCACAAAAGGATTCAAGACTAGGCTCTTGATAGCTAGCTGCAGTCAAGGATTCTTTCATAGAGTAGAATGTAGATACAAAAATAGAATATGCAGGTCCATGTTTGGAAAGATTATGGTAAATACATTGTTTGTCTTCTTTCTTAATCTTGCATTCTGCACATAAGAGTCTAAGAGTTTTATACTTAGATAAATAGTCTTGAATGCATGAACAATCATTTGGATTCAAGGAAATCAACGCATTCTCAAGTTGATGACCTCGAATTTCATTATGTTTACCAAACACAGATTCCAACTTTTCCCAAGCTATATCAGGTTCATCAATTCCAAATATGTGGAATCGCAAATCAGTAGAGATTGACATCCCAATCAATCCACGAGTTTCATCGCATCTATTTTCCCATTTATTTTGCTTATCATCATCAGTGGGGTTTGTTTCTTTTCCTAAGCTTATTCTGAAAAGTCCCCTACTTCGCAGAACATCCTCCATACGAGATTTCCATGAAAGATAGTTAGAACTTGTAAGTATAATATCACAAGGGGAAGCCATACTGTAAAATAATGGATGAAAGAATAGAAACTAAATGTCTGGATGCAAAGAAATTGAAAAAATATGCAGTTTAAAAAAAAACGACACTGAAAACTGATTCTGGATGATGAAGTTATGCTTGATCAAAGAAAATGTTGAAGATGTCCCCAATAGTGACGTGGCAGATATTAACTTGACCAATTAAAAAAAAGAACCCCCTCTTCCCAAGATCAACCTTTGACAATCACTTTACAATAAAGTTGCTTTTATGTGAATCACTTTTGTAGAATAAGTGATGTTCACTTTTACAATAATGTTACTTTTAAATAGTGCGACAATAAATTAAAAGACTTAAGTGATTCACTTCCTATTAAGGAATGGAGCAACTTTGGACCAAGTGAGCTAAGTTTAAAAGGTACATAAAAGAATGGAAAGAGGAATGGGTTTTTTTTTTTACTCTTCTCTCTCATTCTTTGTGCTTACATTTTTTTCCTGCAAATCACAAAAAAAAATCGAAAAACAAAAACAATTTTTTTTTCCACAGAATGGAGTTAGATCTTGGTTAGCTTACCTGGAAAGTCTACGTTTTCAATTTTTCTCGTTGTTTCTGATTTACCGTGACCAGACAAGGTGCACGGAAAAGAGCATACGTAGCCAAGAAGACAAGAAAAAAAAATTCCCTTACTGTTTCTGATTCGCCGCGATCGCGCAAGGTGCACAACAAAGAGCATACGTAGCCAAGGAAGGCAACAGTCCGAGACTATAACAGTAAAGATCTAATAATAAAACTGATAAAATATGAGAGATTTAAAAAAATTAAAAAAAATCCGTCACTGTAACATTATACCTTTAGATTTGCCGAAATGGGTGTTTATGAAACAAACGGAAACAGTTTTCAATGAAACTAAAATTACTTCCTAATGGAAATGACACTTCGGATGCAATGGAACAGCTCCCACAGGCCACAAATGTACAGAAAATCCAGAACCATAAACCCTTTCAAATTTCGGCAACACCGGTTCCAGATCTTGATCAAAACTGAAAGAGGCTCTTCATAAATGCTTTGATACTATGTTCGGGTACAAATGGAACTCCCAAAAGACCAAACACCTTGATAAACTGCTTCACACAAATAGATTGCAGATCAAAACACTGATGTTTGTCATGTGGTTAAAACCATCGAGAGGGAAACAGTCCATGGACCCAACCAAATAGCTAGTTGGAGCAATTTATTATACAAAAGAAAGAAAATTACATATGAGTTTTTCATAATCGATCAACTAGCCAAGGACCCTTTATGCTCTTTAAATAAAGATCATAGACCAATCAGGTGTTAAGCCACGGATCAATGGTAGGTATGATCTAAGAGAAGTTGAACCGTCAGATCACTCTATGTCTAGAACATATCGTGACCGTCGGATTAGAATATTTACAAATGCATACTAAAGAAACACACTTTTACCTAATGGATATATTACACAAGTTGATCTTAACTAACTCCTAAGTGTCTAAATATCCTAACAAAAAAAAGTTTACCTTTTGGTTTCAAGCTTGCATAAAAATGAAACCATGTTTCAAGCATAGTTATTTTCTATTTCAAGCTTGGGTAAAAATGAAATAGGTCATTTTGAGCATACTTCCATTTTCATGTCAAGCTCATTAAAAAATGAAATGGATTCTTCCATTGTGTCAAGTCTTGAACCTTCATTTCACCTACCTATATAACTTGATCTTCTTTCTTCATCTGTTTCTGGTGAACCTTTTCCTGGTAGTAACCATGAATTTAGTTGGATGACGAATAGAGTAGGCAAATGAAACGAACCCAACCTCTTTACATCATGTTGGAGTTAAGCTACTTGACAGTTATAATGGGGGAAAGTACCAACCACTGGACATCATGTTGGGAAATTGCCTGTTAAAGGGAGTCATTTTGAGCATTCTTTCAATTGATCTTCGAGCTCGTTAAATACAGTAAGATGGTGTTGAGTTTACTTTTCATTTTTCGTGCTTTGGTTAAAACATGAAAAGTGGTTTGAGCTTACTTTATCGTTTTTTCGTGCTCTGGATTCAAACATGAAAAAGGTTCCAAATGCCTTTTATACCTTCGTCGTGCTCATTAAAAACCTAGTGAAGAGGTATCGAGTGTAATTTTACTATTTTTCAAACTCGTTAAAATTGGATTATGAAAAAAGAACCTTAGTGGAGTATTCTTTAAGCTCTTTTTGGACTCTCAAAATGTGAAAAGATTGTCGAGTGAACTTGTCTTCTTCATGCTTGTAAAAGGGCTTGAAGAGTCGTCTTCCTCGTGATAGGTTACCCCTTTTTCGGACCAGGAGCACTACTTATGAAAAAGGTACACTCCAGCCAATCATGACTGGAAGAGTTCTCTAATGTATTATTTTATACTTTTTTGGGCCTCAAAGACGAAATCATACAAAAACTGACCTTTTGAATCCTTCTTCCATTTTTGTTCAGACTCTCTAAACGTGAACGATACTGAGTTAGATTTCAATTGACCCGTTAAATTAAACACTGAGAGACCCTCTTTTGGGAATGAACCCCTCCTTTCTTAGGTTCGTGAAACATATGAGAATGGACCTATCTTAGTATAATCTACAACGAGTGTTTGTCACCCTCTTTGAACTCATAAAAATGAAAAGAGGCACTCATCAATCATGATTGAGAAATTAAAGGAAGAGAATTACATTTCATTTTCAATAATGGTAGTTATTAGTCACCTTTGAACATGGAACTTGTCTGCATTTGATTTAGTTAATTGAGTATTCATCTTGTTTCTGATTCGATCCACTTTCATGAGTCATGTCATTCCTTTAAGTCTTTCAAAGAATGCATCATCCGTTGTTGCATTATGTCTTGGTTTCTGCCTCGTCAAGTCAATGCTTCCAAGTCTTCGGTCATGCCTCCCAATGTTCAAAGGGAAATTGTCTTGAGATCTTACACCTACAGTCAAAACAATTTTTTGTGTTAGTTACTTTTGAGTCATTCCTATGGTTACATCATACTCAAAATTCCAGAACTTTGTTCTGAATTTCGTGTCATTGATGTGGGATTCATCATGGCCCTCCTTCGATGAGACTATTCTTTTTTACTTCAACTCATCATCCAGGATTAGTATTAGAAACAAATTAGTACCTTGAGATCTATATATATTAATGACATATTTTCTTGATTTCGACAACAGGTTTGTATCATTGACCTTTGATCAAAATATTCAACCAAGTGTTCGACATCAGATCATCTATTCACATTCAGGATATTGTACTAGGGTACCTTGGGAGTCATTGACATCAATGGTGATTTCCCTCACACTTGTTAACAGTTCTCATCATTGACCTGTAATCAAGTGGTTTCTAGCATGTTTGACATCAATACATTGTAATCACATGGATAGAATCATACTTTGTGGAAGAAGAGATGAAGACCTTGGGTATCTGTTAAGCACTCATTGCTTTCCCCTAGTTGCGATGGAGTACTTGTATGATTCCTAGCATGGATCCACATTTGTATGTTCATGGTTGTGCTCAGATTTACGTCTGTATGACATAGATCTACATTGTATGTCTGGTAGGATCTACGTTGTAGCCATGAATTTTTGAATCTCACATGGATCTGCAATGTATTAGTCAGTAGCCATGTTGTGAGTCATTTGCGAAATGTATCAAAATGTAAAAGGTGCTACAGAAAGTTTGTGATGTTTGAGAAGTTCTTAACATTGGACCTTTGCCTCTAGACTACACCTTGTTCTTTCAAAGTATTTTTTCTATCATTTCCCTCTAGCCATCACACTTTAGGAGGCATTCTGTTACACCTAAAACTCGTCACCATCATGTTATGAGATAGGTATTCTCCTTATCTGCTCCAATCCCTCAAAGTTTGTCCTAGAGAAATTAAAGGAAGAAACTATTCTCTTTCATTTTTCCATGTTTTGAGCCAGTAACGCTCCTTTTACATGTGAAAAGGGAGGTGACACCACTCTTTTCCTTCATTAAAAGGGCATTACTCACTTACCACCGCTTTTTATCTTCAGCAAAAGTGCGGTGCTCGAGTTTTAAAGGAAAAAAGGAAGCTTCGAGAGGCTTCTCAAAGCTTACCTCCATGGAGTCTCATCCCTATGGTTTAGGACCACCTGGAGCTTGATATCCTTCATTTTTGGATCTCCCTTCCACCTCATCCACCATTTCCTTAACCATCCCTATGCTCCCATGCCTTTAAATACTAGCTTATCCCCCATGGGAAAGAGGAGGGAGAATTGTGTTGAACACCCAAACTCTGTCAAAATAATTCTTGAGCTATTGGAGGCAAGGTGAAGTTAGAGACAAGGAGACAAGGATCCATTGGAAGAAACGCTCAACACATGGGATCTAAATTAACAACCCAGAAACCTTGCAAAAAATAAGTTCTACGAAATCAACAGCTACAACAATTTAATTGAAATGGACTAACTAAAGTTCAACATACTTGGTCACTACCAACTAGCAACATAATTCTGAGAAATGTCTAATGCGACCCTTCACCATAGAGTTATACTCTTAGATCCCACACTTACAATCCACACAATCATCTGCATTTTATAATGATTAAAAACAATTGCATTACTTAATCACATAAAAAATAAAAAAACTCACTATTGGATATGATCAGTATTCTAATTTAAAATGCATATAACAATTCAAATATCAAACTACCCACAAAGAAAATCCTAACTATAAAAGCACCTATCATTGGAAGGGGGGCTTGCCTTCAGGAACAGGATTTGAACAAACCAATCACCCACACAAAATTGACTAACACATCCAAAATCAGGAAAATAGCAGATTTATATAATAGATTCTGACAACAGCAGTGTTCAATAGATCTGTGTAAGATGATGGATGGTATTCCTCAGAGAGGATTCAAATTTTTTATACATCAACACCCATGGGAAAAATTATGAAGAAGTGTATAGTTACAATGAATTTCCAAATAGATATCATCTTGTTAATTTTCAAAAGATCTCGTAATTCAATCCGAGGCAAGTACCATGAAGAGTAGAGGTGGTTCTAAAATCATCTTGGAATGGGAAAAAATATCTGTTGAATGACCCAACAGATTGTAGATTGTTGAAGGGTTCCAAAATTGTTGATTTGGCTACATAATCATTGATCCCCATATTGGTTGTGGAACGGTAAATAAGTTCAGTAGGTTGACCAAAATATTGTATAATGACCAACATGGTCTCCTTTAATTAACCAGGAGTCTCGATCGAACTTTATATATTGGAACTACTTGTCTCAAATTAAATTTCCGCTTGCATAATATATATAAACGTGAGACTTATGCAAGTCTTTCAACCCTCCACAGTTACTTCATTCTACCACCTAATATTGTAACAACCATTAACCTGAAACACCAATTCTTTAGTAGACAATTATAGTAGCATAACTCTATCCACATCACCTACAAATGACAAATATCAAGGATAACATAATCAATCCTTACCTAAGACAAAAAAATTTCTAAATGTGGTCAAGAGAGCTAGTGGTGACATAGGAACAGATCAGAAAGTTAATAATGAGGTAAAAAGAAGAGAACAAAAACTTCCATATACACAACCCTTCATCTCCCCCAAACCAAAATGTTTGCATGTCCTCATGTAAACTAGGAATGTGTTCCACTGATAGGGGTGCTTGGCGAGTTTTTGAAAAATTTATCACTCCACTTATAAGAGGAATACCCCCCTTCAGCTATAGTATAAAATCCTCTTTTCTTAGTGACAATTTTCTAGAATTCATTGTCCTCTACATCCACCACAGGACACCAAACTATAGGGAAATGAAGTTGAATCCTGATCCATTTAGTTTTATGCACATCCAGATAGTTAAGATAGTATTTTACTCTGTCTAGGACCTACTCAAACATTCTAATAGAAAATATATCCTTCCTTTTAAACTCAAGACTCAAGGCCTTGACCTTTCTTCATAGACAGAGTAAGGATTCCAACTTGTGAAAAGGAATCCAATTCCTACACTCCTGAACAACCTTGATTTGAGTGGTCTCCAGAAGTGTAACGAATGCTTGATCTTGCATAACCTAGTTAATAGATATAAACAATTTTTTAGGTGAGGAGGAACCTCTTACCCAGAGAGCATCTTCCCATTCAGTATTTTCTACCAAATTTGCAGCATTATTCCATCTCAATTGATTTCTCATGAAGGACATGAATGCCCTAAATTGTAATTCCCCTACATGAAGGTTGGGATCCCAAGTTTCATAACCTATCATAATAAAATTATGCATATATAACTCCAATAGAAAATAATGTTATTCATTGTCACTTCTGGAAAAGGAAGCAATAAACTGGTCCTCTGTCTCAATGTGAGCATTATATCCCATGGTTACCATTGATAGCCTATAGGATATGAGTTGTTCCTTTAAAAACACATAATAAATATTCGAAGGAAGTCTTATATTTTTCATAGAATGGGCCAAGAAATTCATGTATTCTTTTTTATATTTCATTTTTTCCACTTCCTGGCTAAACCTCCTCATGGCCAAGGAATAATCATGTTTTTGTAGTTGCTCTGTAATTATTTCACGCGTTTCCCACTTTCTCCGGTCTCTGGAGAAATTTAGTTGTTAATCCAATTCTCTTGTTGCTTGCAGTTGGTCTACCATCTCCTCCATTTTCTGTATTCGGGCTTCATCAGATGGGGAATCTTTGTGGATCTCGTGATTCTCTTCTTTTTCTGCTTCAACTTCCTCATCTAGCTCTATATTCTTCCCCCACCTGCTAATTTTTTCTCGCTTGTCACTAAATGTATCTCTTACCTCTTCACTCTGTTCAACTACCAATGCCATGACCTCTAATACGGTATCCATTTTATGTCCCTCTAATCTCTGCAATTTTTCTTCCAGAGCTGTCATTTCTTCCGTTTGTTTCTGATAAGACCTCCTTAATTTCCAGTAATCCTTCCTTAGCTCATTGTATGCTCTTTGATTTTTCCTAGTAGAACTTGTTGAAGTTCCTTCATCCTATTACCTCATGTCCCTTTGAATGTAGTTGTCTTCCATTTCCATTTTTTTGTTGTTCCCCCATGTTCTACAAGTCAACTTGTTTTTCTTGCCTCTTATTGGTGCATTATGGTGTAGTCGATTATCTCGATATTTTATCAGTTCATTGTTTTGAATGAACGATTTTTATTGATATTGTTGTTCATTTTGACTCCCTGATCTTGACTTGGTCTGGGGCCTTTCCATTGAGCTAGTTGGGGTTTCAACTTGAAAAATACTCCTACTTTCTTTATGAACTGATTTCTTCCTTGGGGTTCCAGGGGTATTCTCCAATGTGTTCCTTCTCTTCTTCGATGCATGCCTAATGCTTGGATATACCCTCATGAATGATTCCCAGGTCTGATTTCTCTTTTGTAGGGAATCTTCCACCAACAACCTAATCAGTCCATGATATGCTAGACTAGTGTCTGGATTCTTACTGCTCTTAAACATTCTACACATCAAATCTAAGGATTTCCATAGGAAATACAACATATTAATATATTTTTTATGTCTTAGATGGTTCATAATTTTAAAATGGATGAGAAAATAGAAAACTAAACTGAACTTCACATGTAATCAAGTTAAGCACTTAGAGCACCACCTCTCCCCATAGAGTTAGCAATGAAACATGTCATGTCCCCTTCTATGTTCCTTGCACTACTTCACCAGGTTCCAAGAACTCATCCTTGAGCAGGTTCATTGGCACTTGTCTTTCAAACCATCTTTCACTTACCTGTGGTAACCTGAGTCCTGCAATGGTCAATTCATCTGTCAAAAATTTTAACCCTCTTACTTCTGCAACTGGATTGTCATATGTGCATGTGAACTGCATTGCAATCACAGCATCTCCCTCCTTCATTTTGTCAAAATAATCCAACCAACATGCCTGTTGAAAAATTGTTTTCACTACTCTGTATCTGTATACCATGTCTGCATTCTCGGGTTCACTTTGGATTGCTCCCCCCGTTATACTTTGTTCTTTGATTGGTTGATTAGAGTGGTGAAAATTATGGCGGAAGGATCCCCATTCGCTGCACTGATGAGAGGTACCTCTAAATCTGGCCCCCAACCAACTCTACGCACAACCCTGTGTCGGACTGTTGGCTTGGTAAGTCATGATCAGTCGTCTTCTACTTACAAGAATCTAATGAAGGATGGTTACATACCTTCCTTACCTGAGAAGAGATGCATGGGGTTCAATGATTGGTTGAGGGTTCAATGATTGGTTGATTGGAGTGGTGACAATTATGGTGGAAGGCTCCCCATTCACTGCACTGATGAGTTGTACTGGTATAATTTTCGTTTGTGGCTAACGATCTGAAATGATGTCCTGGGGTGGATTCAAATATGGTAAGAGTTGATGGGACCTGGGTTAGCTTCTGAAACTGAATGCGCAATGATGTAGATTAATGCTACGTGTGGCGTTGATCCTCCATATGCCGATGATGGTGATGATGTTGGTCCTATGTAGGTAAGAAAGGTTTTGCTACATGGAGGAATCTATTATGTGATACACAAAGTGACTGCAATGTGACAGGTGGAAGTTTTTGCAATGTGACAGAAGGGAATGTTGTGACATGACGGAAAAGGGTTCTATAATATTGCGAAAATGTGTGTTAAGTGGAATGGAAAGGGGTTCCATAATTTTTTGGAAAGGGTGTGTTAAATGGAACGGAAAGGGGTTCCATAATGTTGTGTAAAGGGTGTGTGAAATGGAATGGAAAGGGGTTCTGTAACATTACGAAAACAGTGTGTGAAATAGAATGAAAATGGGTTCTGCAATGTTGCAGAAAGGGTGTGTGAAATGGGTTCTGTAAAGTTGTGGAAAGGGGTTATGTAACGTTGTGGAAAGTGACATATGAAATTCTTGTGGATAGTCTTTAAAAATGCATAAAATTACAGCAGAAGTGACATTAATGACCAAATGAAACCAGGGAAGGAAATGGAAAGGGATGAAAATGAATGGAATATGGTAGGTGTATAGAAGAAGGACAAAAACAAAGTGTCTGTATAATGTCCTTGTAGAGAATTACAAATCAATTTATTAGTAGAAAAATAGAAAAAACCATTTTTTAAGAACTATGTCCCAAAGGGACTTTTACAGTTCAATATATATATATATATATATATATATATATATATATATGAACTCTTATTTTTCGGATGTCAAGATAAGTATCTTGAAATATTTGGTACACCAACATGCATCAATGTTGCGGATGAACGCTCCTTTGGATAATGTTTTCTTATATGAACTTAATAGATGACAATTGGCCATAAGGAGCGTCCCTTAACCATCAATAGTTTTGAGTCATACTATGCCATTATCATAAATTGTTTCGATCTCATATGGTCCTAGCCAACGAGTGTGAAGTTTGCCTTTGAACTTTTGAAATATGGAGTTGTATAGGAGAGCCCAATGACCTTGTTTAAAATAATTTCTTTTGATGAATTGATCATGCTACTTTTAGTCCTTTGTTTTTGAATGATGGATGTACGTTCTATGGAATCCAGCCGCAATTCATCAAGCTCATTGAGTTGTTGTGGGCGGTTATGTTGGGCCTGTGTTAGATCCATGCCTAATTGAAATGCAATTCTTAATGTTTTAATTTCAACTTATATTGGTAGGATGACTTTCTTACCATAAACTAACTGATACGGATTCAAACCTGTGGTTCTTCTCCATGTTGTTTTGTAGGCCCATAAGGCTTCTGGTAACCTATCATCCCAGCCCCTTTGATGAAGTTGGACAATTTTTGTGAGTATGGATTCCAAGATTTTGTTTGTACCTTCTACAAGATTTTGTTGGCCTAGGGGTGATATATGAAGTCAGGATGTAAATTGTGATCCTCCATTAGTAACGATATTCCTAGGAACTCCAAACCTAGTGAATCTCTATGCATATAAAAAGTCTGAAATTGCCTATTCTGTCGCTCGTGGAAGTGCTAATGCCTCTACCCATTTTGTCACATAATTTGTGCATACTAAAATGTATGATTTCTCCCTGGATTGTGGTTTGATGAGACCAACAAAGTCTAATTCCTACTTCTCAAATGGTTCCACAACAAGCTGAGTCTGAAGTGCATTTCATCTAACTGTAGCGGCTACCCCATTCTTTGGTAGCTATCACAGCTTCAGACACTCTCAAGCATATTTAAATATGGTAGGCCAATAATAGCCTAATTGTAAAATCTCATGGCATGTTTGTTTGTCTACAAAGTTTCCTACACATGGGCCATCATGACAGGTTCGTAGAATTGGATAGATTTTATCATCACGAACACATCATTGGATCACCAATTTAGGTCCTGTATAGAACAAATACCCATCTATCTAGGAAAATTTGTTGCCGTGTTGAACAATTTTCTGCTTTTCCTTTGGTGGCATATGCCTTGGGAATTTTCCTGCAACCAAATAATTTGCTACATATGCAAACCAAGGTACATTAGTGGATATAGAAAACAAATGTTCATCTAGAAAAGCATCATCAACTGGTAGAGACTCGTCAGTGCTAGTTATTCTAGAAATAAAATCAACAACCAAGTTATTTTTACCCGGTATGTCCATTACTAAAATATCGAATTCCTATAAGAGCAGTAGCCACCGAGCGACTCTTCCATTTGTAATGTGTTTGTTCATGAGGTATTTAATATAAGAGTGGTCGATGTGCACAGTTATTGGATATCCAGTAATGTAGTGGAGGAATTTATTATAGCATAAATGACAACCAATAATTCTTTTTTAGTGACTGCATACTTTAGTTCTGCAACAACCATATTTTTACTAATGAAATATATGGCATATGGTTTATGGTCTTCTTGTTGGACCAATACTCATCCTATGGCGGTATCAGAAGCATCTGTTGAGATTAGGAAGGGTAGGGTCCAATTAGGTCCTCCTAGGATGGGTGTTGTGGAGACTTTTTGTTTCAAATTTTCCCAAACCACTTTCTGGATAATTAGGTAATTCGAAATCCATTACAGGTTATCTAGCATTATTATTGGGTTTAGGAGTTGGCTGTGCAGAAAGAAGTGGTCTAGGAGGCGGATTCTTCAATGGTAGTGTGAACTAGATTTGTGGAGGAGGATGCATTAATGGTTGTATTGGTGCAAATTGGAATTTGGGGTTTTGCATTTGAGGAGATTGTGATTGGATTTGTTGTTAATTCCCAAATCCTGGATTTCTCCAGTTTGGTTTCTAGGTTTTTTTTTGTGAGGATGGAGGTTCCCAGGTTTGTTGTGGCATAGGTGAATGCCAAGGTTGGGAGTTTGTGAAAATTGTGGATCTTGTGAGACTTGTGATTGGGGTATTTGAGCATTATTCCAGTAATGATTTAATGATTGCATAGGATCCAGAATCATACCTGAGGATCGAGGTTGTCATGGGATATTTTGAGATATAAATTAAATAGGTTCTTCATCTGTCTCTGCTTCCGCATATATGGCCTTAAGTCCTGGAAGAGAGGGGAAATCTTTTGTAGGATGCTCCTAGTCACATAGAAGGAATATTTCCACTTTGTCTAGTGGGAAGCTCTTGAGGGGGTGCATTTTTCTACATTTAGGGAAAAAAATGGCTAAATATTGATCTTCCTCTTCTTGCCTTATATTTTCCTGAAGTGCATCTAATTGAGAACTCAAAGAGCTGAGTATATCAGTTTTAAAATGCTCCAAGAGATTTCCAATCTCCATCCTCAAAACGCTTTGCCTTGAAGTCTTGGTGTTTTTGTTTACTGCGTCTCTGGTCCCTTTTCCTTACCTAGAGAAATTCTTTGAATATCTTCTATAGAGGTCGCATATTTATGCATAACTAAGCAGGGACACAACCCCTGCACCCATTAATTTTAGAGGTTCAATGCAATCATCCCTGATTCCTCGTAAGAGCATATTTTTCAATGTATCATCGATTAAATCATTATGTCTTGATCTTTGCAAATTATATTTAAATCTCTCCACATAGACCTCTAAGTTTTTGTCTTCTTACTGGGTCATTTTTAAAATTGCTTCCTTCCTATCCTTATCCTTACAATATTCTTGATATTTATCCATGAAGACTTTCTTCATTTGAGCCCCGGTTGCAATGCTATCTCCTCCCAACTCCAGGTTATTCAATGTGTCTCGAAAAAGTTTTAGGGTTGTGTTGATTTGTGACGTAATAATAACTCCTCTAGAGGACATCAAATTCAAACAGTAATGTTTCTGGGTCCTCATTGCCATACCATAGAAATTTGACAATGCCAAAAGTGGGATGTTCTTCATATGGTTTGTAAGTGTGGCTCCTGAATTTAGGATCGGGAATTCGAAGGTATTCGTTCTTATGCTTGATTCTTCTCCATTTTTTTATCCTCTGGTTGTCTCCTTGTTTTTTGGAATATGCTCTCCCCTGCCATCTATATTTACCCAAAAACCTTCTAATGTGGCTAATCTAGCTGAAAATGGAGAGTCAATAGACGGTTTCTCCTCACTCAACTAACTGTTAGCACTTAGTTGATGGGAAAGCTCTTCTTCCTAAATAGATTCTTCCTGCTAAGAAAATTCTTTCACTGACATATTTTCATCAATATGGGTTGGTAAGACAGTTATGTCAGTGTAAGTGGTAGAATTATCAAGCCTTTCTTGCTTTGTAATGTCATTAGAAGGTGGCCTCCTTAGATTATGTCTTCCTCTTATTGATCTTCATGCGCTTCCTACATGGTTAGTTCCTAGTGGGGTACCATATGCATATATAATCCTACATGTACTATCCCTTACTCTACGCATGAATAATTGGCAAGATTCAGAATCACAGGGACCTGCAGCAAGCAATATTCCATTGGAATTATATATACGTCTTACTCGTCCTTCCTCAGAAAATCACACAAGACTATTTTCAGAAAATATCCTACAAAACACACTCAAAGGAAAAAATGGAAAAATCGCACCCACATAATCAAAAAAATCAGCCAAAATTACAATGTCCTTGGCAACTCCCTGATAACGATGCAAAAATGATAAGCTTTTATTTTCCTCTTTAATTTAGGTTTAATCAAAAGTTGTTCATGAATTGTCAACCTAGGGTCTCAGAGGCTTATGATCCACCTGTCAAAGTTGATGTCAAACACGACAAATTGGATGATATTTATTACAGAGGAAGTCAATGAATTGGTAGAGCTAGATTAAAGTTCAACTACGTGGTGAATGGTCTTTCTAATAAAATCACTACTACATAAAGTATTTTATTGATCAAATTGAAAGCATTGTCTATTGATTACAACGATTTATCCCACTGTGCTATGAAAATAAATTTAATAATAGTATCAAAATTAACAACCAAGAAATCTTACAGAAAATAAGTTCTATGAAATCAACAACTACAACAATTTAATTGAAATGGACTAATTGAAGTTCAACATGCTTGATCACTACCAACTAGCAACAAAATTATGAGGAATGTCTAATGTGACCCTTCACCATAGAGTTATCCTCTTAGATATCACACTTACAATCCACACTGTTGGCCACTTTTCCCAACTCGCGTGACTGAGGTTTTGTGTAGCTCATCAACCCAGCAAACACCCGCAATACTGGCCCAATAGAGCAAGCCCCATTGGCAACACCTGCGAAGCATTCGCAGTCTCACGCGAAGCAGTCGCAGTCTCACCCGAGATATCTCTTCGATGGGTAACCGCCGAAACCATGTTTCTGTGATTGTTGAGGGATTTTAGTCTCTTGGCTCTCAGCCAAGGATCTCAACGAAGGAGATAGGATGGTTGTACAGAGGAGTCAATCGTGAACGACCGAGCACAAATATATGTCATCGCGCACAACTTTTCCTTTCTTTCCACCTCGTAACTAGCACAACCTATGCAGTGCAACTGACTCATACCAACAGACCATTTACAACTTAAGTCATGACTCAAGACAGCAGCACACAGGCTGATATAAACATGTATATTTCAATGACACCTTCCCAACATTCGTCTACTGATTACAGGATAACATCAGACATTTAAGCATCATCTCAGCATTATACAGAAAGAAAACAACAACCATTCACATAAACATTCACCACATCAATAATCCATTCAAACATAATAGATAACGTGGAAACCCATCTAGGAAAAACCACTAAGGTGCTCTTCATCTGGCATGAGAAAAAGATATAGCACCTTGAGTCTGTAGGATATAGACTGATCTTAATATATGTCTCTATGACTAGACTTATGGTTCTCATGTTCTTTGGTTTTCTCTTCTACCCTACCTCTACTCCTAGCAGTCTATGCACACAACATCCAGATCCGTGGCTCAAAAGCCCCCTATCGCTACCAGACTCCTCCTGAGTCTTCCCTTTCTATGATCCCTACAACATTACGGCCAAACGATCTCCTTCACCATGGACCGCCAATGAACAGACGAACAATCACTGGAAAACTAACCTAGACATAGTTTCGACCAACTGAAAGAAGTTACAACCAACCAACCTAACCAACCTAAATACCTAGGAAACCTTTTTTCCCTTGAATCCCTCCTATTTATACTATTTTATATGGCCATGTAAGGCCGACTGCGTACAGGCAGTCTATTAACTATCACCATTAGCCTCCCTTTAGGCTAAAACTATGGTGATTACGACTTAACACGAGGAACTATCGGCATAACTTACAAATATCCCCTCATACATGTGTAGCTATGGTCTTACATCGCCTTAAACGGCCATGATCTGGATTATGCACCTGTCACTTTCTGGCGTTACCATGTGTGCGCTCCTTCGCTTGCCTTTCCTTCATCGTGCAGCTCTCCATTCTGTCTGTGTTGGTCCTTTGCTTCCTTCGTGATATTTATTTGTTTCTATTGCATGTGCAGTGCACCTTCTTTGCTTGCGTGTGAGCTTCTTCCTTGTGCACCTTTCTCAAGCCAACAGGCCCCCAACCCTCACATGTGTCTTGTCTTGAGCCATGAAGCAAGGAACATATGAGGAGGCGCGATCTACGCGGCAGCCTTTGCAATTTTTTTTTCTTGCACACCTTCTCCTACCTCCTGGATTGTGCACCTTGTTCCTTATGTTTTTTCAGGCGACATTTCTTGCACTACGGCTTCTTTCCATATTTAGAATATTTGCTAAGTTACAACCACGATACAATTTCTTCCTTAGCACCATTGGAAGACTCTTAATGGGGAGTTCCAATTTTTAATTCCTTTGGGAAGGAAAAGTAAGCTATGTGCTTCTTATTGAGACCAACATCCCAATGAACAGTAATGTTGTCTTTACTCTAGGATTCTTTCATCATCTTATCATAGTCTTCCTCCAATTTCACCAAGGGTTGCTAGTGTCCCATTCCGACACAGCAATCCAATTCTTATTATCATTCTCAGGCTCTTGGGGTTTTTCACGTGCTTGCTGAGGCTTGTTCTCTTGATGTTCTTCCTCAATTTCATATTTTCTTCATCTTTCTCTTCACCACCCTCTTTTCCATAGATATGGACTTTGAAGAATTGTCCATATTGAAAACCAGAAAATCCCCACAAGCAAGGGTGGTGGAGGTGATTGATTCGCTAAAATTTGACGAATTTCACCTCAGCAGCATGGTTTATAAGTCATATCTAGCCATGTGGCCCTTCACCGGTCCCTCGACACCTGGAGATCCTGCTTGGATTGCTGGAAGTTGAGTCTGCTCACCAACCTTGCAGACTTTGTCAAATTTGGAAAGGACTCTGGTTCTTACCCCGTAGGGTTTGTCAAATGCGGAAAGAAAATGGTCCCTACCTGAGTCCTCTCTGGTGTCATAGACAAGGCTGCTAACCTACTAAAAAAAAAATAGCCAAGGATGAATTCACCAGAGACTTCTAGCTGGATCAAATTAACTTGTAGACTTTTACCATCTTTCTTATTCCAATCTTCGGAGCTACCCGACACACTAAAGGTTGCAGCAACTACTTTAGCCCATAAGGCTTCTCTCCATGACACATCCCAACCCATTTGTAACTATAACTGGTGCTCAAGCAGCACAACCAAGTGATGTTTTCTCTAGGGGCGCCCATATCTTATAGGAGGAGCATCAGGTCACCTTCCGTGTAGGCTTATCCAGGTGTATCATTAGGACAAGACCTTCCCTTGGTGTAACAGATCCACCTCTGAGATTTGCTATAATTATCGGCATCGTCATTCTTTCGTACTGACATTCATCATTGAATATTGACGTAATGGCCAGTTACCGTCATAGAGTTTCCCATACTTGATCCACATAGGGCGATGTATTGTCACGCATTCTAAATCTTTGTGGAATATTTATGCATTTAACGGCCTGCTAGTGCTTTCCAGCTGTCTAGGGCCTCCCACCATTTTTCTCTTAGCTGGTTTGCTGGCAGGTTTAAAGCGCACCATTCTTTCTGCGCAACCTCTTCTTTGCGTGCAACTTCATCTTTCCACGCAACTTCTTTTTTCCGCACACGATGCATTGGGGATGCCTCTCTTATTGGTTTCCTCATTTTTTTTTGCTTTTGTGCCTTGGATTTATTTCCTTGCATAGATTTAAGTTGTCAGCACCATCTCAGGCTATGTATCAAGACAAACCTTGTCCTAGAATGTCTTTACCATCTGCTGAACCTTTGCAACTTCTTCTGCAACTTCCTCTACTTGCGCGTTCAGCTGCTCAACACGGTCGGAATGGACATGTTCCAATGACTCCACTTCTCTTGATTGTATTATGCCTTGAATTTTTTGCTGCAGAGGTTGAATAATGTCTGTGAGTCGTTCGAATGTTGACTGATGTGTCTCAACCTCAACTTCCCTAGCCTTTTCTTGATCGCGAAGGGTCTGTAGCTCTTGTTGCAGTCTCTTGATCTCTGCATTTTTGACAACCTTTTGTTGGAGGGGAAACTTCCTCATTTCCACCTTGGCAGCACTGATTTTTTCATCTACCTCTCGTGCACTCTACCTGATTATCTCAGTTTGTTCATCCTCGAGAAGCGCTCCCCAAATGGTATCGACAGCATCTACGTCCCTTTCGCAGAGGGTTTCACCTTCTTTGATTTTCTCAACAGCTTCAGACACTATTGTTCTTCTTTCCTCATGCATCTTTGGCGGTGTGCTTGGCATCTTCCTGGATTGCAGATCTTCCACTTGCTGCCTAAGATCCTCCGCAATCTTTGCGAGCCTGGTCACTTTAGCCAAGGAGTCTTTGTCTTCTTTCCCTAATTTTGGTAGGAATACTGCAATGGAATTCTTGATAGAGTCCACCAATGTGACGCGGTTCTGCTCACGTGCTAGTATTTCCTCTTCTTTCTTGGCAAGAAGGGTGATGCGCCCCTCCAGTTCCTACTCCTTCTCCTTCAACAGGGCCTTACACAACTTTTCCTTCCTTTGTTGTTTTGCTTCCTGGTAAGCAACATCATTTTCCCTTAGCCGAATTTTGGATGCGGCTTCCTATTGAATTTTATAGAATTCCTTTAAGGCTAGCTTGGACAAGTCTATCTACACGCTATTATATTCAGAAATTGTGCTTGTCTCTGCGTCTGCCTCTAGTGGTTGCCTCTGAATTACCATTCTGATTGGCGGCACTAATGCTGGTGTAACTAGCAAAATACTGGGATCAACACCATATGTATCAGCTTCCACTATAGCTTTGACATCCTGGATGGCCTCTATCAACTTATTGAGATGGCCCATGACTTGGATAGCAATATTTACTTACTGCATCTTCAGACTAGCAAGTTATCTTGCGTGACCTTAGCAACAGCATCGAAAAGTTCCTACAAATCATCTTCGGTCAATGTATTTTTGTTCGTTGTTCTATCAGCTTTTTTCTTCTTACAGGATGAGTGGCCCTCTTATTACTGCACATGCATCTGTTTCTGTGCATGCTCTTGACTTGGTAGGCACTCTGATGCATGATGGTCCAAGTCATCAATATTATCATCATCCTCATTTTGTTCCTATGATGGATCATCTTGGCTATCGTCACCTTCATGCTCTTCACCATTGAATTGGTGAAGCGGCGGTTCCTCTGCATTTTTCCCTTCAGGCAGCGGATCTGCTAGTGGGTTGTGCCATTCCTCTGGCCAAAGATTAATAATTGCATCCACATTGTCATATGTGACCATGAAGTCCGCATGGTGCACCTATTTGAGTGGATCCTTTGTTGGCAGCAGTGTTATAGTAAGTGCATCAGCTTGAAACTTGATGAATGTAGCACACCTGTGTACAGTCACAGCGTGGATTCTGTGGGAATGCTGGACAACTTCATGCAACGCCTCTCTGTGGACAAAGAATGCAATATTGGTATCTTTTTGGTGATTGTTGTCCACCTTGTCTTCCCACATATTTTGGTACCTTGCCCCAAGGCAAGGTAGTGGGATATCCATCTGGACATAGTCTAGCGGGTTACCCCACACAGTGAACGAAATCAATATCAGCAGCCAGGAATAGTGGAACTTGTAGGTGTCCTCATGCTGGGCCTACAACACATCGTCTATGAGTTCATTTAGTAGGTACCGCGACCAATTGAATCTTCCTCCTAATGCACATAAATCTGCTAGTTCCACCACTGCTGTAGAACATTGAGTGGGTATCACCTTGTGGAATGTCTTACAGGATAAGATCTTGTTAAGTTTCCATATGTTTAGCTAAGACATCAGTATTTCATTTCATTTTCATAACAAAAGAATATAAACAGGATCACTAAAAGATAGACAAGCACAACCATACAAAAGGAATACAAAGATTTATCTTGGGAAAACCCTAAATGGAAAAACCCAGCAAAAGCTTCCTTAATATAGATGCCCCAAAAAGATAAAAGATAAAACCAGCAAGGAGATCAAAGCCTGATCCTCCTCCTTCTCCAACTACTTCTCTTCTCCACTAATGCGCTACACAAGTGAGAGTGTGTGTGTCTCAAATGAGGAGCACTACACCTCTATTTATATTCATCCATTTACTTAAGTTAACTCATTTGACATGTAGGCTCGAGTTAAATCATGTAGGCTCGAGTTACACATGTAGGCTCAAGTAACCACACTGGGGTGCTGATGACCCACCTTTACATTTAGAGGGGACTACCTCATGACTCTTATTAGTTCTTCTGATTAGGAGGATCAGGGTACAATGTAATACAAGTGGTTCCCCCGGTAGGACCATCGGGGGCCATAAAAAGATACATATAGAATATTCTTCGAAGTTACAATATTTCAACACTCCCCCTTAATGAGAAGGGTATTCTATAGCAACATCAACAACAACAAGAGTAGAGATAGGGAAAATCATCAACATCAACAGGGTAACACATCTATAAATCATTGGAAGCTTTTCAATATCATGTAGTCTTCATCTTCAATCTTCAGTCTTCATCATCAGCAACATCTTCAGTCTTTGATCCGCAACATATTCAGCATTTTGATCTTTCAATTAGCAACGACATCTTCAGCACTTGGACCTTTCGATCAGCAACAACATATTCAGCATTTTGACCTTTCGATCAGCAACATCTTCAGCACTTTGACTTTTCGATCAGCAACAACATCTTCAGCACCTTGAACTTTCGATTAGCAGCAACATCTTCAGTACTTTGACCTCTTGATCAGCAATATCATCATCAACACTTTTCCCTTTCGATCAGCAACAACATCATCATCATCATATTCTGATTTGTCGATCATAATCATCATCACATTATGATCTTTCGATCAGAAACATCATCATCATACTCTGATCTTTCAATCAGAAACATCATCTACTCTGATCTTCCGATCAGTACGACATCATCATCATCAGCAAAAACCTGCAATCCACAACTCAAAGACAAAAAAAGTCTTTGGATCACTTTTGGACTTAAAGTCCAGGGATGATACAATCCCACCATATTCTTGACAACCGAAGTTACCGGATTGATTATGGGAGAATCATTCCCTATCACTTTAGGACTAAGTCCAAGGACGATGCAATTCTACCACATTCTTGAGGACCGAAGCCACCGGATTGATTACGGGAGAATCAGTCCCTATCACTTTAGGACTATGTCCAAGGATGATGTAATCCTACCACATTCTCAAGGACCGAAGCCACCGGATTGATTACGGGAGAATCAGTCCCTATCACTTTAGGACTATGTCCAAGGATGATGCAATCCTACCACATTCTCGAGGACCGAAGCCACCGGATTGATTACGAGAGAATCAGTCCCTATCACTTTAGGACGATGTCCAAGGATGATGCAATCCTACCACATTCTCGAGGACCGAGGTCATCGGATCTATTATGGACAAATGTCCCGGGATGATACAATCCCTCTTCATTCTCGAAGACCGAGGTCTCCGGATCACTTTAGGGAAATTTCCCAGGGAATATACAATCCCACCACGTTCTCGAGGACCAAGGTCACCGGATCTATTGTGGACAGATGTCCCAGGATGATTGTACAATCCCTCTTCATTCTCGAAGACCGAGGTCTCTGGATCACTTTAGGGCAAGTACCCAGCGATGATACAATCCCATTGCAACATCACTACTCCCCCTTTCGGGGAAGATCTTTTCGAACCACACCAAGCTTATCTAGAAAGTGTTCGAACTCTACTTGAGGCAGAGGCCTTGTCAGTACATCATCATCTACATCTTCAGTATGTGAATACTGAACTATCACCATCTGTATCTCCAGTATGTGAATGCTGAAAGCATCATCATCTATATCTTCAATATATAATTACTGAATCACCATGATCTGTATCTACAGTATGTAAATACTGAAATATCATCTATATCTTCAGCATGAGAATACTGAAATCATCATCATCTATATCTTCAGTATGGGAATACTGAAACATCATCATCTCTATATTCAGTATAGAAATACTGAATCACCATCATCTGCATCTACAGTATCATCATCTGCATCTTATCTTGTATGTAGAAATACCGTATTTCTACGTGTTACGTCGGAACACAGGGTTCTTTGTCATCACAACTATGTTTATCACATAGAATCATTGTAGTGTCCATCTTCAGGTCAAAGAGCCCTGATATCAGCTTCTGAAGCCATATGGATTCACAACTTAGTAGAGCAATATGCTATGTATTCTGCTTCAACCGTGCTAAGAGAAACACTGGACTATTTCCTGCTAAACCATGAACTCATAGTAGACCTCAAACAAAAGCATCTACCTGATGTGCTTTTCCTATCTGAGATACTTCTAGCCCAATATGCATCTGTGTATCCATACAATATATACTCATGGCTACCCACATAGTATAGACCAAAGTCTATAGTCCCTTTCAGATATCTCATCACATGTTTTGCAGCTACTAGGTGAACTCGTCTTGGTTGAACAAGATATTGACTTAAGGTGTTCACAGCAAAACAAATATCTGGTCTGGTATTTGTTAAGTACATCAATGAATTAATGATCTATCTGTAGTGAGTCTCATCCACTAACTCTAATGAGTCATCAACTAACAGCTTCAGGTTGGATTCCATGGGTGTGGCCATGACTTTGCATTCCAACATATTGAATCTCTTCAATATCTCTACCACATACTTTCCCTGGTTGAGAAAGATTCCTTCTGAACTTTGCCATACTTCTAGACCTAGGAAATAATGCATTAACCCAAGGTCTCTCATCTCAAATTCTTCTGATAGTTTCTTCTTGCTTTCCATGATCTGTTTCTCATTCCTAGTCAAGAATAAGTCATCCACATATAGTAATATAATGACAAGTACATCTTATACAACCTTGTAGGAAAGGTTAGGATCGACTTTACTCTTGGAAAATCCCATGCTCATTAGGAAACTATCTATTCTTCCATGCTAAGCTCTGGGAGCTTGCTTTAGGCCATAGAGGGCCTTCTTCAACTTGCATACTTGATTCCATCTGTCTTCAACTTCAAATCCTCCTGACTATTTGATGTAAAACTCTTCCTCAATCTTACCATTAAGGAAGGCTTGTCTTTACTTCTTCATGGAAGAAACTACCATGATAGTTTTGAAGGAAGTGTACCTTGCTTCCTGGAGTAAGTGTCTCTTCAGAATTAATTCCCTCTTTCTGATAGAAATCTCTAGCCACAACTCTTACCTTACTTCTATCATCAACATATCTTATATTGCAAATCCATTTGGAAGATACCACATTCTTGATTTCTGGTTTGAGTACTATATCCCAAACATCATTCTAGTATCATAACATCTTCTATCAGTTTGTCTTCTGAGTTCATCAACATATCCTAGTCTTCTGCATTCAACCTTGAAGGTTGGAACCCACTTTACTCTTGGTAAAGTCTCGATGCATCACAGAGCTATCGATCATGTCGTGCCATGTCGAACTCAGATATAATTTTCTGTAGTCACTCCCCCGTAAGTGGAGTATCATCTTCCCTCTTCATTCTGTACAGGTGGTTCTATGCTTGATATATACTGGTCAATAGAGTATGTCATGTCATAGTCTATTCTTTCTGGGGAGAATCACGAACCTTGATTTGTACACTTGTTCCATCATATCGTATACATCATTCCCCATGATCAACTGTTATTCTTTGATCATATCTTCTTTCATAGCATTCTTTTCTTCATATTGAGTTATCTCTTGTACCCATGGTGGTCTTCATCCTTCAAGGTGGATCTACCACTCTCTGAATCTCTTTCTTCCGTCATGGTGTCTCTGACCCTGGGAGCTTCAGATTCATGTTTATTGGAGTGAATTTTGAATTGTCATCACTTGTTCTTTGGAACAAGTCTCATCCTTCTTTTCTTGTAGGAGTTTGTACATGACCTTTCCTACAATTCAAATGCACCAGTTGCATGGTTAGAACTATTTCATAAAACATATGCATAACGAAAAATTCTTATGCATCATGCAACTGTTTAGTCAATACAACATTCATCCATATCTCACATAAACTTTCTAGATTGCTTCCATCTCCACCATGACATTATTGAGATTGTGCACTAGTCCAATATGTCAGCAAAGAGGTTTGATAAGTAGCAATGGAGATTTGTATAGCACCATGAGCTACTTACCCATCACATGCATATTAGTAGTATACAGTCATTAATGCAAACAATCTATCATGCATAACACATCAACTAAATATAATCAAATGCATAACAATAAAATATCATTAAATGACAATTGAATACTTATCTTTTTGTTTGTTTCGTGGGTAGACTCCTTCTTGATCATTATGCTTCATCATCTTCTTCATTCATGAAATCATCATTTCGTATCCAGATGATAATATGGATAAGAGGTTCTTTAAGAATTGAGTTCTTCATATTCCTCATCGCTTGAGGGATCTTCTTTGAATGGTGAGAGCTTGATCTTCAATTGCTTCCATCTTTCTTCTTCTCTTCTTATGAGACGAGCTTCTTCTTCTTCCAAAAGTTTGTTGAAAGTAATTACTTCCTTCTGGCACACATTCTTTGCATGAATGAATCCCATGATCCTAGGAGGCCATTCAAGGTGGCTATCACCACTTCTGCATTCTCCACTTCTTCTTCTACCGCTTCAAGTTGTTCTGGATTCTGGATCTTCACATTCTTCAACTGTTTTCTCAAAGCCATCTTATGATTTAAGTTCTTATATTCAAATATCTTGGTCAAGGAATCAAACATCTTAGGTGTCTTTGGGGAGACACTTGTGGTACAAGTTGATTCATGACTGAATCAACAATGATCTTCTTGGCCTTGACCAAGTTCTTCTTGTGTAAGGCTTCTAGCCTCATCTCCCTCTGGAACTGGAACCTCTATACTCATGTAGGTGTCCAAACCATTTTCTTCAGAGAGATCATATACTTCTAGGCTTGGAATTTGTCAACTTCACCAATCTTATCATCAAGCCGATGTGATAGATCACTTTGAAATGAGAACCTCAAATGAAAATAGCAAAGGATTAGATCTTACCGATTTGAGGTGTCCATCTTGGTTCCGAAGCTCGCTAGTCTAGGGTTTGTCACAGAAACCATAATTTTCAAAAATTGGAATCTTTCAGATCTGATTGGATAGACAGATAGATCTCTTCAAATGGAGCTGTCCAATGTACTCCTTTTCTGAAAAAAGTGGAGGGAAGCTCCCAGAACAGGAAGCCCTAGATTTCCAATTTCTTCTCCAAAAATGCCTGTTACTATTTCTATGATATCTCTGTAATTACGGATCCTCTGTGTCTAAAATTATGCACAGAGGTAACCTCGCATGTCCCTGATACAAAACCATAGGTTTAATCAGAATTCGTTTTACCATTTGGGATTTATGATCCTTTTCCCAAGGTGACCTGTTACAAGACTGTTCAGAACAGTGAAGTTGTACGGCATGCCACATGTCACTGGTTCATCTTCTGAGTTTGATATTTAGACCACTAAAATTAAAGTCCGTACACTTTCCAGGAAATCTTCAGGAATTCCATTTGGACCTCTGTAGCCCAAGATATTGCAGTTCTCCCCAAGTGTCCTGTTTAGGGATGAATTTTGGAAGAGGCTAGAACCCTAACGTGGAGGGAAAATATCTCCCAGAATATAGAAAATCGGAGGCTAAAATTTGGACACAGTGTACCTCAGGACTTGATATTCGGTCCCTACAATTTTCATCCTTTGAGCCTTCTCCAATCTCTGGATATAGAGAATGTACCAAAACTTAGCCGTTTTAGTACTTAGGGTTATTCTAGCTAGGGGTCAAACTAGGGTTTGACTTTCCCAGAGTTTCACCCAACCAAATTTCTTGATCCAGGTCTCTAAACTTTGGTTTTGATGAGGAGAAAAATCCTATGCTGGTCTCACTCAAAAATTCCTCTTCTGTAGAAATCCCTAATTTCCGCATCGAAAACTGAAAATGCTCGAAATTGAATTCCGCTTCGACAAAAAGATGCGCCCTTCAATGGAGAGTCAGCCTAGCATACTTTTGCTGATGGATTGTGGAGAGAGACCCAAAAATTAAGAAGCCCTAGCTTCTGTAGCTACACAATGTCTTTTTCTCAGGTTAGCTTTGATACCATGTTGAGTTTCCATATGCTTAGCTAAGACATCAGTATTTCATTTCATTTTCATAACAAAAGCATATAAACAGGATCACTGAAAGATAGACAAGCACAACCATACAAAAGGAACACAAATATTTATCCTAGGAAAACCCTAAAGGGAAAAACCCAGCAAAATATTCCTCAATATAGATTCCCCAAAAAGATAAAAGATAAAACCAGCAAGGAGATCAAAGCCTGATCCTCCTCCTTCTCCAGCTACTTCTCTTCTCCACTAATGCGCTACACAAGTGAGAGTGTGTGTGTCTCAAATGAGGAGCACTACACCTCTATTTATATTCACCCATTTACTTAAGTTAACTCATTTGACATGTAGGCTCGAGTTAAATCATGTAGGCTCGAGTTACACATGTAGGCTCAAGTAACCACACTGGGGTGCTGATGACCCACCTTTACAATTAGAGGGGGCTACCTCATGACTCTTATTAGTTCTTCCGATTAGGAGCATCGGGGTACAATGTAATACAAGTGGTTCTCCTAGTAGGACCATTGGGGGCCACAAAAAGATACATATATAATATTCTTCGAAGTTACAATATTTCAATAGATCTTTGCGGCGACGCACACACTTTTGTCCTGAATGGGCCCAATCAAGAAACCCCGGCCCACTCGCTAAAGGCTATGCTTCCTCTTGATAAGGTTAACATCTTGTTTGGCCAAGTATGACACAGGATCGACGCCTTCATTTGGGAGGCCCATGATCCTTGAGATTAACTCAGCATCAACCGGATAGGGTTGATCCAACCATAGGCATCCTCTGTGGAAGCAAACTAGTAACTGCTTTACATACGTATTGACTTGTACACTATGGCCAAAGTGAGGCATGAACAACATGTCTATGAGACCTGAGAAGGAAATTCCCTTGGCCGAGTCCTTTGGCCTAAGCACCTGGGCGTTACTTGTGGCAGACTATTCCACGACAATGCAGTCTGTTATCTGTAGTCCTTCCTACTGCCAAGTGTAAAAGTCTGGGAAATTCAACCTAGCCAGCTCAGGCAAGATATCCTTTAGCAAGTTAATGTTGTTAGGAATCCGTGGTGATACCAGAGTGGTCATTTCCTTCTTTGGGAGATCCCCCTCCTCTACATTGGCTCTCCTTGGTCGATGTGATGTAGGAAATTCAGTTCAGCCCGCTCTATCTTCAGCTCTCTTTGTGGTAACACACCTTTGTTCTTGATATCTTATGTTTGCTCATGAACATGTTCCTTTCCTCACTCCTCCAAAGTGGTTGGAGCCTTGCGTTTTCTTTGCTACGGTGGTGGTGGTGCAGACGCCTCCCCTGGCTACGTCTCATCGGGTCGCCTTGGCTCTCTGTCAGGTGATACAGCTGCTTGTTGCTTGCATGTTCTTGCTATGGGGTCATTCTATGGTTGTTACACTATGGATGATTGTATTTCTTGCTCCTTTCCAATGGGGCAACCAGAGATAATAGTGGCGTCCGATGCCTCACTGTCACTGGGGATGTTAATTACCATGGACGTCAGCATAATTGAACAAAGATAGGAGGGTTTGGCTTCGTAATCACATGGATCTGGTTTTCTCAGGTCTCACTATGTGTAATAGAGTGCTTGCTGGAGAAGCTGAATATTTATCTGGCCCTCTGCATCCTGCAATCATCATTTGACAGGGGATCAAGGTCTAATCATCCTCCCGGATTGCTTCCACCGACACTTTATGCATTAACTTTTGTAGCTTTCTTTCTGGGCTGTACTTGTCAGGCTAGTTATGGCAGTTATGCCGAGGATGGGTGATGGGATCAAAAAGTACGCCACCTTGTTCCTCATGCTACATTGAATTAATGTTAGTTAGTTATCACAGCTACCAGAATCTTTGTCAAGGATTCGTAGCTTAATTTTGGTCAGCTTGTCATTCCCGTTTTTTTCTTCCTTTTTCTAATTTTTTATTTTTGCTCCGCATGCTAACGGATTTTTAGTTAATTGTCTTTTTCCGCGCTTTCTTTTCCTTGCTTGAGTTCGCACTGTGAATTTCTTCTTACATGCTTCATTACTTGCGGTTAACTCTTTTCCTTTTATGGTGGTTCTGTTGCAATCCTGCGAGAGAGTAGGTTATGTCTTTTGGCCTTTTTTTTTTACATTTTAACCCAGGATGTAATGAGCATCATAGTATGGCTTTAGGCGACTGCCATTCACCATACCCATGACATAGGTACCATATAGCTTCTGAAGTTTTATTGCGCCCTCATCAGTAATGTGCACAATCCTATATGGCCCTAGCCAATGTGTTTTTAGCTTGCCTAGGTGCTTGACCAAATTGCTGTCATACCGTAAGACAAGTCTTCCTTCTTCAGATGGATTAACTCTGATATATTGATCATGCCATGCCTTTTGTTGTTGCTTACTTGGTTGAGAACTTAGTCGTAGGGTTATTTTCATCTCCCCAAGTCTCTCACTATTCCCCTCATTTCGTCGAAGTTGGTATGGGATAGGTTCTAATACTCATGCAGTAGATCGAAGATCTTTGCAATTGCTTGATCATCACATTAATATTGGCTATTGGCGAACTCTGGGTTATTTGGCGATCTGATATGTACTTCCTTGATTTTCAGGGTTTGGAGGAACTGACCACTTGAAATGCTAATTCCTTCTACTTCTTGTGTGCCATCTGCTTCTAGTTTGTTGATATTAATTAGATCATCATCTAGGTCTCTGGTTATACTGTACTACTGAATGGTTGCACTGCATTGGTGAGAATTAGCCTCTTTGCTAGGGATCTCATCAATTATACTCCTTTTTTTCTGTCTGAAGCGTAGTGTCAATTGTAGGGTGCTCGTCAGAAAATTCAATTGTATGCGCAACCTATTGGGATCCTTGTCGCATCTTTGCAAAGGTATACGAGGTTTCAGGTGTCATTTCCAATGTATATATGAAAGCCTCATAGGTGGGTAGCTCCCTTGACTCAGTCTCCACCCGTCGCACAGACCTTATAATTCTTGCACACCTTCTCATAGAGACTTCATGGAATCTATTTTGCCAACCCTCTAAAGCCTCACTTGATTCAGATGTACATGAACTCACGCATATCCAGCTCAGATTTCCATCTGCTGTCGGATTGGTATAATCTTTTTGCATAGCTATGATATTGTAGATCTGGTCAAGGTAGTCATCTTGTCCTCATTATAGACAGGCTTGACGTATCTTTGTCCCTCAAATGGATCGATAGGTGATACTACCCTCATTTCCTCATCTTCGAATGAGAGGATCCTTTTCTTGAAATTTATGATGGTCTGATTGTCTATGGCCCAATCTATTCCTAGCAGAGCGGGGTATGGGTTCATGTCATCAACAATGTTAATGACTTCAAATTCTGCGAATGTGCGTAATCCTTTGACATCGACGGGTACATTGCTCACCCGGGCCAATGGGTAGGACCTTCACCTGATTAGCAAGTCGCAAATGGATAGGAGACCAGTCCAAGCGCGGCTTGCCCATAATTTCCCAAGTTTGTCGTGTCAAAATATTGACATCTGAGCCTAGATCCAAGATGATATAATCCATGTCGTAGTCACCTATCTATGCATTCATCCTCAACTCGTGGCTAGTTTTACATTTTTTTTGTACTTGGTTAACTTTCTTCTCAGGTTGCGGTTCTACAAGAATCTCTTCTATCATTGATTGTAGTTTTGCAATAGCATCTTTATCTTGCATTAGTGTTAAACAACTTGACAGAAAGGTTCTTAGATTACTAACCTTTGGTGGAGCTTTCTACTGCAATATGTTGAAACCGTTCAGGAATGTCCTTGACTTTTGTGGAATTCGACGGTACTTCTGTGCTGATGAATTCTGATTGTACATCCCAAAATATTTTGTTTCTGTTTCTGGATGGTCGGTGGCTCCTTTTTCTGTGCCGTTGATCTCACTTGTGGCTGCAGTTTCTCTTGTGGTTTATCTTGGTTTTCTCCAGTCGTCGCACTTCCTCGAGTTACGATAGCGATGTTCAGGTCTCGTGGTTCAACCGAAATCATCTGAACATTCACATTTGGATTTGGGTTCAGATTCTGCGGAGGGTTAGGTGCTACAATGGTCGTTTCTTTCCACTTTGCGATCAGCTATGGACATTGTTCGAAATTATGGTCGTGTCCCTTACAGTATGAACATGTATTCGCAGGCTCTAAACAATCTCTAGCATAGTGACCCGGTTTTCCACATTTATAGCATGTAACTTGACCTCTTCCTCTACCAAATCCTTCGCCTCCACCTCTTCCTTAGAAGTTTTTGCCACCCCTTCCCTGCGAGTGTGGTTGTTGTGGTGGGTACTGGTTCTATTGGTAGTGTTGTTGATAGGGATTTTGTTGTGTGTACAGCTGCTGAAGCGCATACAGTGGTTGGTACTGGTTGGGTGGGAACTGTGCAAGCTGATACGAGGCTTACGCTTATTTAACCTGAGCGAACCATTCATTTTTCATTAAGTAGGTGTCAACAGTATTTTCTTTTAAGAGCTGATATGCTAGAATTTTAGAATCCAACCAGTCTTCCATTTCCTTCTTCACCAGGTGCCACAACATTTCCCTCGATTTGATCAATAAGGTCCAGGCAATGGAACCATTTGATGGCCACTTTTCCCAACTCGCACGACCCAGGTTCTGCGCATCCTGTCAACCCAACAAACACCCAAGATACCTGCCTAACAGAGCAAGCCCCATCGACAACTCCTGCGAAGTAGGCGCACTCTCACCCGAGATGTCTCTTCGATGGGTAACCGTCGGAACCATGTTTCCATGATTGTCGAGGGATTATAGTCCCTTGGCTCGCATCCAAGGAGCTCAACGAAGGCAACAGGATGGCTGGACAAAGGAGTCAGTCATGCACGACAAAGCACAAATATATGTCATCGTGCACAACTTGTCCTTTCTTTCCACCTCGCAACTGGCGCAACTTGTGCGGTGCAGCTGACTCATACCAATAGACCGTTTACGACTTAAGTCGTGACTCAAGACAGAAGCGCACGGGCCGATATAAACATGTATATTTCAATGATGCCTTCCCAACATTCGTCTACTAATTACAGGACAACATCAGACATTTACTCATCATTTCAACATTATATAGAAAGCAAATAAAAACCCTTCACATAAACATTCACCACATCAATCATCCATTCAAACACAATAGATAATGTGGAAACCCATCTGGGAAAAGCCACCAAGGTGCTCTTCATCTGTCATGAGAAAAGGATATAGTACCTTGAGTCTGTAGGATACATACTGATCTTAAGATATGTCTCTACGACTTAGACTTATGGTTCTCATGCTCTCTGGTTTTCTCTTCTACCCTACCTCTACTCCTAGCGGTCTGCACACATAGCAGCCAGATCCACGACTCAACAGCCCCCTATCGCTACCAGACTCCTCCCGAGTCTTCCCTTTCTATGATCCCTACAACATTATGGCCAAATGATGTCCTTCACCATGGACCGCCAATGAACAAATGAGCAATCACTGGAAAAATAACCTAGACATAGTTTCGACCAACTGAAAGCAGTCACAACCAACCAACCTAACCAAACTTTTTTCCCTTGAATTCCTCCTATTTATACTATTTTACATGGCCATGCAGGGCCTACTGGATACATGCAATCTGTTAACTGTCACCATCGACCGCCCCTCAGGCTACAACTGTGGTGATTACGACTTGACACAAGGCACTATAGGCATGACTTACAAATATCCCCTCATACGTGTATAGATGCAGGATTACGCCGCCTTAAACGGACATGATCTGGATTCTGCACCTGTCGCTTTCCGGCTGTTACCACTTGTGCGCTCCTGCGCTTGCCTTTCCTTTGCCGTGCACCTCTCCATTCTATCTGCACTAGTCCTTTGCTTCCTTCGCGGTCTTCCTTTGTTTGTGTCGCATGCGCGGTGCACCTTCTTTGCTTGCACATGAGCTTCTTCCTTATGCTCCTTTCCGAGGCCAATAAACACATTCCTTTGTGTTATATAATGATTAAAAACAATTGCACTAATTAATCACATCACAAATCAAGAACTCACTCTTTGTTATGATCAATACTCTAATTTAAAATAACAATTCAAGTATCAAATTACATGCACAAAGAAAATCCTAACTATAACAACACCTGTCACTAGAAGGGGGGCCTTCCTTCAGGAACAAGAGATGAACAAGCCAATCACTCAAACAAAATTGACTAACACATCCAAAATCAAGAAAATAGAAGTTTTATATAATAGAGTCTGGTTACAACAGTGTTCAATAGATTTGTGCAAGATGATGGTTGGTCTTCCTTAGAGAGGAATCCAAGTTTTTATACATCAACACCCACGGGAAAAATTATGAAGAAGTGTACAGTTACAACCAATTTCCAAATAGATCTCATCTTGTTAATTTTCAAAAGATCTCGTGAGTCAATCCAGGGCTGGTACCGTGAAGAGTGGAGGTGGTTCTAAAAGCATTTTGGAACATGAAAACAAATCTGTTGAATAGATTGCAGATCATTGAAGGGTGCCAAAACTGTTGAGTTGGATATATAATTATTGATCCCAAGATTGGTTGTGGAATTGTGAATACGCTAAATATGTTGACCAAAATAATGTATAATGACCAGCAGGATCGCCTTTAATTAACTAGGAGTCTCGATCGAATGATCGAACTATATATACTAGAACTGCTTGTCTAAAATTAATTTTCTCTTGCATAATATATATAAACTTGAGACTTATCTATAAGTCTTTCATCTCTCCACAATTACTTCGTTCTGCAACCTGAGATTGTAACAACCATGAACCTAAAACACCACTTCTTTCATAGACAATTATAGCATCATAACTCGATCCAAATCATCAGCAAATGAAAAATATCAAGGAAAGCATAATCAATCCTTACAAAAGCCAAAACCTTGCTAAATTTGGTCAAGAGAGCTAGTGGTGACATAGGAATAGATTAGAAAGTTAATAATGAGGTAAAAAGAAGAGAACAAAAAGTGCCATATACACAACCCTTCACACTTCACATCACTTTCTTGTTGGTTTTGTTTCGACGATGTGGGATTCATTATGGGCTTCCTTCGAGTTTTCCCTGTTGACATCATTACATCATTTGGGAATTAGATTAGATATCATTTTAGTACCTTGGTACTTGCATGCCTTAATGGCAAGTTTCCTCACTTCCAACAATGGGCTCACATCATTGGCCTCTAATCAAATGATTCTAGTGTTAGACGCCATCTCATTATTCACATTCATTGGAATGCATAATGATACCTTGAGAATCATTGTCAATGATTGGTGATGTCCCTCACACTTGTTAATGATTTACATCATTGACCAGTAATCAAGTGGTTACTACCATGTTCAACTTCAGTAATTTATATTGACATGGTTAGATTTGTATCTATTTGGGATTAGGTAGAAGACCTTGGGTTTCTTCGACTGACGTATTTTTATCATATCCAGGTTAGGAAGGTGATTTTTTTATTAGGTTCCTACATGGACATCATGTTGGTACCCTTATTCTTACTGTCACATAGATCCACTTTGTATTGGCCCATGGCTATGTAGTAGCCATCTTGTAGACCCACTATGTATCTCTTCATGGCTATGACTTACTATTGTCATACATACATGGATCCACATTGTATTTTTTGTGGCTATATTCGTTGATCAGTACTTTCATGGATATGTGGTGTATTGTTTAGGGTCCATGTTTGGAGTCCGTTCAGAGCATGGGGATTCCCACCTCGAGGTTGTTAGACATATTGTTTGATGTTTTATTACATTTCTTCTTTGGCTCTCTTTCAACAATCGTTGCAGACTTATTTTTGGTAAAGTGTTTTGGTCATCAGTCTCCTTCTGACCTCACATTTAAGGGGGTAGTTGTTATATCTCAAATTGTCACATCATGTGTCTTATGTGGTTCTTCATGTTCACCACCATGAAAAAATGAGTTTAGTTTCCTCCTTGGGGTGTTAGGACCCTTCATAATGTGACCCTTCCATCCCCTAGTCAACATTGGAAGCTTCCATGACATGTGGAGCTCAAAACTTGACTTAACCAACACCCAAATTGACCTCCTAAACATATTTTCGCCCCCTCCCAATTGTCCTAGGGGAAAAGAATTCCACATTTTCAATCCCTATAGGCTTATGGAGGAGCAGAAGTTGCTCTGTGCACAGTTCAAAGGGAGAAAAAATCCCTTTTTGACTAGTTTTCCTTATTTTTTGGATCTTGATTCAAGCCTGATTGTGGGCAGATATGTATGGGATGGTGTTCCTTCGAATCCTCCCTCATCTTCCCTTCCATTCACTCATTAGTATGATGAAGATACTTTATCCTAATTATTCTCATTTGGATCCATGACTCTCTCCTAGTAGTTGGTCTCCCAAGTGCTACAAAAGGAGGGACAATGATCCATGGGTTAGAGGGAAAAGATCCTGAAAACACTAACCTTTGATACTATGATTCTTGGAGAACACTCATAAGGAGGTTAGTTTTATCCTGTAAGCCTTGCAAGGGTGATGTTAGAGAGCTTGGAAGAAGATGTTGCTACATTGGACATTAGGTATTGCACATTGTATAGCTTACTTTCATATTTCTTAATATGAACTTCACTAGTATAAAATGAGACATAAATGACAAGTCGAACAAAAATTTGGTCACCACGGTTTTTTCAGGGTATAAATGACCAAACTTGAGTGAGCCAAATAACAACTAAATTAAAAATGACCACATAACAATAACAATAAGAATATGAATTGGTCATTGTTAGTTATGTCACTCCAACAAATGAAAAATTGCAATATTGACAATGAAGTTGTACAATTTATTAAATTTTAACACTACATATGGATTCAGAGACCCCCATGTTGGAGTTGTGTTGATCTTGAAATTTTTATAACCCCTTCAAGGGCCATCTTCATATCCAATCAAGGATTTATTTGTGAAAGAGGTAAGGTAGGGGGTTCATTCACAATGAAAGAGTCTAATAAAGAAGTCAATGTTTATAGTGAATGGGGGAAGGTCATGATTTTGTTTGCAGAAGGATGTTGACCTTTCTTACCTGATATTGAAGGATTCAAATTTAAGATAGGTTCTAACAAAATTTGGAGAGGGATTCAAGGTCTGACATAGTCCATTGCTTGAAGTATTATGGGGGGACGTAATCAGTCACCAAGCATGAATGGCCAACAAGTTAAAAAGAAGTCGACAATAGGTGAAATCAAAACAAGGCTAGTAAGACAATGCAAGCCTTGATGATGTAAGAACCCTTGAAAGGAAACTTCCGCCAACAAGCCAAGACTAGAAATGGAGGTTAGGGAAGCTATTTCGAGTATCACGAGAGGTTCTCTCCTAGTATTAAGGTAGACGTATAATGAGTTGAGAAGAAAACAAGGGAGAGGCGGGGCAATACTTCATCCAAGGACATCGATATTGAACTCATCCATTGGATGCTAGACATATGTTTCTCTCGCAATTGAGACATAATGCCTTTCAAGCTAATTGACCTTTACTGGCACACCAAATTCATCATTTCTCAAGTAATTCAAGACCAATGAATGAAGTTGAGAAATAGATTATTGATGTATTGAATTTCTCAAATATATATTTTAGTGCTCTCTTTTTCACTTTATCACATCTACTTTACTCTTTTTATGGGTCCAATTAGACGTACCATTGCACCTTTTGGAGCCAATTGCCTTTTGGGAACGAGAGAGTTGACTTTGAAAAGAGGAACTCATTGGAAGATGACCCTTTTGATGGTAAAAATATCAAGGACTGTATGTGGCTAACATTCAGGTTAATAGTGCATTAAACCATTAAGTGAAAGCGCGATACAGAAGTTTGTTCACATTGATCAGCAATAAAAATTTGAAAGGCGAAAAACTCACGCTGAGCAGCAATAAAAATTGGAAAGTCAAAAAACAGAGGAGTAGGATATTAGTAATCCAGGTCTATAACTATGAATAAATAATACGGAAGATAGAAAAGGTGCCTTCTAATGCAAAAACTAGGACCACGAGTAAGACATAACACAGATTCCATGCTAATCTGCCACCACAATTCAGGCTCGGGTTAATATGATTATTTACCAACTCAAAAATTACTTTAATATTAAAATTAAGCCCATATAATCCATCGTATTGCTACAACTGTGCTATCATACCTTAAATTTAAAATTTAGGAGGACGCTTCATCCTTCACCCAAATTGTAAGGATCTTTCATCCTCTAATAAAGGTCTATCGACATCATCACCATATATAACAAGATAATCCCCATATAATACAAGACGACAACTTACAGCGCAAAACAACTTTACAGTAGACAAAACAAGCAGAGAAACAGAAAGAAGAATGTATACTGACAACTTCATTCAGCCCATGGACTAAACTTTCATGTACACATTCAAAAATAATTACTTTAATGTAAGTAGTGTTGTAGTCATAATAGAAATGGTAATTACACTTAAGAAACACTATACTAAGTTCAGGGAGCCTTTTAATATGCATAATGCCTACCTATAAAATTGGAGGTAATCAGTATGATGTAAAGAAGCCTGATAGATATATAATTCAAGAAAGCCAAAGAGGCTCTGCTCTCTCTGCCTTTACTTAATGCTGGTTAAGTGGAAGTGATCTCAAACCATTCACTACAATATGACACTATTTCAATCACATGCAAAACACATACCCTAACCCTAACAGCAAAAACTAAAATGCACTGAACGCCTTGGCCCTCATAAGAAGCTTAAGTTGCATCAGTTCCTTTGCTGAACAGAGCAGGTGTTGTTGCCATTAGCTGGTATGTCTAGATAAAACCATTAATTGGTAAATTTCAAACTGAAACATTCAATTTGGAGGTAAACTTATTAAATTGGTAAAATTCAAACTGAAACACGTAATAGTAACTGCTAGAAAACAACATTAATCTACTGAATTCAGATAGTACTCAGTAGTTGTTGGTTGATGGTTCAGTTGACAGCAAATGTGTGGAAGACAAACTAAAGTAAATCTAAAATTCCAATCCAAGTTGAAAAATGTAATTGGTAAAACTACAAAATGACAAGAATCTAGTGGACATTAAGTCGTTGAACAGTAGATTCTAACGCTTCAGTTGCATCAGTTCCTTTGCTGATATCAAATGGGACAGAACAGAGTGGGTGTTTTTAACATTAGCTGGTATGTCTAAAGATAAAACCATTAATGGGTGAAGTTCAAACCGAAAAATGCAATTAGAAGGTAAATCCATTAAATTAGCAAAATTCAAACTAAAACTTGCAATCAGTAAATGCTAGAAAACAACAGTAATCTACTGGTACTCAGTAGTTGTTGGTTGATAGGTTCAATTGACTGCAAATGAGTGGAAGACCAAAAATTGGGAACTAAAATTCCAATCCAAATTGAATAATGTAATTGGTAAACTACAAAATTACAATAATCTAGTGGACCCAAACTGTGGATCCTAGTTCGATTTCCCAACAAGATGACTCTTTAATGTGAGTAGGAAACACAAATAATACCTTCTAGTATATCCAAAAGATGGAGTACCCATCCTTTCAATTCAGTACACTTCAAACCAACAATCCAGGTTGGGTATATTGGTTTACAAGGAACCTAATCAACACTAGAGATACAGAGTTGCCTATCAATTAGGGAAACAAAAAAGAGGGAAACTTTTGATGCCAATCAGAGGTCCCTAGTTCAATTCCAGTAAAGCCATGCCCACCACATATAATGAGTGGACTTAGCCAGTCCAAAACAAAGTTCAGAAGAAAACCTGTTTCTAAGGACTCCAAAGAAAAATATCCTGGGGCGCCAGGGCAGTGAAGCACTACACTTTAAAATGATGTATATATATAAAAGGTGAAATTACATTCCGAAGCCAATTTCTCTGCAACGTGGATCTAATAGAAAGACCAGGAAACGCAGTGTCATTAAATAGCAGCAAATATCCTGGAAGCATGAATGATTCGAAAAGCCAAATCGGATCTTATGCGATTATAATTCACGAGAAAATATTCTCAGTGAATATGTATTGAAGGCTGAAGGAGTACTGTTTATTCTCCAATATTAATTTTAACCGATAAACCAGAGTAAAAACTGCGGATCATTATAAATTATAGCACTGTAGCAGTACAGAGCATCGAAACATGGATGCTTTAAGAAAACTTTGGATGATTTAACTGATAAACCAGAGTAAAACTGTGGATCTTTATAAATTATAGGAGTACAGAGCATGGAAACATGAATGCTTTAAGAAAATTGTGGATGATTTAACCGATAAACCAGAGTAAAAACTGTGGATCTTTATAAATTATAGGAGTACAGAGCATGGAAACATGAATGCTTTAAAAACACAGAAATCCCAAGGAACTTTAGTAGAAAACATGAAAGTTTGAAAGCAGTCAAATTCATGCAACCAATTTATTGCCGTCGTCTTAAAGGTTGCATTGGCATCATTTCCTGCACCATCGAAACAAATATCGAAATATATTTTTGAAGACAGAGATATATCAATTGCAAAACCATAAATTTGATTCAGAATCGAATACAATATATCGGAGGGTTAGATGCCAGTGACGATTACATGCTTTAAATTGAGTTCGTATATGGGCGGAAACCCACTTTTTACATAATGTCGAACAGACTCCTTCCACCCGCGAACGCGGACTTTATTGTGACGGTCGTAAGATTTCAAAGAACCTGAACGATTCTTTGCTACGCATTGAACAAATGTGCAGATCTTCGTAAACTCGTCCTCACTTTTACAATCCACAAGGACCACCGCTTTGTCATCAACAGAGTACAACACACCCACGCTGCATTTACCAATCCCTTCAAAAAATTCACACAGGAACTGAATCTTCCTTTTTGGGTCACAATAAGGGTAACAATCAAAGGTTTGAGGTAGTCAGACAATGTATAACCAAGGCACCAGCACCAATTTCGTTACATCTTCCTTATGAGATTTTGCAGCTCCACCGAGCACTGCGCAGATGTCGCCCGTGACAACTCTTAATTGTATATCGTTGCAGGGCTTGAAATTTTCCACCCACTTACCCAAAGAATAAACTTGCCTTCTCTTTGAGTAACGCAGTTTGTCACATATGAGATGCATAGACCAGCAGGACAGCTTATTGATGTTGGTATAAATCCATACCCTGAGTGTTGTGTTGAACTCCAATATTGCCGATGCAAAGCTGAAGAATGTAGGAATCAACCAAAAGACTTTCTTGGTTTGGAGCAACAACCCTACCAGGTTTAAAACCTTTAGTACTTTCTCCTCCGACACTGTCAAGTTCACGGGGAGAAGCCAAGCATTGTCTGTTGACATGATCGGCTGGCTTTCAAATATGATATAATCCAGTGCTTCTGGTAACGTCAAGACACCACCTGTGACTACCATTTCCCAAAAATCTTTACAACCTTTAATGAAGACGTCTTCCTTGCTCAGGAATTGGAGTTGCAACAGATTTTGCCAGATTGCATCAGTGATGTAATAAGCCATTCTGCCATTGATGAACAACTTGTTTTCGTCCCTTCTCTTAAGCTTGTAATCATCGCCCAAGTAGGTAAATTCGATAATCTCAGATCTGTCAACAAGTGGAGTTGGTACAGCGATCAACTCATCTTGTAACCCTTCAGCCTTGGTCAGTATAACACACCGCACTTTCTTGAAGATCCATCCTGGGGAACGTTGCAGTCGTGCGTAAGGCGCTGAAGACAGGCGGAAGGGCAGCAGCAGCGACAAGAAGCAGCCCATTCCGCCTTGTACGAGCCCTCCCACTGGGGTGAGCTTCACGAATTGCCAAAGCCCAAGACACAGTTGCAAGGCCAGCAGCACGTTACTCAAAACACTCTTCACTTGTTCCATTATCAGACTGCCGCTGCGAAGGCCGAACGGCAGCCTACTCACGCAGTATGCTCATATCTTATTTTCTCTTTTTGATAATCCAAACGTCACGTGACATCAAACGCATCTTTTGACTATTTTTACTTGTGTTTTCTTATTTTTAGTCAAACTCTTTTCTGTTCATTTCATTTCAGTGCACTTAATTTTATTTATTATGGCAGCCCTATTATATCATATTATATCATTAATAAAGATAACAGGTACTTAAATGTTTTATGGATAAATATTGGGATGATTTATTTAACTAGAGGAGTGTAAATAATTTTAGAGTGTGAAGCTTTTAAGGATAATAAAGATAATATGTACTTAAATGTTTTGACAGATAAATCTTGGGATGATTTATGATAAATCTTGGAATGATTTATTTAACTAAAGGAGTGTAGAACAATTGAACAGACAAATGATTGAATTGCAGAAAACAGGCTGCTAGTTGGTCTGTTCCATAAGCTATTCTTAGAATGATTAAAATATTTCCTTCCTTCCTTCATAAACATATTTGTTTTCTTTTTATTTTTTTTATCAATATTTTTACTTTTATTTATTAAAGTGGTCATATTACATTATCCATACATTTATTTTTTTTCATTTTTTTATCAATATTTTTATTTTTATTTATTATGGCCCTTTTATTATATCATCAACTCATTTATTTAAAAGGGGCTCCACAAAGGCATATAAAGCATTATATAGGGGCTCACACTATTATGTTACTTCAGAAAATTAAACCCCCTGAAAAAAGTGATAATAGTTATACATTTTATTTTTAATATTTTGTGAAATCAATTCCTCTCCATTTGATTATGCATTTTATTTTAGTAATATTTTTTTGTTTCCTATCAAATCTATATTTTTCATGGTTACCCAAAACATGTTGGATTATCTCATCATTTACAAAAAAATTTCATAGTATCTACTGATTATCTACATTTATAAGATACAATATTTTTAAAACAATTTTGTTTTTGGAAAAAAATCATATAAATAAAACATTTAACCAAAACATGCTGGATTATATCATCATTTACAAAAAAAAAAATTATAGTATCTACTGATACAATATTTTTAAAACCATTTTGTTTTGGAAAAAAATCATATAAATAAAACATTTATAAAGTTTGTTATAATCTTAATTGATCATTTTAATAAATAAATTTAAAAATATATTAAATTAATGAATATATTATTTTTTAAAAATTTAAAATCTAAATATTTTTAAATTATTATTGTTCTATATTAAAAAATTGTGATTTCTTATAATTATTTTTTAAACTATAAATTTATTTTTTTATTAAAAACTAAATTGAAATAAATCAAATTAAAAAATGTTTATAGTTATTTTTTATTTTTAAAATTATAAATTTATTTTTTATTAAAAATAAATTAAAATAAACCGCTAAGATTACACTATCCTTTGGGGGACACTAACATTTACATTATTGCATTCACAACCTACCACTTTAATCTTACAAAACCCTTATGCAGTGCAATTACAATAATGCAAGAGTTTTATAAAAAAATTATTTATACATTAAATTTATGTGCTACAATTACAATAATGCATACATAAATTAAAACATTAAAACATTATTCATACATAAATTTGGAATTTTAAATTTTGATACTAATTAATGTGCCTCTATTAATACAACCCTACATAATGAGCACTAGATTAAAAATATATACCGTATCATAATATTCAACTATGAATCCATGTAGGTACAAAGTCAAAGGATTAAGGATTATGCATTTGCAAAGATTTGATAGAGTTTCTAAATCCGATCTAGCTCCAAAATTCCTTCCAATCTAGGAATATTTAAGATTTGTCTTTTTATGCTTTGTAATTTATTAATATCAATAACTAAAATAGTAAGGTTTTGTTTTAAGCTCTTAATTCTAAGATATTGTAGATTCCAATTGTAGATTCTAACACTTGAATTAAACACTAGTTAGTAGATGATACATAGTTGAGGGGAATTAGTTATTTTTGCAGATAATATAATATATTTCCACTTCTTCCAATGGCTATTGAGTAGTTTATAGCCTAAACTCTAAGAGGCATGGGCCAATCGAACATGTATATAAGTATGAATGTGTATACATTTATTTACGTGTGTGTAAATATATGTTTCATGGTTGTTGATTTTACACAATGGCTATTGAGTAGTTCGTAGCCTAAACTCTAAGAGGCACGAGCCAATGAAACGTGTATATAACTATGATTGTGTATACAAGTCTTTACGTGTGTGTATATATATGTTTCATGGTTGTTGATTTCAATTTAATTTTTATTGCATATTGTTTATATTCTTGCAATCATATGCAAATCAAACTTGAGTTTGTATTTCTATTCACAATTACTTTGTGATTTTGCTAGTTAAATGAATAGAGCTAGTGGATTAAATGAAAGTTAGTACTTACAACTTTGCTATTTCTACCATGTATTTTCATCCATATAACTAACACTCACATGTTTATTACATTGTTTTTTCTAGAATAGGCATTTCCACCTTCTTCACGAAACATAGAGTAATAATAGAGTATATTTAAATTCTTAGGTAGACAATATAGTCTCATATAATTAAAGCATAAATTATTTTTATCTCTTTATTTAAGATGTTTAATTACTTCCTATAGAATGCATAATGCACTATTCTATTCTTGAGAACAAAACTCTATAACTATTGCTTGAATGTTAGGGATTACTATTGATCGCAAATATTATTTCACAGCACTGGGGGTAGGGTTTAAGAGGCCATCAACGTACTGGGTTGAAAGAGAAATGCATATAGTTCTGCAAGTAAATACAAGCAAGATCAAAGATTAGAATGGTTCATACCTTAGCCAAACGAAGGTTGATCCAAGCACCCCTTTAATCCTCTTCTTGCTCCTCTTGCTCCAAGAGACTTGCAAAACGAATTATACCTTCCTCAAACCATTATGACCACATATAAAGCAATGATAATCAAATAAACATGAAATAATGATCTGACTAATATCATCATATGATCATAAACAAATATTCAGTCATACATTGAACAACTATTTGGGAAGAAGAAGGACATCACATATTTATTAATCTTGAAAACAAGTACAAATATACCTTCTCTCCAAGTTCGGCATCTCATGAAACCTTGATTTGTTTCTGTTGCTTCTCTTCTCCAAGGAACTCAGCCTCCAAGCTCTGCAACACAAGGAGAAAGCTTATAGGGAAAAGATGTAGGCAAAGAGAGTCCCAATTCCTCTAGCATGACAATGCAAAAGTTCAAGTCTCCTCTCATGGACCTCCCTACCTCTATTTATATGCTGGTAAAAAGTTAGGGTCGAAGACAAAGTAGTTACAATTGAAGGAGTCAGTTGCATAACTACCCAAACTACCCGAATTTCGAAAAACGTATTTTTTTGACATTTTTAGGAGGAATACGTGGGTTGCAGAGACATCAATCACGTATGTAGGAGGTATACGTGGGTTGCAATGCAAAAAGTCACGTATTTAAGGCATACACGAGTATTGTATATAGCAAGTCGTGTACCATACATGAGTTTCCTTAAGGAAACTCACGTATACATAAAAAAAATCTCATTTTTAGGGTACTTCTGGGAATTTTCGGACTTTGGTATATTTTGAAAAGTTTTAGCTAACTGAAATATTTTTCCAAAGGTGTAGAGATGAGGTCAAACGGAGTTATAGAACTCAAGATATGGATCCTCCAAGTTAGGTGTTTTTTCAGTGACTTTCATGAAGTGTCGTCATGGAAGTGTCGACATGCGACGAAATCATTGGGAAGTGGTCACAAGCAGAGACCTGTCATTTTGAGCTATAACACTTTGTTAAGGGTAATAAGCAGTGCTAGCACATAGATCCAGTGGATAGCAAGAGGTGCTACCACTTTGTTCCTGTTGGAAAGAAGTGGTGCTGGAGTGGTAACGCTCTGTTCACACCTCCAAGCAGCGGTGTCGGGTAGGGTTTTAATCCTAGTTTAATTTCAAAACTTAGCATTTGTATTTTGTTTTTCTGAATTTGTTTCTGGCTGTGTCACTTATAATTGTACATATTATTCAAAATCTAGAAAGTTTTAAGGGCTTGTTCCATTTCTTCCAAGAGTTAGTTTGTTTTGGCTTGTTCAGTTTCTTGTGATACTTGGGTTTTTGTTATGAAAGATTCCTTGAAAAGTAGCCATATAGTCAGATCTCTGAGTGATGCTTCATCAGCTAAAAAGAAAGTATTTTGCTTTTGGTTTATTTGTGTTGTTCTTCATAGGTTAATAGAAGATTGATTTTACACTCTTGATTAAAAAGAAAATTTTGAGATTGATCATATATTTTTGTTTAAGGATGAACCACTGAGTACTTGATTAGTTGCATAAACTTTCATGTATTCATGTTTTTTCCTTCTTGATATGCTCTTTTCTCAACAAAAATACCATAGTTTGAGTTAGATCTTTTTTGCATTTGAAGAATTAAAAGAGTTTGGTGTACCAAGTAGTTACAACATCTTTCTTTTTTAAAAGAGATCTTATTCCATTTACTTTCAAGATTGGTTATTAGAGTTCTTTGCTTGCTTACAAATTGAAAAATGGTTCAATGTGTTGTTTGGATTTAATGTTTGGAAACAAGAATTGAATCACTATCCCTCCTATAAGGAGGGCATATCCTGAAAGATAAAGTGAAGATTTGCATGAACATGTTGCATGGTTTTATTTTTTCTGTACTCACCTCATGCATTAACCTAAACATTAAAGATAAAATTAAGCGCTAGCTTAGGTTAAATTTGTAGCAAGGAGTGATAGCTTAGAGACATGTTTTGATGTCTTTAAGCATAGGAGCTGGCCTGCATTGCATCCCAGGGATCGTGTGGTTCTTCCACATATCGTTGGTATATCGAATGACCTTTTATGTACCCTTGAGGTATATAGAAAGGTACTTCACATGCTCAGTTGTCTATTGAAAGGCCCCTTTCGAACGATTGTGCATTAGACAACACTACTATGGAGTTGAGCTCCCACGTACCTTGCGCATATCGAGAGACACCTTTATGAATCCTAAGACCGTCTAAGCACAACCCTTTGTTCATCCTATCATCGCAATACATTGGGAATAACACTCGCAGAGATTACTACGCATGTACCGTCCAGGTAGTAAGGTATTCATGCAAGGGTATGGTCCCAATCCTCCTTGTTGTGCTCTATTATTGGACCCTGCGGTATATAGCGAGTTGTGATGGTTTGACAATTCCATGAGGTTCCATACCTTTAATCCACTCTCAAATATTTTGCTTGCTACTTTAGTTTGAGTAGCGCTTGTTGTCTGTAAAGTTATAATTTCCCTTTCCCTTTTGGAATTTTCATTTTATAACCAATGGTAAACTTACCAAAATGACTCCGTGTATTGTAAGCGTACCTAAATAAAAATCGCATGACTAACAAGGAAATCACTTCATACTCAACACATCATAGGTAAGGTTCTCTAAAGAGATATTCAGCTATCCGCAATCCTTTATAGGGTTCATGATGCGCTAGTGTGCAGGCGGGATAAAGCTAGTGGTACGCCATTTAGAGTTCATGGAAAGGAGCAAACACAAACAAGGAGCTTAAACGATGAAACCAAAACCACCCAAACATTTTATTTTACCCTCAATAATAAAACCAACGGGGCTAAAAACACCAACAGAGGGACAGGAGCACAAAAGGAACAACCGAGGACCACACAAATAGGAAATCAAACCAGAACCTCCCACACACGGGGTACCTAGGGAAATAATATTGAGCTCCACACCACTTACACACCTTCCACTCATTACATTGTTATGGATTCGCCTTCTAGGACTTGGCAACCAAGGGACTCCTTCACCAAGCATGTCTTTTGTTTTCCCTCCATATTGTTAACTTTTCATATGCTTAGCTAATACATCAGTATTTCATTTCATTTTCATAACAAAAGCATATAAGCAGGATCACTGAAAGAAACAGTATCACAAGAACAACACATATTTATCCTGGGAAAACCCTAAAGGGAAAAACCCAGCAAAAGCATCCTCAATATAGATGCCCCAAAAAGATAAAAGGTAAAACCAACAAGGAGATCAAAGCCTGATCCTCCTCCTTCTCCATCTACTTCTCTCTCTCCACTAATGCGCTACACAAGTGAGAGTGTGTGCTTTAATTGAGGAGTGCTACACCTCTATTTATATTCATCTTGTTGGATATCATGGGCAGACCCAGGTTTACTGTATTTTAACCAACAATACCCCTAGCTCACTGGCCCTTTCGGCAACAGACCGTGAAGCGGCCTGAAGTCTCACCCGAAGTGATTCTAATGGGTTGGCCATGGACTCAAACATCTTGGACCAGGTTCTGTGGCATCCTGCTTGCGACTCGCAGCTCTGCTAGCCACGAGACCTCTTTCTCTGCGCGTCGCACGACCCTCGGCTCATGTCGCGTGATCTCCTCGACTCGCAGCTCTTCTAGCTGCGCGATCCTTCTCGTCCCGTCGCACGGTTCCTTTCAGCGTCGCTCAACCTCCACTTACTCACAATGATTCCAGCCTTATCGCATCTCCGCGCACCAAGCGACACGTAACTTCTTCCCAACGCTAAGTCCTTAACCTACGGTATCGCGCACCGCAGCTCCTCTGCCGATGCAGTATCGCCTCTCTGCGATATCCTACTCTCGTGGCTCAACGCACTTAGCGTTGTTTGTGTCGACTTGCAAGACTCAATATGACAGGCTGTGTAACACTGCGACTAGTGATTGTTTCAACAAAGCATAAATGAACCCGCATACAACATGCCAAAGACTTCAACTTATGTTATCCTTCTATATTGCTGTGAACGGAATAACGCATACATACATTAAACTGTAAACAAGGCTCATAAAATAACTGATAGATGCAATAAGTAAACACAGCACATAGATCAATCGCATAACACTCGATTTTAACGTGGTTCACCTCCAGGATGGAAGTTACGTCCACAGAACTGTGTTTCTATTATAGCTCAAGGAAGGTAAACACAGTTCTGCTGCACCGCATATGCAGCTTGAGATCTTCTCTCTTAGATCTCTTCTCTACCTCTATATTGTCTTTCTTACAATATACACTTCCCTCTCTGTCGATCCCTGCGGATCGTTACATTCATGCTCAATGAGCCAGCTACTGGTTATAGTAAGATACTACAGCTAATAGCAGAACCAGAGCTCAGCTTCTACAACTGTCTAATAATCGACAAAACGACTATTATCTAACCCTTTACAATTGTCCAACACAACGACCAACTAACCAACCAACCCTTTTACAATACAAAATATATCCCTTTATAGGCGGCCTGAAGGTCTCGCCATTACAACACTGTGGGCCTGTCCCAACAGTAACCCAAACCCTAACTAGTGACAGTCGGCATATCTGTACTTGAGGTAGCCGCTTTTCGTCACACCACAGCTCTCTGCGGTCTTCCATGCTTCCCGGCGCTGATCATGGGTACTACGCACCGCTTCCTGCTCCTGTCCTTCATCTTCAATGCCTCGGCCTCGTTGCTTCTTTTCCTTTATGAGGGTAGCTGAGCCCTCCTGTCTTCCGCTGCTGCCTTCAATGCAATGGGTGAGCTCTCTCCTCTTGGTCGCTCAGGTACCGTCATCTTCCTTGACTTCTCTATCTTAAAAGTCACGGTTTCCGGCTCTGCTCTGCAGCTAGAAACTTGCTACGGCGTCGTAGCTCTATCTTGTCTCCTCTCCGCCAAAACTGTCTGTCCACTAAAACTGGAAGCTTCTTCTGTAGCTGCGGGACCCTGCTCCAACAGTCCCCTAACACTTACTTGTGGCTCGTCCTTGAGCCACTACCAGCGGGCTTCTCCTGCTGTAGCTTCTCCTTGGCTTCCTGTGAAGTCCGTTGCAACCTATCTCTAAGTCTTGCGACTTCGTTCTGCATCACTGCGACACACTCTCGTGCCAAGTCAAGCAAAGCTTGACCAATACTGGCGTCTTCTGTTTAGCTGAGTTCGTAGGGCTCTCTTATTTTTTTCCTTATTGTAATGTTCATAGTTCTGTCACTTGCAAGGCTTTGCTATCCCGTATGTGACTATAAGGATTCAAATCCTAGTATCATGAGAACTCCTCTCTGTCTGTACTGGAGCTCGTGCTATAAGGAAGATATAAATATGTATCTTCCTGCCTTTGTGGAACGCTTCACTCGGTCTGGAACCCTCCATATGCGCATGATACAAACCATGAATTCCATTCCGAGAGCAAGCCTTTGTCTGCATGCTGGAGTTTTGCTTGCTGGATTTGCTGTTCTTTTTCTTTTTCTTTCTCAGCAAATCGCTCTAGGTTTTCACGCTGCCTCTGATCTTTGAATTTCCGCTTCTTTGCCTCAGCAATCTCTTGTTCTTCTTTTAGCTGATCAGACAGGTCAGCGGCCTTCTCCCGTTGCTTTCTTTTTCTCATTTTTACTTTCTTCCTCGTCGGAGATTTCTTCTCATCATTCTTCGGCTCGGATTTCTTATCTTCAGTGATCGGCTCGTCTTTCTTGTTCTCCTCAGCCGAGACTTTGATGACATCTTCTACATCCTGCGCTTGAATCCTCATCCTTGGTAGCTGTTTGACCTGTGATGCACCTAATTTCACAACCTTGGGCGGCGTCGTCCTAGTGGACTTACGGCCACCAGGGTCGAAACGTCTCAGCATGTCTTCTAAAGGTTCCTCCTCAGGCAGAACCCACTCAGCGTAAAATGGTGGACGTGCAATGGATGCAACTTCTAGAAATTACAGCACTTTGTAATAGGGTGAACTCTGCACAGGGAATTCTTAACGGCTTACTCTGCAGCTATCGGGTTTTTGCAAGTGTAACCTTCTTGAATGAGCACTTTCTGTTTTTATGCCAAAGGCAACAATCCCGGACGCAACGGTCATCTTGACTGGACCCGTCAGTCGTAATAATTGCATGGACGAGACCACACCCGTCATCCGATCCTCAATAAATACTGAAATCCGATCACACTTCCCTCGAAGCGTGTGTGTATAGGCGCCGGTCTCGTCGAAGATTTCCCAAATCTGGAAACTTAATTATGCTATAGCCCAAATCTACAGTAAGGGATACCGGTCATTTCCTCATTAACTGCCTATCGAAGGGCAACTTGACTGGCCCTCTGTCGGTTACAAAAATGGATATGTGGCACGAGAAACATCGCATTGCTGCGCTGAAACACCGCATCACCTGCACAAACAAACAAACGTTTTTTTTTCCCCTGCAAGCCACTGCTGACTTGCGCAAAATGAACCGACCTTATGCGATTCCTCATACTTATAATACCTGCCGGTGTAGACTAGTTCCCGGTGCGATGCCTCCTTTCAACTACACTGGACATCTGCACCACCATACACTGGCTTATTGACCAGATACTTCAATGCGGAATGGTCAGTAACCATCTTGAACGGGGCACCCAATAGGTAGTGCCTGAACTTCTGCAGCGCGTACACCATAGCTAAGCCTTCTCTTTCTGTTGTGGTGTAGTTCTTTTCTGCCGTCGATAGCTTTCTGCTGGAATATGCGATAGGATGATCAATATCCCCTTCTCTTGGTTGCGTTAAAACAACCCCTAGTGCGATGCTAGATGCATCCACATGTACATGAAATGGCTTAGTCCAATCTGGAAATACTAGGATGGGCGCTGTAACCATGTTTTCTTTAAGCGTGTCTAGGCTTTGCTGACATTCCTCATTCCATAGGAATTTTACATCTTTCTTTAACAATTTCTCCATCGGCGCTGTAATCTTTGCGTAGCATTTGATGAACTTTCTGTAATACCCGGTATGACCAAGTACTATCTTCAGTTGCTTGACTGAGTTGGGTGCTGGAAGATTTACAATGATGGCGATCTTTGCAGGATCCACCATTAAGCCTTGTCTGCAAACAATGTGACCCAACAAAATACCAAATTGTGCACAAAATATACATTTTTTCAAGTTTAGAGAAATCTGGTACTGCCTACATTTCTCTAACATCAGTCTTAAATCTCCTATGTGCTTGTCGATTAGTCCAAATACAGTCCAATTATCAAAATATACTTCTAGGAATTTATGGATGTATTCTTTAAATACAGCAACTACTACTCTAGAAAATATAACTGGTGCATTCTTAAGACCAAATGGCATTACCGTATACTAGAACGAGCCCCATTCTGTTGCAAAGGTGGTCTTGGATCGATCTTCTAGATGTATTCTGAACTGATGGTAGCCTGAAAAGACATCAGTGAAGGAGTAGACCTCCTGTCCTCGCACGTTGTCTAACACCTCATCAGTGAACGGTGTCGGAAATGGATCGTGAAGCGATGCATCGTTGAGCTTGTGCAGATCGACATAGATCCTGATGTCTCCTTTGGTTTTCTTCTCTTGCACGACCATGGGGCTAACCCATTCGCTTTCTTCTACTGGCTCAATGATGCCTGCTGCTAGCATCTTATCGATCTCATCCTTGACTTTTTCTTTGTAGCGCGGATTCAATCTATATGGGCGCTGCTTGAATGGTCTAGCATCCTCCTTCAAGGGTATCCTCATGACTCCTAGGTCTCCAACTATTCCCTTCATCTCTATGAACTTGGTGGGAAATAGGTCCTGATAGTCATGTAACAAGTCTGCAATCTGTCCGACTGTTTCATCGTTCCAATAGTCTTTAATAGAGGCAAACTTAGGTTCTGTGTCTGTGCCAATATTGATTTTTTTTATCTTGATGGGCTCTGTGATTGCTGGAATTTCTAGCTGTAGTCCCTCAACATCGCGAATCCCTTCTAACTCTGGAATGTTGGTGTTGCGAGGATCCTCATCCTCCTCCTCTGGTTCAGATGCAAAATTATAGCACTCTAACGCCTCTTGTAGCTGGATAGCCCACTCAGGTTGAGTTGGCACTGATATGGTACAGTCCTCAAATATCTTACTCTTTATTATATCTAGGGCCTGATCAACACTTGGATACTCAGATTCAAAAGCGAAGGTGAGTAGGAAGCTGTCTATCATTAGTGGCCATGTAGTTGTTCCCTTGCGCAGTTCAGTCTCTGTATACCAGTTCCTTGGAACTCTATCCAGAGTATGAATGAATCGGTGAACCCATTCATCCTCGGGAATGTCTGACCAACTCTGTTCGCATGTCTGAATATGTGTCCTGGGGTCACTCTCTCCTGTGTATTTCTGTTGGACATACTCCCTGTCAACAGAAAATCTGATCGCCATCAATCTTTTAATATCATCCCATGATGTGATGTTCTCTTTATGTTTATACCACCATCTTGCAGGTGTGGCTCGTACTGCAAGGTCCATAGCTGCGATCCTCTGCTCATGAGGAATCTGTTGTTCAAACTACTCAAGGAAGTCCTGGATATCTGTTTGACCGTGAAATGATGGAATCTCATTGATCTCTATGCCAATCCATCGCAGTGACTTAGTCAAGTACACGCATCTGCGCGCTGAGACTTTGTGAAGTCTGTTCTGCCAGTTCTCTAGACCAACATCTGAGACCGATGCACATGAGCTATCGCATCACCAACTAATGTTCCCGTCTTCAGTCAGATTGACGTAGTCGCTCTGGTTTGTGGTCATCTGATAGAGACTCTCCATGTTACGTGCCTCCTCCTCTTCTCGGATAGGTTCAATATATCTAGGACCCTGAAAGGGATCCAACGACGCGATGACCTGGATCTGCGCATCCTCAAAGGTCATTTGTCTTCTTTTTAGGTCAATAACATCCATGTTACCGATCGCCCAATCAATGCCTAGTAGTGCTGGATACGGTTTACTGTCGCCAATGATTTCTATAACTTCAAAGTTTGCGAAGCTGCGAACTTCGTCAATGTCAACTGGCACCTGTGGTAACTGACCCAGGGGTGATACTCCCTGCTGGTTAGCTAATCTCAGATGGATAGGCGATCTGACTAACTTAGGTCTACCCATCTGTTCCCATGTCTGCCTAGTCAGCACATTTAAGTCCGATCCTAGATCTAGGATCACCTCATCCATTTCAAATTCTCCAACCTGCGCTGTGAGTTGCATCTCTCTTCCTGTTCTTGTATGTCCTGTAATATTATGAAGAGCACACTGTGTACTGCTCACGGAAGAAGATGGCTGATACTGATCTATGATATGCTGAAGTTCTGTGATAGCTTGCTCATTTCTTACAAGTTTTAGACAACTCCGCAGGAAGGAATGTACACTTCCTGTCATCTCGTCCTCATCGCATCTTCCTGATGTGGTAGCCTACGATGTCTATACAAGGCTATCACCATAAGGTGCTTGCTGCGGTATGCCCCTAGATGGTGGTACCTACGATCCTAATTGCATAGGTTCATCAAAGAAAGCCTTAGCTTCCTGAAATGTCTGTTTATTCTTCTGCAGGTCGAGTGGTGTTGCTTTACTAGGAGCTCTGCGCACCCACTCCTGACCCGTGTTCTTTCCCATCTCCTGCGATGTCCCACTAGTAGAAACACCACTGCGAGTCACAATATTGACTCTTGGTTCTGGCTTTGCCTGCTCAGCAGCAATAAGCTGGATGTTCTGGTGTGCTACTGGCTTAGGTTCTCTGATCTTAGCTATCAAGGTAGGACACTCCTCTATAGTATGATCATAAGATTTGCAGTAGTTACAAGTGGTAGTGTGGCTCTGACAGTCCCTAGCATAGTGTCCTACAACTTCGCAGTTATAACAAGTAACTGGTCCGTGACCATGGCCAAAACCTTCTCCTCTGCCGAAGCCTTCTCCTCGTGCAAAACCTCCTCCACGGCCTCGTCCTCTGAATCCTCCTCCACGACCTCCATAGGCCGGATCAGGCTGTGGTCCTACTGCTGGACCCTATGTCTCTGACTGGACTCTGTATAGGTCTTGCTTTGCTCCAACCATCATATCATAGGCTCTGCAATCGTGTTGATCATGGCCTACAGACTTGCAGAAGATGCAGTATAAGTTCTTAGGTGTCTGCACGTACTTCTGAAGTAGAGGGCACTGGTGAGGTAGATGTCCTCGCGTTTTGCATATTTCACACCACGGTCCATGGGTCTGTGGTAAGGGGTTAGGAGCCCCTGTTGCTATATATTCTACAAAGACTGGACAGTTGTCTTTACTATGGCCTTGTGCTTTACATTTTATGCACCATATGTCTTGCACAACCTCTTTCCCTTTCTTAAGCTCATGCAACTACAATGTGAGATTAGCCAACTGATTTTGTAAAGTTTCCATGCCTGTACTGCTCTCAGCTAGAGGTGAAGCCTCTAGTTTCATCGCCATCTCCAACGCGTCATCCTGCGTTTGGAGTTTCTGCTGCATTAACGACAGTCTAATGTGAGGGAGCAACACTGCAATAAACCATTCCTTATGCTGCTCCGGTGCGAACTCGAAACTGACTTGGTCGATAAGGGCTTTGAATTTTTGATCAAAGTCCCACACCGAATCTGTAGGTAGCTACTTGATGTCTTTGAGTTCTGTAATACACTGTGACTCAGACTTAGGTTTCTTAAACTCTTTAATCATGGTGGTCTTGACTTGGGCAAGTGTCCTGGGTACTGTGGTATACTTTATGTACCATGTTAAAGCTCGATCTCTTAGTGTGGTGACCAATTGTACAAGTTTAAGGTTATCGTCATTGATTGTTTTAATGGTCCACATGGCTTCACATAGAAACCAATGCTGCTCTGGGTCTTCTGCCCCTGTTCCCTTAAATATAGGTAGCTTCATATCATCCCCCATTCTATTTCTACGTGGTGGATGTTTATTTACTATGTTACTACCACTCGGCGGTGGTAGGTACTGTCTGTGAGCTACTGGATGGAGTTCCTACGGGGTTGTTCTGAGTCCCGGTCTGTTTCTGTGGGGTGTAAGGGTGGTAAGGGATACCCCCCTCTGTTCCTTCTATGGTACTATGACTCTGCTGTCTGGTACTATCTGAACTGTCTTCAAATATTGGAGATCTGAAATCTACTTTATACTTCTTTCCACTTCGTGTTCTTCCAATGTCATCAAAATCACTTTCAAACTCTTGTGACATTACTATTTCTACTTATTCATCTGAAACTAGATCCATTGTTCCTTTTTCATGTAACAGCATCTTAATGGACAATTTTAAAGATCTTAGGTACTTACCACGATATCCTTTGAAGAAGTAGCACTCAGCCTCTCTGAAGCTTTTCATCTGGTTAACTGCAAACTCTGTGATGAAGCCTCCCAGCACACTCGCAAGCCAGAAGTGTACCGCTCTAGTGATAGGATTGTCAAGGTTCTCCACGGTTTGAATCAGCTCCGGTGTCCAGACAATGTCTCTTTTCTTTTTGAATATGCTTGTATCAGTTAACTTTGATAACTAGTCGTAAAGCTCGTTTCCAAAGGTCGTAAAAAATATCGCATGGATGTCTGTAAGGACACGTTTCTGTAACCAGGCCTCTGTGTTTAGTTTAGGACTCCTGTTCTCTCATTCGGCAAACTCTTTCAGGTTAGACCAAACCCACTCATTGAGTTCGTCTCTAGTAGGGCGCCACCAGAACATCTATGCTCAGTTTGTTCAAAATCGGCAATGGAACCATTTGTTGGTTATCATGGGCAGACCCGAGTTTACTGTATTTTAACCAACAACACCCCTAGCTCACTGGCCCTTTCAGCAACAGACTGTGAAGCGGCCTGAAGTCTCACCCGAAGTGATTCTAATGGGTTGGCCAAGGACTCAAGTGTCTTGGACCAGGTTCTGTGGCGTCCTGCTTGCGACTTGCAGCTCTGCTAGCCACAAGACCTCTTTCTCTGCGCGTCGCGCGACCCTCGGCTTGCGTCGCATGATCTCCTCAACTCGCAGCTCTTCTAGCCACGCGATCCTTCTCATCCCGTCGCACGGTTCCTTTCCGCGTCATGCAACCTCCACTTACTCACAATGATTCCAGCCTTATCGCATCTCTGCGCACCAGGCGACACGTAACTTCTTCCCAATGCTAAGTCCTTAGCCTACGGTATCGCGCACCGCAGCTCCTTTGCCGATGCGGTATCGCCTCTCTGCGATATCCTACTCCCGCGGCTCAGCACACTTAGCGTTGTTCATGTCAACTTGCAAGACTCAATATGACAGGCTGTGTAACACTGCGACTAGTGACTGTTTCAACAAAGCATAAATGAACCCGCATACAACATGCCAAAGACTTCAACTTATGTTATCCTTCTATATTGCTGTGAACGGAATAACGCATACATACATTAAACTATAAACAAGGCTCATAAAATAACTGATAGATGCAATAAGTAAACACAGCACATAGATCAATCACATAACACTCGATTTTAACATGGTTCACCTCCAGGATGGAAGTTACGTCCACAGAACTGTGTTTCTATTATAGCTCAGGGGAAGGTAAACACAGTTCTGCTACACTGCATATGCAGCTTGAGATCTTCTCTCTTAGATCTCTTCTCTACCTCTATATTGTCTTTCTTACAATATACACTTCCCTCTCTGTCGATCCCTACGGATCGTTACATTCATGCTCAATGAGCCAACTACTAGTTACAGTAAGATACTACAGCTAATAGCAGAACCAGAGCTCAGCTTCTACAACTGCCTAATAATCAACAAAACGACTATTAGCTAACCCTTTACAATTGTCCAACACAACTACCAACTAACCAACCAACCCTTTTACAATACAAAATATATCCCTTTATAGGCGGCCTGAAGGTCTCGCCATTACAACACTGTGGGCATGTCCCAACAGTAACCCAAACCCTAACTAGTGACAGTCAGCATATCTATAATTGAGGTAGCCGCTTTCCATCACACCACAGCTCTCTACGGTCTTCCATGCTCCCCGACGCTGATCATGGGTACTACGCACCGCTTCCCGCTCCTGTCCTTCCTCTTCAATGCCTCAGCCTCGTTGCTTCTTTTCCTTTATGAGGGTAGCTGAGCCCTCCTGTCTTTCGCCGCTGTATTCAATGCAGTGGGTGAGCTCTGTCCTCTCGGTCTCTCAGGTACCGTCGTCTTCCTTGACGTCTCTATCTTAAAAGTCACTGTTTCCGGCTCTGCTCTGCAGCTAAAAACCTGCTACGGCGTCGTAGCTCTATCTTGTCTCCTCTTCACCAAAACTGTCTGTTCGCTAAAACTGACAGCTTCTTCTGTAGCTGCGGGACCCTGCTCCAACACATCCATTCACTTAATTTAACTCATTTTTCATGTAGGCTCGAGTTAATCATGTAGGTTCTAGTTACACATGTAGGCTCGAGTTAATCATGTAGGTTCGAGTTACACATGTAGGCTCAAGTAACCACACCGGGATGCTAATGACCCACCTTTACAATTAGAGGGGACTACCTCATGACTCTTATTAGTTCTTCCGATTAGGAGCATCGGGGTACAAAGTAATACAAGTGGTTCTCCCGGTAGGACCATCGGGGACCACAAAAAGATACATATAGAATATTCTTTGAAGTTACAATATTTCAACACTCCCCCTTAACGAGAAGGGTATTCTACAACAACATCAACAACAACAATAATAGGAGAGAGAGAGAACATCATCAGTATCATCAGGGTAACACATCTATAAATCATTGGAAGCTTTTCAACATCATGTAGTCTTCATCTTCAATCTTCATTCTTGAGCAACATCAACACTTTGAAAATCTTTGACCGCTTCAATCAGTAAAAATATTCAGCACTTTGACCTTTGGATCAGCAACATCATCTTCAGCACTTTGACCTTTCGATCAGCAACATCATCTTCAGCACTTTGACCTTTCGATCAGCAACATCATCATTAGCTCTTTGACCTTTGGATCAGCAACATCATCTTCAGCAGTTTGACCTTTCGATCAACAACATCATCTTCAGCACTTTGACCTTTCGATCGGCAACATCATCATCAGCTCTTTGACCTTTCGATCAACAACATCATCATCATCATACTTTGATCTTTCGATCAGTACGTCATCATCATCATACTCTGATCTTTTTATCAGTACGTCACCATCATCATACTCTGATCTTTCGATTAGTACGTCATCATCATCACACTCTGATCTTTCAATCAGTACGTCATCATCATCAGCAATAACCTGCAATCTACAACATGAAGACGAAAGTCTTCGGATCGCTTTTGGACCTAAGTCCATGGATGATACAATCCTATCACATTCTCGACAACCTAAGTCACCGGATTGATTACGGGATAATCAGTCCCTATCACTTTAGGACTAGGTCTAAGGATGATGCAATCCTACCGTATTCTTGACAACCGAAGTCACTGGATTGATTACGGGATAATCAGTCCCTATCACTTTAGGACTAGGTCCAAGGATGATGCAATCCTACCACATTCTCAAGGACCGAAGCCTTCGAATACCATTCTGAACCGAAGTTCAAGGATGATGCAATCTTGCCACATTCTCGGGGACCGAAGCCTCCGGATACCATTCTGAACCGAAGTTCAAGGATGATGCAATCCTGCCACATTCTCAGGGACCGAAGCCTCCAGATACCATTTTGAATCAAAGTTCAAAGATGATGCAATCCTTCCACATTATCAGGGACCGAAGCCTCCGGATACCATTCTGAACCAAAGTTCAAGGATGATGCAATCCTGCCACATTCTCGAGGACCGAGGTCACCGGATCACTTTAGGGCAAGTGCCCAGGGATGATACAATCCCACTACATTCTCAAGGACCGAATTCATCGGATCTATTCTGGATAGATGTCCCAGGATGATACAATCCCTCTTCATTCTCTAGGACCGAGGTCACCGGATCACTATAGGGCAAGTGCCCAGGGATGATACAATCCCACTGCAACATCTCTACTCCCCCTTTCAGGGAAGGTCTTTCCAAACCACACCAAGCTTGTCTCGAAAGTGTTCGAACTTTACTCGAGACAGAGGCTTCGTCAGCACATCAACAACTTGTTCATCAGTACTCACATACTGGAGCTTTATGTCTCCCTTCTGCATCATATCTTGAATATAGAAATACCTGATTTCTATGTGCTTCGATCTATCGTGGAATACTAGGTTCTCTGTCATCTTTATACAACTTTGATTATCACATATGAGGATTTTATTCCTCCTTTCATGACTACGTTAAGCCTTCCTAGATTGACTATTGGATTGCCTATTTGGTTATTCTCTGGTCCATTCATCCCATGTAGACCAATTGCTTAAAATCCTAACCCTTCATCACGGGAGGATGAATGTCATGTTTATCCCTTGCCTTCTTCGCCAGATGTGTCTTCTCCCTTTTCTCCCTTTTCGCATGTTGAAAGTTGTAGTACTAGTAGTCAGATGGATACGAAGAAGAAGAAAAGAAATATTACAAAGAACAAAAACAAACAAAAAACCAAGTCTCAACCAATTACTCCTCCCAGTGCAAAGAGTGTTGATCTGCACACCCAAAAACCGCGTAAGCCCAAATTCCCTAGAAAGATTTGCAAGGGTGTTCAAATCCTGAAAGTTTGTTATGGTCTGGTCCTGGTTTTAGAAAAATGGTCTAAGGTTACCCGATAACCAATTTCATCAGCATCTGGTCATCATAATGATGATACACCCTCAACCAGTGACTATGTGGTTAAGAGTTGAAAGGGTAAAGTTAGAAATCCTTGCTTTCTCTGTAAGGACATGCACTTGAGTTACCTTTGTCCTCACATGGATGAAGCTTCTAAGTGGTTTGAAGATATTACTATTCCTTAGAAAAATATTTCAACATGTTATCATAAGTTGTCCCAGGACCTATCATTGGTTGATAAAGTGGTCGATCTAGCTACATCCTTGAATGATCCCACTCTTTCTTTAAAGAGTGAATAACAGGTTGTTCGCCTCACTCTTCCTTTGAAGAGTGAAGTTAAAATGGTCAAGTCGACGTCATCTCCACCCAATCCCACACCTTCATCGGAGAGTGTGAAGACTAAAGTAGCCGCTTTAACAAATTCTTCTCTTCCAGTAGAGAATGAACTAAAACCTGCTGAATTTTTTATGCTCCGTTTTGATTGTTCTCAAAAAGAGGAAATTTTGTCTATTTCAATAGAACCCTCTTCATGTACTGAGGTTGTTTCCTTTTATTGGAGTAATCTAAAAGAATCTTGTCTTCATTCGAGTGTTCATTTCTGTTGAATTATTGTAACTTCAAAAATATTCTAAATGCATTTTATTGATCCCCGATGTTCCTATCGAGAGAATCATTTGTATTTATTTGTACCTCGATGTTCCTATCGGGAGAAGTAATAATATTCATGAGGAAGTCCCTTCCGTTGCAAGTCGGGTCATTAGTACCCTATGGAATATATTATTATATTAAGTTAGCCCAGTTATGTCTACTTGAGCCTACATAGCTGAGTTAAGTTTACTCAAGCCTACATAACTGGGTTAAATGTCAAGTGAACGAAATAATATAAATAGAGTGAGGTGCCTCTCATTTGAGACACACACACTCACCTGTGTAGCACATAAGAGAGAGAGAGAAAGAGCTATAGCCGGAGAAGGAGGAGGATCAATTTTGTGTTTTACGTTTGATCTTTTGGGGCATCTATATTGATGAAGCTTTTGCTGGGTTTTTCTCGTTAGGGTTTTCCGAAGATAAATCTGTGTTGTTCTTGTGATGCTGTTTCTTTCAGTGATCTTGTCTATATGCTTTTATGAAATTAAAATTAAATGCTGATAATCTAGCTTAGCAAATTGAATTCTAACATGGTATTAGAGCTAACTTGAATAGGACAGCTTTCACAAGGGATAAGACCCTCTCTCTCTCCCCGACAAGAAATTAGGGTTTCGAGAAAAATTTTGAGTTTTGGAAAATTACTTGCGTGGAAATTTTTTCCCTCCCAGAGCGCATCTTCTGAGCTAGGGATCAAAGTTTTTGGAGGAGTATATCTCCTAGAAAGTCAAACCCTAGTTTGACAGCTGCACTAGAAAACTACAAAACCAAAAAACTGCTGGAAGCTGCAGTGTTGAATCTCGCAAGTCATATTTGAAAGGTGAAGACTTGAGATCTCTTGAAACCAAGCACACCAGTAAACTCACCTCAGTAAAGGGAATCTCCTGGTAAGTTCAGTTTCTCATTCTATGGAATTTCATTTTTTTGTGACTTTTTGACAAGATGGCCCCAAGCACTAAGCATGAGGACAAATTGGAATGCATAGAGAATTTTCGAGCATGGAAGTACGGGATTGGCCTCATTCTCTAAGAGAATGATCTAGGTAAGTATATCAAAGATGAAGCTACATAACCTAAAGAAGCTGAAGCTAAGGAGAAACATAAGAAGGATATGATTAGGGCACAAAGGATTATTGCTGACTCTATCAAGGATCACTTGATCCCTCAAGTGTCATCTAAGAAGAATCCTAAAGAAATGTATCATGCCCTATCAAGAATGTATGAAGGAAGAAACATCAACAGAAAGATGAATCTAAGTTCTCAAATGAAGAGCACCAAGATGAGTCATGGAGAATCCATCTAGGACTACTTCACAAGGGTCTCCCGGTTTAAGGAACAACTAGAATCCATTAGAGACAAACTTGATGAAGGTGAGTTGGTTATGATTGCCCTCAATGGTCTCACTAGACCCTAGGAGTCATTCATCCAGATGATGTGTTCTAGAAAGGAAAACTTGAAGTTTGATGTTGTATGGGAAGATTATATTCAAGAGGAGACTAGAGTGGCAAACATAGAAGCTCTACTGAAGGAATATGATCAAGCCCTAGCCACTCATACAAAAATAAGAAGAAGTCAAACTAACTTCAAGAAGAGAAACCACAAGGAGTCTCAACCTCCTAGAAGAATCCAAATAACAACAGAAAGTCATCCAAGTAAGGACTACTCCAAATTTCAATGTTTTCATTATGATAAGATATGACACATTGCCAGAAATTGTCTGATGAAGAGACAAGAATATAAGAAGAGGATCAACAACAACAAAAGAAATCATGCTCATATAGCTGAAGATGAGGATGAAGAAGAAGAGGAAGGACCTTCAAGAAAGAAAGCAAGAGAAGAGGATGCAGAAGAGTATGTACTATTCTCTGCACTCTCTGGATCTATAACACCTAGAGAGGAAAATTGGCTTATTGATAGTGGTGCTTCAAAGAATATGATGGGACAAAACAAAAACATGTCAAGACTTGAAGAAAAGAACTCTCCTCAGAAAGTATCTCTAGAAGATGACTATCAATATCTGATCAAAGGAATCGGGGAAGCAAGCTACAAGCTTGATTCAGTAAATCCCCTGAAGATGAAAGAAGTATTGTATGTACCTGGTATAAAGAAGAATCTACTTTCTATCTCAGCTTTAGATAAGAAAGGATTTAGAGTTGCATTCATAGATGGGCAAGTACTCATGTGGCCCAAAGGAAAGAAAATTGAAGATGCAGTTGTTATCGATGAAGAAGAAGGAGGCCTTTATAAACTCAAGGGACATTCAGAAACAACCCTTTTTCATGAGTCCACTGACCCTAGTGAACTATGGCATAGAAGGATTTCCCACATCAATTACAAGGAACTACCTCATGTGAACAAAGTAGTGATGGGACTACCGAAATTGAAGATCAAATATGAAGGCATTTGCAAGGGATGTGCGAAGGGGAAGAACATCAAGAATCAATTTCTGAAGAGTGAAACAAAAACAAAAGGTATGTTGGAATTGATTCATTTAGATGTGTGTGGTACAATGTCCTCCACATATTTAAGTGGATTTGAATATTATATTACATTTATTGATGACTATTCAAGAAAGACTTGGATATACTTCTTGAAAGCAAAGAGTGAAGTGTTTGAGAAATTCAAGGAATTCAAAGCCTTAATAGAGAATCTTTCAGACAAGAGAATCAAGACACTCTGATCAGAAAATGGCGGAGATTATACTTCAAAAGAGTTTGAAGCCTTCTGTAAAGATGCTGGAATCCAGAGGGAACTAACCACTCCCTACAATCCTCAACAGAATGGTGTTGCAGAAAGAAAGAACGAAACCATCATGGAGGCAGTGGAGACAATGATATATGATCAAGATATTCTAATGCATCTATGGGCAGAAGTAGAAAGAAATGTTGTCTACGTACATAATATAATATCTCATAGTGCTCTTGGATTCAAGAATCCAGGAGGAGATGTTCATGGGAAAGAAGCCTAAGGTAAGTCACCTTAAAATATTTGGTTATCTAGTATATATTCATATACCGAAAGAGAAAAGAACCAAGTTGGACCCTTTCGGAAAGAAGGGGATTTTTGTTGGATACTGTGAAGTATCCAAGGCATTCAAAATTTACATTCCTGGATTCCATCATATGGAAATCAATAGAGATGTAACATTCAATGAAGAAGCAGTTCTCAAGAGATCCAAAAAATGCCAACATGAAGATGTGTATGAGGAAGATGCACCACCCATAAATGTAGAGACTGCATTCCTCCCTGAAGATGAAGCTCCTGAAGAACATAATATGACAGAACCACAAGAACCTCCTATGATGGAGATATCATGAAAGAGAAAGCCTACTTGGGCAAGAAAAATTATATAAGAAGCAGAAAGATATGGAGCTCCTGAAGGCTCCACAAGGGTAAGTAATAATCCCAAGACATTTTCCAACTATGTAGCTTTGATGTGTGATCTTGTAGATAAAGAACCTGCAAACTACAAAGAAGTTGTACAAAATAAATAATGGGTAGAAGCAATGACTGAAAAATATCAGTTAATAATGAAGAACGATGTGTTGGATATAGTTCCCAAACCAGAAGGCAAGAGTGTAGTATCCTCCAAATGGATCTACAAGATAAAATATACAGCTGATGGAAGTATAGAGAAGTACAAGGCTATATTTGTGGCTAGAGGTTTCTCTCCGAAAGAGGGAATTGATTACGAAGAAACATTTACACCAGTAGCAAGGTATACTTCTATTAGAGCCATCATGGCACTTGCGTACATGATGAAGTGGGACTTACACTAGATGGATGTGAAAACAACCTTCCTAAATGGTGTGATTGAAGAAGAAGTATACATAGAACAACCAAAAGGATTTGAGGTTGAAGATAGACAAACTCACGTATGCAAGTTGAAGAAGGCACTGTATGGCCTGAAGTAAGCACCCAAAGCTTGGTATGGAAGGATATATAGTTTCCTAATGAGCATGGGCTTTGCCAAGAGTAAAGTCGATCCTAAACTTTACTTCAAGGTTATAGAAGATGAAGCTGTCATACTATTACTGTATGTGGATGATCTATTTCTGATAGGGAATGAGAAACAGATTGTAGAATGCAAGAAGAAGCTCATTGAAGAATTCGAGATGAAATACCTTGGTCTAATGCATTATTTCCTAGGTGTGTAAGTATGGAAGAACTCAGAAGGAATCTTTCTCAATCAGGGAAAGTATGCAGTGGATGTTTTGAAAAGATTTGATATGTTGGAATGTAAAGCCATGGACACACCCATGGGTTCCAACCTGAAGTTCTTAGCTGATGACTCATCAGAGTTAGTGGATGTGACTCAATACAGACAAATTATTGGGTCATTGATGTATCTAACCAATACCAGACTAGACACTTTTTTTGTTGTGAACAGCTTGAGTCGGTATCTAGTTCAACTTAGACGAGTTCACCTGATATCTATAAAACATGTGATGAGATATCTAAAAGGGACTATAGAATTTGGTCTATACTATGATGGAAACCATGATTACAGATTGTATGGCTATACAGATGCAGATTGAACTAGAAGTGTCTTAGATAGGAAAAGCACATTAGGTGGATGCTTTTGTCTGGGGTCTTCTATGATTTCATGGTTTAGCAAGAAATAGTCCAGTATTGCTCTTAGCACAGCCGAAGCAGAATACATAGCAACTTGCTCTGCTAGTTGTGAAGCCATATGGCTTCGAAAGCTGATGTGAGGTATCTTTGACCTGGAGATGGATACTACTGAGATTCTATGTGATAACCAAAGTTGTATAAAGATGTCAGAGAACCTAGTGTTCCATGATAGATCGAAGCACATAGAAATTTGGTATTTCTACATATGAGATATGATTCAGAAGGGAGCCATAAAGCTCCAGTACGTGAGTACTGATGAGAAAGTTGCTGATGTGTTGATGAAGCCTTTGTCTTAGGTAAAGTTTGAACACTTTTGAGACAAGATTGGTGTTGTTCGGAAAGATCTTCCTCAAAAGGGGGAGCAGTGATGTTGCATTTGGATTGTATCATCCTGGGACACTTGTCCTAAAGTGATCTAGTGACTTCGATCCTCGAGAATGAAGAGGGGTTGTATCTTCCCTGAACTTTAGTTCAGATCGAATCTGGTGAGTTTGGTCCTTAAGAATGAAGAGGGATTGTATCATCCCTGAACTTCGGTTCAAAACGAATCTGGTGACATTCGTCCTCGAGAATGTGGTGGGATTGTATCATCCCTGAAATTTGGTTCAAAACGGATTTGGTGACTTCAGTACTCGAGAATGTGGTAGGATTGTATCATCCCTGAAATTTTGTTTAGAATAGATCTGGTGACTTCGATACTTGAGAATGTAGTAGGATTGTGTTACGGAGAAAACTTCCTATGGCTTGGGGTACCACAACAGACAGAGTGACCGCAGAAATCAATCTTTTCCCATATGCAAGAGAAACCAAACATCTAACACTACAGGATCTCGAAACATACGTTATTCCAGATGGTTGATGTAGATCTGAGCTTTTCCACTCTCACTTGTATTAGCAATTTGCTATCTCAACATTCAGCAAACAAGACAAGCATGCTATATAATTGTGTTAGACCTACTCTAGCATATAATAACATATAATCATTTAAAAGAATCCATGGATTCAATACTCATTTAAATATACATTATTGGACAGGAAAATATATTTCTATTAATATAAATCAGAGATTACAATAGTGACAACCTCTGCCGGCATGTCTGCGAACTGGAGAAACTGAGTCCTCCACTTGGGCCTCCACCACTTCAATCCTCCATCTCTCAATAGCAAGCTCACAAGAAAAAGGCAAGCTTGGGAAGAACACAAAGTGATCCAAGGGACAAAGGGAAGCAGACTCAAGTATAAGCTCCAGCAACAATGGACTATAGTTTTCTTGCTCTTCAATCCCTCTCCTTTCAATGTATCTAAAGGGTTCCTTATATAGTGCTTAAATGGGGTAATGGAAGGTCAAATCCGAGTGATCTCAAGGCATATGGAAGGCCAAGAGACAAGTGACTCGGATCCACATCAAGGAAAACTCCAAAACTATTTGGCCTTTTACACACATCCCGATGTACGCGGGTTCGATGGTCATATCCGCGTATATATGCGAGAATAGGTTTAAAAGTCACGTATAGCAAATAATGCATGTTTTTAGGAATGATCTTGGAAACATCAAAGGTACAAAAATGGTCCATCGTGTCCAAAGAGTCTGTAGAGGGACATGGAAGGACATAAAGGTGTGATCCACATGTGTGGTAAAATCAGTTGTAACAGATGCCCCCTAATGTGTGAGGTCAGAGGGGTGATACGATGGCCAAAATACATTATAAGTCCATCCCAAAAGTGGAGTGATGAAGAACTTGGTGGAAGAACCAGCCATCCAATAGTATAATACAATGATCAAACTCTGCACATAACTGCAAGTAGATATAACAGTCCCGGATACATAAGAGTACAATGGCCATGAATAGGCATGATACAAAATATGACATGTGTGGTCATCGCCACATATATTATAGATAGATCAGAATCTCCATGATGAAGATATACAAAGGATCATGATATCCATGAAAGCTGAAGATATATAATGGATCAAGATCTCCATAATGGCTGAAGATATTTGACATACACTAGAATCAAGTCACGAGAGCTGAAATCTCATGAACACTGGCACAATCAAGGAGGTAGCATATATGAATTGCCACCAATATGGAAGGTCTTCTACACAATCTTCTACGAGTACATGTCCTACTATGTGAATAGAGGTGTCGAAGTCAAACATAGCAGTCCATCGTCTGATTACCGATCATTGATGTATACCGTTAACAGACACGAGATCACCCACCGATAATGAAAATGGGAATCAAGGTACTAGAGTGCAAACTAACAAGTGTGAATAAATGTGTTGAGATTGAATACTTGAAAGGATCCATCGATTAGGGGACATTGAGGTATTCCCAAAACTATCGATGGCAAGAGAATCTGCCATTGATGTCTGCAAGTCTCAAGGCACTCAAAAATGACTGTAGATTCCTATCCCAGAATAAATGATATGAAGTCGATGGGATGAAATCCGCTGGAAGGAGGGCATTAATGTATCCCTCATCATCCAACATGATGTACTTAGCAAGGCTGTATAATGTGGAAGGACTCGATCATAATGTGCATGACCTAGTATCAGTACCGGGAATGGGCGACATGCAAAGTCAAGAGAATTGAGGAATGGTCGACTCAGGTTTCAACTTCCTTCAAACAAGAGCATAAAGGTGAATGGTGACTGAATGTAAGCAGCATAGACTCAATATACAGAACTGGGACATCTCTGCGACATAGGAGGCATTGACAGAGGCTCCATAGGGACTGGAAGCTTAACCAGTCGGTGGAGATAAACTCAGAGAAATGAGTACAGCTCCTAAAGTCAAACTGTTAACCCAACCAATGGATGTGATATATAGTGCTCTGTTCAAAGGCGAAACGACTCGAATTCTACCAAAGATAACATATTTTCCTATCTAGCTTTTTGGTTTTTTGGTTTTTTTGGACTTTTTCAAATATTTTGAAAAGCTTGAAAAAGAATAAAAGCGCTTTATAGTTACAGACTAGGAGGAGATGAGTGTCAAGGGGAAAACAAACTAGTTCCAAGTAGTGGAACATACCTATGTTCAATGCAAGGATAGATGGGTAGGATAGTGACACTTGGGGAAAAGTCCACTCCCAGTAAAAAATGGGGAATCAAGCTGCAAAGGATATGTAAAATGGCTCTGTGTGGCTAGACATGAGACAAGCTCGGGCTATATAGTTGATGATCAAAGTCAGGGAAGCTGGAATAAGGCTCAATAATGCAAGAAAAACTCATTATAATGCAATTACAACTTGACATAAGGGAGTCCTAGGGAAAAAGGCCAACAAAAAGATCAAGAGGAGTATGAGGCTCTTGTGCAAAATCATGGCGATACTATACAAAGGACTCCCACACCCTAAGGGAAAAAATGTCATCATGGGAACCAAATGCAAAACAGGAGCTAACTAGGGAACCCGTGTATGGTCAAGCTCTACCATTCACATCATGTGACTTCTAAAAGCAACAAGGAGGTTCCGTGACAAGATAGAATGGGTCTATACCTAAGGTTATAATGAAACGGTCATAAGGTCATGCAAAGTGCAAATAGATGTGGAACTTAACCTATATGCTAGTTTAGACATAATACCTGAAATCGGCACGAACAGGTCAAAACCATGGTCAAAACTGTGCTCAAAATGGACTCCTACATCATCAAATTAGTCCAAAAAGGTCCAAAATGGTCAGAAACGGTCCAAAACTATAGAAAGTGGGTAAACAATTTCAAAATTTTCAATTTTTTTTATAAATAGTAAAAAATTCAAAAAGTCCAAATCATTTGAAATTTTTACCCATTGGAGCACCAAACTTCCAACACGAATTCCAGGAGCTTAGTCCAGCGAAATTCGACACCATTTCTTCTAGGTAACTCTTCATGTCCTCCTCTTTCTATTTCATGCAAATTTTTTGAATTTCCATGGTCAAATTTAATTTTTAAGCCAGTCTAAAATGGTCATTTCGGCCCATGTGGATATCATGGTTTTTTCCGTGTATAGGGCTGGCCATACACGGAAAAACCTCCCAAAACCGCATACATACACGACTGTTTTGAAAACAGTCGCATATGCGGCCGCGCACAAGGTTTTTTAAGGTATCTAATGACCAAAAATCAATTTTAATGTGAAGGATGGTTCTATAATGGATAGAGAGGGAACATGAAGATGTAGAAGTGGCTGTCCAAGGTGACTTGATGGCTCAACAAGCTCTTCGTGCATGCGGTCTATATAAGCTTTGGTGTCTTGGTAGCCTGAGGGCCAAACCAAGACTCCTACAGATGCTAGTAGACTACTAGGATCTAGACTTAGAGTCTTTTCATATCGACGGGATGTCTCTCACTATTGAGGTAGAGGACATATATTTCATTACTAGATTATCCCGACAGGGAAAGGTGGTGAACCTATGCTCTCGCGAGCCCAGAGGTGGCCTTACCATTGATGAGTACATTGCAGTATACTATTTTCTAGACATGGAAAAGGTTGGGAGTCAAATCCCGACAAAATCCATCTAGGTACTAGGACTGAAGGCCATACTATTGGCACTCGGTAGGATAGCTGGTATAGCATCACTCCACCAGGCCTCGCGGCCATTGATGTTCTATGTAGTGGAGTGTATGAGACCCACAGTCTACAACTGGAGCACTGCATTGTTGAGTAACATGAAGCAACAACTCAGTGACTGCAAGATGGGTAGGGTAAGAAACTTCGGTTTCAGCAGCATACTGAGCACGTTCTTCTTTGAGCGTGTACCGGGGCTAAGCCCTAGAGTGAAGATTCCTCCACACAGAGTTCGAGATCCAGCCCAACGACGTTGGGAAAATTTTATCCACAGAATGGGTGGAGGTAGGGTGGCTAACTCCTACCCAGTGGACTTCTTTCCATGGTGGCAGTGACAGATTATTGCCATCGATGATTATCCCTATGCGGGAATAGATTTTCGGGGAGATCCGGACATGCCTCTACCACCAGGAGCGGCATATGGCGACATAGGTAACGAATCCCAAACCCTTTTTCTAAGTTTTTTGAATGATAATTTTTTTTTTTTGTGTTTTTTGATATATTGACTCAAAATACATATTTTGGTGTGATGACACATAGTGACAATTTGTCATGTGTATGCAGATGTTGGACCATGGTGGCCTGACAGTTTCCCTCGTCATAGATGGAGGGGAAGAGGGGATGGAATCATGGGTGTGGATGCAGAGCGGATGCTCCAAAGCATCCACACAAACTTTGTATGCTTGACACACAGGGTACCCATGGTGCAAGTCGAAGACTTTCCTGAGGCCATGCAGCGTCAGGTGGTTGGTGTACCACGAGCATGGGTTCGATTATTCCAATGACTGGCTAGAGCGGTGGTGTGCTACCATGATCAGAACCCCCCTCCTTCTCCACAGCCTTAGAGAACTGAGAGTGCTTCATTTTTGTACTACCGTGTATTATATTTTGGTGGCTTGGAAGCCCCATTTTTGTATTATGACACTTATGTATTATGACGTCACATTTTGGATGTTTAATGAAATTTTTTTATGATGATCGATTTTATTTATTTACATGTGTGTAAAAATGTATGTTTGTGATATGATTATGGTCTCTGAAACAAATGCTAATCTAACACATAGTTAGCATATGAGTTAGCAAATTGATTAAAAATTCTTGAAACATGTATGTATGTTATGTTCTCAAATTGTCGTTCTAACAATATCACACGTAAGAATCTTCGTAATAATGTCGAATGCCTAACATGATACAAGCCATTAAGTTGTGAAACTACTAACTGTGAATCAAGATGTACCTCAAGTGAGAGAACACTATGTGAAATGGCATCCCGCAATAACTCGATAACGGCACTATACTCAACAACATTGTTTGAAGAAGGCCGTAAACATACACCTCCTGAAGACAATACCTGACCTGTAGGAGTATAAATCACCCAAGAAGCAGAAGCTGAGTATTGAGTGTGGCGGCTAGCACCATCAGCGAATCCTATGTAAGCAGAAGACTCCATTGACATCTTCCATAAGAAATGAAAGCTAATCAACAAACCCGATCACCATAAGAAAACTTAACTATGCAAAAAATTGTACAATAATATACAATAATCAGCCCTGGCTGAAGATCATGCATAGTATTTTTTAATATAGAGCCCATTTCTAGGCTTCACCAAGGCTGTCCCTTCATAATCCACCAGCTCATAGGTGCCCTTCTCTAACACATGTTTGACTACGTAAGGACCATGCCACATGGGATTAAACTTCCCTGCCCCCAAGGGTTCTTTAGCTTGATCCCACAAAAGGACCAAATCACCTTCACTAAACCTCCTCGGATGGACAGACCTATCATATTGGACCTTAACGTGACACTTATTTAATTCTAGAGCCATTAAGGCATCCCGACGCTGCTAATCAAGCTGCTCTAAGTGGACTAAATTCTCCTCCAATGCGGAAGTGTCTGGTAAACTCTCTATAGCTAGCTTCAACGAAGAGATTTTGCATTCAACCAGTAATACAAATTCCACCCCATGTATGAGCTAATATGGAGAGAAGCCGATGGCAGTCTTAACCGCGGTCCTGTAGGCCCACAAAGCAGGATATAACATGACACTCCAATTCATCTTGCTTTGTGTGATGGTTCGTTGGAGAATGGACTTAAGTGATTTATTCACAGCAACAACCTAACCATTCGCCTAAGGTAATAAGAAGAGGAGTGCTCCTACTTATACCCTAACTTCGAAGCCAACTCTTCCATCATTCTATTATGAAATTTCCTACCATGGTCAGTGACAAGCTCTTTCGGAATGCCGAATCGAGTAATAATTTTGTTGAAAATGAAATGCGTGGTTGTATCACCATCGGATTTAATCGTGGGCATAGCCTCAGCCCATTTCGTGAAATAATCAACAACCACTATAATGTGATGATGCCCCCTAGCCGAAGCTGGGTTGCAATCCATGAAGTCAAGCCCCACTTGGTGAAGGGACCGATGGTGATAATCGGATGTAATGGGGCAGGATGTGAGCGCATATTGCGTGCAAACACTTGACAAGGGTGACACTTCTTGACTGCATTGAAACAATCTTTGAAGATTGACGGCCAAAAATATCCCACTCTCAAGAATTTTTGGGCTGTAGAAAGCCCAAATAAATGACCACCACATGCCCCTCCGTGGAAATCATTCAACAAAACCTCAGCCTCTTCATGGGTTAAACAATGATGTAAAATGGAATCTACCCCACAGCGGTACAAAGTGTTATCCACTATAAGGTAGTTCTTAGACACATGACATAATCATCGTCGCTCATCCTGTGAAAGGTGAGTAGGGACCTTCAATGTTTGCAAATATATAATGATATCCCCATACCATGGGTCCAAAGTTGAGATAAGGAAAATATTCTCATCGACAAACGTATCTTCATAAACCTCCTCCTCCTCCACACTTGGAAAATCAGAAATGAGCTTCGCAAAAATCAATGATTTCTTTGATTTCGCCGAAACGAATTTGAGATCGAACTCTTGAAAAATGACAATCCATTTATTATATTTTCCCCCGATCATCCTTCTAGTGAGGATGAACTGAAATGGATCGACATGAGCTACCACCAAGGTCTAACGAAGGAGAATTTAATGTCTCAATCTTTGAACTGTATGAATGGTGTCCAAGGCAAGTTTCTCCACATGAGAATAATGGATTTCTGCATCAATAAGGTTTTGGCTCAAATAATATATGACATGCTTGTGGAGCTCCTCATCCTCCTGAACCAAAACCATACCAATCGTCTCCATGGACGCGGCCACATAAATAAAAAAATCACGGGTATAGTCAGATGGACTAAGCACAGGGTCCGATGCTAGGGCTCACTTAAGAGCCTCAAAGGACTCCTAGGCTCACTCATCCTAGCAAAAAATAGTGTCCTTCTTTAGAAGACACATAAAGCCTTTAGTCAAATTGGCAAAGTTAACCATGAATCTCCACAAGAAATTTGCCATTCCTTGCAAACAATGAAGATGTCTAATATTACGCAGGGGAGACAATTGAAGTATTGCCTCAATCTTTAAGGGATCGAATCTTATACCCTCCTTGGATACTATGAACCCTAGCAAGCGACCAATGGTTACGCAAAAGATGAACTTATGAGGATTTAACCTAACCTGGTAATGGCGGCATCTCTTGAATACTAATCTCAAATGGTATGGATGACGCACTCTCATACGAGAATGAGCAGCAAGATCATCCAAATGCACTTCAATAATTGTTTTGAGATCATGAAAAATCAAGGTCATAGCCCGCTGAAAGGTGGCTTTGGTGTTTTTAAGACCGAAAGGAATCTTTCGATATGCAAATGTACCCCAAGGAAAAATAAATGCAGTTTTATGTTGATCCTTAGGTTTGATCTGAATTTGATTATATCCGGAAAAACCGTCCATAAAGGAGAATACCTCGCTTCTCACACACTCATCCAAAATATGATCAATAAATGGTGTGGGAAAATTATCCTTAGGACAAGCACGATTTAAATCACAAAAATCAGTGCATATACGGATCACTCCGTGCTTCATATCCACTGGAACAGGATTTGAAACCCACTCCATCAAGGGAACGGGATAGATAAAACCGGCTTTTAACAGCTTCTCTATCTCAGCCTTAATAGTGGGTGCTTTTATAGGATTCACCGCACGCAAACGTTGTCGAATAGGCTTCGCATTTAGATAGGTCTTAATTTCATGTTCAACAATACGAGGGTCGATACCCGGCATTTCCTTGTATGACCAAGCAAAGATGTCACGAAACTCTTTAAAAATATCGGTATACTCCTTAATCTCATCAGGGGAACAATCGGCCTGAATATAGACATTCTCAACTTTGCCAGGATCGCGAGAGATATTGATAGGAATGGTAGGTGATAGGTTCACCATGTTCCCATCAGCCACCTAACCAGGAGAGCTCAATGGAACCACGGGACTACTAATCTTCTTGCTAAGAATCTCCCTATAGTACTCACGCTCCAAACGGTTAAGCTCGAGAAGAAAATATGATCTATGATGCAATTCTTCCCAAGGTGGCTCAACCCTCAACATGGCCTCAATAATGGATTCATCTGATGGAAAAACACCATCAAGGCAATCATGTGCGTGAGAGGACTCAACTGCCCATGCATGCAGCAAATATGGGTCCTCCTCCTCTGTCTGCGAAGAGGAAGGACTAGGCTCTGCAACACAATTAATATTCACTTGATATGCTATCATTGCTACAGGAAATGGCACATCCGTTTCGACAGGTCCATTCAAAGGACTTGGTGAAGGAAGAATCCAAAGATCTTCCATATGGGTAGTGCGAAAAGACACCGACTTCAACGAAGATGAAGCCCCATCGAAACTAGATTCGATCATAAGAACAGTCGGAGGACAACTAAAGATCCCCATAAGGGATGGATACATACCCACACCCACACATCCAGTTGCCGGCTGAGAATGATCAGTAATTGGGATAGAAGCTCCCGATGATGCACCGACACTCGGATTATAGAACGATGTATGATCAATCGTAACAATATTCCCATTAAATGGAAAGCATACTACTCGAAATAGAGAAGAGGCTACGACTTGCATACTATCACTACAGAATTTGAGGCCAAAATTCAACAGCTACCATGTCTGAAATTTGACACTAACCTGTCGGGTATTCGACACCCTGAATTGTTTTTGTCGTCGGTGGCGTAACGTCGGATAGTCGACAGCCAAGACAAGTCCGTTATATTTCCTAAGGCATGACCGTCGGATTTCCTTCGACAAAGCCATTGGATTTCCTACAACAAACTACCGTCGGAGCCACAACAATTTCGTCGGATTGGAAGAAATTGAACGTCGGATAATCAATGAGGATACTGTATATTAATAATAAAAAAATTGTATTCAGTGGCAAGTTTACTTTGAGATATTTTATAGATATCATTGTCTTTTGATATATTTTGGTGGATGTGTTTAAGTTTTAATACATCATTAGGACCAAAGATATGTAGGTCTCTTCATTTGAAAGAGGATTCAACATAGATGGAATCTAGGTAGCTATATGTAAATAATTTGATACTTATAGGTAGCTATGATAAGCACATTGCATGATGTAAGAAGAAGTTGGCAAGTGGATATGACATGAAAGGCATTGGCCTTGTGCAGTAGATTTCTCGGTCTATAGGTTTTTCATCTATAGATTTGGCACAAAGTGGAGATTCTAAAGAGAATTCACATGCTAGACCACAATCCTTGGCCACTCCTATGGTTCCAAATCTAATGTTGCTAATTTAGAAGCATCTAATAGTACTCTATTAAGAAGCATCTAATAGTGTGTTTTTCCCTTGCATAATTATACAAGCCAAGAAAGAATAAAAATAGGACAACCAAATACAATCTGATTCCATAGCTACAAATCTGCTTCAGAATTTTTGAAACACAGTGTAAGGTTTTAATTCTCAACGTTTCAAGCTCAGTAGCTCAGCCCATCATCAGGTTCTAGATTTGGTTCCATGACTACAAATCTTGCTGACAGAAGTTTTCTATAAAATTATGAGATAGGCATCAAGACTTAAAAATCCAAGACAAAGACAAAAGGACAAGATGTAATACCTAAATTCATCGATTGAGGTAGCAGAATCAAGTGCACCAAAAATAATAGTTGCAATAAGGGCAATGTGGAAAACCTGGGGCAGTTTTCATGACAGATGAATGTTAATTTGCAATGTGAAAACATGTGTCAATTTATCCTCCACAGGCTGGCTGACAAGTGATGCAAATACAGCAGGGAGACCCACCATACTTAAGAAGGAAAAAGTCACTCATTTTACATTATTTTATATGGCTTAGTACTTCACCATATTCAAGTCTTAATAGATTAGCTCTGTTTTTCCTCTTCAATAGTAAGGAACAACACGGAAACTTATCCCCACCTTGGAATCAATCCCAACAATAGTTTTTTTATACTTATCTGCCCTGCACAAAGACGCCAAAAACAAGGAAGCTTATCTCCACCTTAGAATCAATCCCATCAATGGTTTTTAGTATTTCTCTACCTTACACAAAGAAGCCTCTAGTACTAGGGGTCAAGAATGCATGATATATTCCCCATACTTGGAGCATGGGAGAATCCTTTTCTATGGCTTAGCAGATTCACCATATTCAAGAGTCTCAATGGATTAGCTGTGTGTTCTCTGCAGAGCAAGGGAAAAAAGGAAGCTTACCTCTGCCTTGGAATCAATCTTCCCTCAATGTTTTCCATATTTTTGACCTACACAGAGATGCCTCTATTATTGGGGTTCCATAGTGTATGATGTATCCCCAATTCTTAGAGTATGGATGGAGAAGAAATACCATGAAAAATTATACCAGTATATGGTATATACTCATGTCTATGTACCAGTATATACCTCTATACTAATGATGTATCCCCTGTATACCAGTATACAGCTTGGTAACTCCCCAAATTACTTTTCATTACTAACTTTATTAAAATTCCATTGCCTCATTGTTAATTTGAGTTCTATAACCCTTAATTTTACAGTTACTTCTGTCTTTACTACTTACATTATTGTTGTACAGTCACCCAATAAATTGGGAAAAACAAGGATATAGCATAGGTGAAGGTTGCAAAAGGCAAGCTTATAAACAAAAGGAGTGGTAACTCAAAAGGCAATATGGAATAGTTATAACTGAATTTAATTTAGATATAGAGAATGGCGAAGTGAAAAAAATATTTCAAGCTAAGAGTCATATTTATATTCGAAGCTATCAGAACCAACCAATTCAGACTAGTTTGGGTGTTTTCCAGTCATAGCTGGTTGTTTTAAATGTTTTAAAACTCAGAGTCTGACTCCAACTCAGCTCTAACTCAGCTCTAATTCAAATAGGGTCCATAATGAAGCTCTAGGCTTAGAGGTTTCTTTAACTGCCAAAACAAGCCACCAAGCTATGAGAGCAAGTCACCAAACAACAACAGGTATTTCTCAAGCAATTTACTGGATATGGAATTAGGAATGATGCAGTCATTATAGACAAGGAAAAAATTCAGCGTCACCAACAACTTGAAAGGCTTTTTATCTAGCTAGAAACCACTACTGTGATTCTACTCATGATGTCTTGACAAGCGCATGTGATACATGTTAAACTTTTTATCTAATAACATAAAGGGGCAAAGAAAAGAACCATAAAGGTTCAAACACAATTCTAAAGAGATTCAAAGTTTATTTTATTGCCCATTATTGAGAAATATTACATTTTTGAAAGAAGTTGTAATCACACAAAATATCTAGGGGGATTTCAAAATTGTACTCTTTTAAAGGAAGAACCTTGTCCCTGCTTGAAGGAAAATCAATTGTAATCTTTGGGGTGCAGCTCAGTGGTACCCAATGTCCCCATCATTGTTGTGGAAGATAGGTGCATGATCGATTGTACCCGACACCCTTTTGTTGTGTTTATTATTGACAAGCAAGCATGATTTTACAATATAACAAAGTATTATTGGTGCATGATCGGATCAAAGTATTATCTTATCTTATCAATATAAAAAACTGATTTTACCAATACCATGAATAGTACTGGCAACAACATAACCATTGTAGGGAAACATAATTGCAAGTGTCAAAACACTCTCATTGTAATCAACGGTTCCAAACTTCCATCCATTTCAAATGCTCAAGATAAGCTGGTTGAGTACTGCTTTAGGTGCATTCTTCTGGATGAAATTCCATTTATCAAGTAATCATATCCTTAAAACCTCTGCAGGTGTGTATATTTTCTTTACAAGCACTGATGTTTATTAAGAATTTAAAGATATTGGTGCTTTATATAGTATAAATCACACCATTTATTTCAAATGAAAAAATGCTCTGCCCTTATAACAGACTATAATTTTATAGAGGGGCAACCATTTGATGTCATTTTATTATCCTATCTCAAACCTACAACACTACCCTATTCCCTTCACAATATGACTCCCTAACGCAGGACCTAGAACCCCCTCAACGTCATACCTTAAGGGAACATACACAGTCCAAGAGGACTGTTTATCTTGCAAACATTTCCAGCCCTATATAGTTGGGCTCTATCACTTATTCATTTAATCATACCCATCTAAAGAAGCTCTTGCACTTAGCTTAATTATCAATAGTTTTTCAAGAGATGGAATCTACATTTTGGGCATGATTGAGTGACATTTTCTATTTGGCTGGAAATTGCATGGACAGTGATAGAGATTTTACATTTGCTGGAACATACCTTGACTTTGACAGTCCATTTGTTGTGATAATATTAAGCTTCAAAGCAATTGGTTGATACTTGTCCATAAATACTAAAGTGTCTTGTCCTTTTGCAAGCTGAAATTTGTTTTGGGACAGCCATTTAGGCCATTAAGTTGACTGGAAACTTCATATTCTCATTGTGTACTTGTGAAGCTGGAAATCATATTTTTCTCTTGCAAAGTCAAGTACAAGTTACAATTTTCAATCTTGAAACACAAATTTCCTGCCTCACCAAATGATAAGAAAGTTTGAAATGTAAATGCCAATGGCCAACAAATGATGGAGCAGGTGTGTTACTTCCAGCCTAATTAAAATATATGATGACAAATCCAAATTGAAATTTCAGTCAACCAATGATATCAACAACCCAAACAAGTGTATCTAACCAAATTTTTAAAGGGAAATCTAAATCTTCTTTGTGTAATTTCCAAGGTTGTGAATGTTATCATGCTATTGTCAAAATAATAAGTATTTTCAGTCAAGCAGAATGTAACATATCATTGCTCAATCAAATGTTTCAAATCAAATAAAAGTGGTAAGAGAAGGAGTGTGAAATCACCAAGGTGTATTCTTTGAAATCAAAACAAGTTTTGGTCTTAATTGTATGCCACTGTCAAGTTAATTATGAGTATGGCTGAAGGTTGCTTCTGAATAGAAAGTCCCGAGTTTTGTTCCTAGGTTGCCAATTCTAGAGTGAAATTCCGAATAAAGATGCAAATGATAATCAATAAATCCAAATGGAAATTTGTGAAGCTAAGTGGACTGTCAAGCAATTTAATTTTCTATCAGTTAAGATGTTCTTATGACAGTCCTTAGTGTAAATTTGAGCATATAGATCTGTAGACAAATACACAACTCACAAAGAAGATCTTGTAATTTACTCAGCAATTGAAGAATGAAACAGTGCAAAAGGCTTGCAACTGTGAATGCTTTCATTAATCAAAAAAGTAATCTGATGATAATTACAATGAAGTAAAATGGCTTTAATAGCCACAAGCAATTCGAATCCACATGAGGAAGTTCGAATTGATTAGACTCTACTTGATTGTAGGTAACCAAGACCTTGTCTAAATCATTATCGGAGGACTCAGTGGTTAACTAACCTTGTCTAAACCATAACCGAAGTTCATCGGAGCTCTAAAACACAACTCAAGTGTTACATTCAGTGTTGACCAATGGTTAACTGACTGTGGTAGGTTAGAATTGCGCCCCACATGTGTGCAGTGAAGTAAACCTAGCGCTAACTGAATGCGGAGGACTTGAACTGAATGTAACTGACTCCTAACTTAGCTTGACTAGTCATTAACTGAAGTGAACTGACCTTGGTTGGTTTTGGCACTCCCAGTGGCTTCCTAAATTTTAGGGATTCGTCTAGGAGGCTCCTAAACTTATGCAATCAAGTGCAATAAGTGGCAGTGAGCCTAAATTAGTGTTCCCCACACTTTAGTAACTGAAACATGTGCCCCAATTAGGTCAAGTGGATCCAATGGTGTTAATGACTATAAATAGACTGGATGGACTCCCGATTTAGAAATGACTCCCAAATTAGACATATGACCAAATTTGGACAAGGGAGGATTAATAATCCTAACACTTAGTGCTTCTGTTGGTGATTTTATAAGGGGAAAATGGGATGGTTGTAGAGGGAAATATCAGAGGATAAGTTAGGGTGGTTTTGGGAGGATTAAATGGTAGGTTGCGAAAATGATAGGGCTGCAAGAAGAGTGTTATGACAGTAAATATCAAGACTTTCCTATAGGTGGCCAAAGCATCCAAATGATGGCCAAATGGCCTTGCATTGGGAATCAATGATGCTAGGATGATGGGAGGGAAGCATACTGTTGGCATATTCAACACTACTACAGCAAGGGACCGAGTCACCGACACAAAGCAAATGTTGAGCTCATGCAAGAAAGATTTACAAAAGAACAAACAAAAGATTGAGACTTATAATGAGACTGCACAACAACACTCACAAAAAGATGAAACTAGGAGATGAAGGGGATGGAGTCTAGAGTCTAGACCAAGAAAAATTGAGCACACTTGCTATTCAAAGAATTTTGCAGACAAGTCCCCCTTTAGCTACCATGATTTTTTCACGTTATTAAAAATTCAGCTACAACCATATGTTAAATCAATTTGGCAAAGGTTGTTCAAATGAACCCCAAGAAAAAGAAGGCAACAAAAGAAGAATTAGAGAATCTACAAGTTACATAAGTTATTATTCAAGTAGACAAAAGCAAATGAGTGTCACCCATTGTAGTGGTAAAGTAGAAAAATGAAAATTTGCATATCTACATTGGTTTCCAAAGGTCAAATAGAGTGACCGACAGAACCTTTTGCAGCACCTTTTGCAAAAGAAATACTTCAGGGAGTTGCCAATCCAAATTTCTTAAGTTTCATTCTTTTTTAGATAGTTGTTCCAGCTACACCCAAGTTTCCCTCAGATAATAGGATCAAGTTCTAACAACATCAAACACTGAATGCGTAGCAATAAACATTGACAACATCAATAGTTGTTTAACCTATGGTGGCATGAAATTTCAAGCTACATATTGGCAAATAAAGAAAACATTGAAAAATCATAACAAACTGCAAACATGGAAGAGAACAGGATGTTGAAAAAAGAACTGATAATCCCCTCAGTAGCCTGTTATCTACAACCCTTAAAGAACCACCTCAGCTCAATCCTGTGGGGAACATGTTGTTGTGTTATCTTGTGATATCCCGTAGTTACTTGAGCTGTGGTGGTCTGTCCTAGGAAGGAAAAGGATCAAATGAAAGTCCTAGGTGATTTTGGCATAATAGAAACCCCTCAAACATGAACTCTAAGCAAAAGGTTTCTGGCTTGCAAGGGTCTTGTTCGAAAGGGAATTTAAGTTTTTAACTTCCAAAAAATTAAAGGTTGGCCTCATTCAAAGCAGACAACTCAAATCATATACTGCAATTTCAAAACCTGAACGGTGAACTTTGCGTTTACATGTTTTAAGTAGCACATTTTGTTAAGAATATGGGTTGGCCCTAGCCAACTGTAACTGAAATCCAATGAATTAAACTACCACATAATCATGCTTTCATTATTCATGTGTTCTTTGCAAACATCCTAGGTATCTGACCTTGTGCCAATTACAGTTTCCAAGTCCTCACAAGTTCCAACTCTGTTGTAATCATGCATACCATTATAAAGCTGAATCGTACAGGGGATTTATCAAGTCAAGGTGAAATGAAAATGCAATCCAGTTGAATAGATTAACAGGCTCATGCAAAGAAACATATTTCTGATAGATCAAAATTTTAAAAATTCTCGAGAAAGCTGGTCCAATGGTAGAATCAGGTTAGATTTCATTGCAAGAGTTGGCATGCTAAATTCATGTTAGAAAACAAATAAAGAACAAGCACAAAGCTTACTAAGATAAATTCGGCATATTTGTTGCATGTGGATTACAATACAGAAAGAGGAATTGAATATGTGCTTCGAAAGCATATTTCACCTTGTTAGCCACAGTAGAGCATTTGTGCAACTAGAAGAGCCCTTGGCTGTTTTATCTTTAATCTCCTTGCGCATAATATCATATAACAAACTATTTGCTGAAGGATCCAATTCGTACTTAGCATCCAATCTCTGCAAAAAGAATTTGGAAAAATAGTTATCTGACATGCTAGAAATGGGAACAATTTATGTTTAAAATATGCATTGTTTAAACTTTAGGTCAAAAAATAACCACATAATTGAACTAGTATTAAGTAATTACATGTAAGGATATGTAAAAACCAAATAAAAAAACTCAAACAACAAGATGTGACTAAAAAACACAAAATCATAAACATGAATATTTGTTAAATGCTTTCAAACTATAAGAAAAATAAACACTCTACCTTAAAATATATCTTTTAGAAACTATGGTCATGAAAATGAAGACCTGAGTTAAACTACATTTTTAAAAGATTGCATCTTAGTGCCCCTTCACAGAACCCAAGAAAGGTTACATTTTGAATGCCAGGGGTATTTGATATATGTAATTTTTTTTTGCAAGATATCAAATTATGATTTTTCCCATCAAAATAAAAAGATATCCTTAAGAAACCCATTCCTAGCTAGTTAGAATTAGAAGTTTTTGAGAAAACTTCCAAAAACTAACCCCATTGATTACAAAAGATTTATATTTATCATAAGGATTCAAAAGTGACAAAGTTGAAAACAATAAGTGTCTGAATGTAAAGATATCCTTTCATTAACGATTCAATATTGAAATTGTTATTGGCATAGGTTATTGGAGATTAACAATTCAATGAGATTCTTGAGTGTGTCTCTTAAATCCATCAAACTCTCAGTTTTTGCAGAGCAGGTCCCATGTCCACCATTCTGAGAGCATCCCACTTGAAAGGCATCCATAATAGGTCTGAAAGGACTACCCTGATAAGTAAAAACCCACTAAAATATCTTGCAGACAAATGTACTAAAAAAAACAGGGAAGCAGTTTGTAGGGTCTCAAGAAAAATACTACTATGCAGAAATTTAAGTAGATCTAAGCTATGTAAACTGGCATTGCCCAAAATAAGCCAGAGCACTTATCTTTATGGAGTTTGAATCTCATTTTGCATTGAGGGAAAACTTGGTTACCTCCACTCCGCTCGTACTCATAGCACGTCCTGCAGATTGGAAATGCACATTCGCTGCAAGAAGCAAAAAGGTCTCCATCCACTGTGAGACCAACGTCATCATTACAAATATGGCAATTTGTGCACTCAAATGATGTAGAAGCTTAGGCTACAAATTACCCATGAAATCCTGTTAAATGAAATGCTATGAATTCGACAACACAATAGTATTGTTATCTGTAGTGCTAGTGCTATGAGATACATCTCAAAACCCCCAACTAAAAAAACATAATGTTGAAGTGGAGCTAGCCGAAAGTCAGTGCAGATGACATGCACTACTAAAATGGTTGATTGTAGAGGGACCTGAATGATTGTTTCAAACCAATTCAGATGAGGAAGTTCATTGTAGAGGGACCTAAATGATTGTTTCAAACCAAACAATCCTCTGCCTCTGCAAACCTTGACCATTGCAAACCCTCCTCTGCGTAAACACACTTGACCTCCGGAAGCACCTCCAATGACCTCCTCTGCGTGACCTTTGACAAACCTCCTTTGCGTGATGTCCAGATATAGAGGTATATTGTATTAGCTCCACCTTGAAATTATTGATTGTTTTCTTTGTTTTGTAAAGAAATATTGTGTCGGGATGGTTGTGGTTTTATAATTTTTTTTTTCGCCCTAGTGTCGAAAATCCTACACCATAGTTTCAGAAATCCTATTCCTGAGTGTTGAAAATCCTATGCCCTAGTGTTGGAATAGCCCTAGTGTCGGATATCCTACGCCCTAGTGTCAGAAATTCGATGCCCTAGTGTTGAAAATTTGACAACGCTAAAATAATTTAAAAGGATTAGTACTTTTCATCGTTACTGTCCGACACATCCGTATGATACGTCGGATGTCATTGGATTCTGTCATCGGATTTTGGGTTCAAATCATGATGTGTATACATCCAATTTTGGCCCAGTAAAAGATTGTAGTCAAGGGGGCACATCAACCACCTCGACCTCGATCATGATCGTCTTCCCTCCCAATTGGACCTTAAGAGCTGGAATAATCCTGTGCGGCTGAAAAGATCGACCATCAAAGGTAGTAAACATGGTAGCGAATTGAGACAACTCAGGTGAACCCAAACCCTTCCAGCATGACAAAGACATCGTGGAAGCAAGAGCGCCTTTGTCAATCACAGTGGGTTTGACGGTCATATTAAGACACTCTACATGAATCAAAAGAGACACATAGTAAGGCAAGTGAGGCTGTAGTCCCATGGTTTCAAATTTGATGACTGAAGAAGTTTTATCATCATTAACTCCAAGAGTAGAAAGCAATGCTTTCCTTTGTAGAGGAAAACTCTGAAGTACTTCAAGTGTGGACATCGCACAAGTATTTTGGCCCAAATCCTCAACAACAGAATAGTTCTGGGCGGTTAGTTAGGATTGTGCCCCAAATGCTTTAGGACTCCCTTAGGAATGCAAGGTGCAATTTCAGGTTTATCCATAGGGTTTTCGATACGCAAAGGGCTCTCAGGTGGAGCGGGTTCTTTTCCAAGGTCCGATTGTGACGAACCATAATCTTTCGCATGAGTCACAACCTTAGTAGCACGTACCATGTTGATGCAACCATGACCAGTATTGGCTTCCAGCAGATTTTGATCTCTGCCCAATGCACAATGAGGATCATTGGTCCTTGAGTTCATATTTTGATTATGGGGTAAAGGATTGGTTAGCACAAATGGGCCCTATGCTATGAATCTCGAGGCATCTTCCATATGAGGGCACAAGTGAGTGAGGTGGTCCTCCTTACACAATTTGCAAGGAAACTTAAACCTTAAATTTAGACTGCTTGTCCCCCCCAGCATTGTGGGTGTTCTTATCATTAAAATTGGAATTTTCATTCTTGTTCCCACCCTTATGATTATGTTTACCCTTTTTCTTATTCCTTCCAGGCTGTTGGTTTCCCTTCTAGTCCGACGATTGCATGGAAAGTACACTCGTGGTTTGGGTTAGACGAAGCCGTGGCTTGTCCCGAAGCATATTGATTAATAGACAATTGACTCACTCGTTTCACAATTGAATCCATAGGTTTGGCACTTGCACAACCTACAATTCCATTGGCATGTGGTCCAGGCTTGATCTTGGGATCGAAACTAGAATGCGGAGCATTAGGTATGATTTCATAAAAAATTCCGGATTGAGCATAAATCAAATCCAATTCCTGTGCCCTAAAAATTTCTTCTTCCTCATTCTGGACTCTAGATGTAGAAAAATCCTTCGCGATGTAAGGTAGCAATGATTTGAGGAACCACTCAAGGAGAAATTATGGTGGTATGAAAGCTTTAATCAACCTATTCCGTCTACGCCACTCTTGGGTATGGTCTGAGATATGTGTGGCTTTGTCTTGTCGAAATGTCGACAAGAGTTCTGTACCAACGTCGTAACACACAGGTAGCTGGAAGTGATTGAGGAAAGTATTAGCAAGGTCATCGAACAAAATGAATGCCCCCCTTGGTAACTCTATATACCATTTCATTGCAGGCTTGGTGAGGGTGCATTGAAATAGCCTTAAATGGATTGAGTCATCATGTAGGAATTGGAAGAGCACCAAAGGTGAAAAATAGTGACATGTTCACTAGGATCTTCTCCTGCTTTGCCCTTGAATTTGGGAATGTCCGAGGGAATCTTGTTAGGGACAGCCGGCCAAGCTGGGTCATGAGATATCGGATTGTTCATGAGTCTCAATAAGTCAGGTAAGTTCAACGTTGCGAGGAAAGGGGGATTAGGTTGAGCTGGTCTATGCCACACTCCCTGATAGTTTTGGTTCATATAAGGATGACTACTGTAAGTACCATGGCCTTGGCCATAATATCCTCCTCCCGTTTGACCCGTGTAGGGTTGCATGGAAGCATTATGATGTGGTGTACCTTGACTATGCGGTGCTACAAAGCCATAATTAGAGGAGTAAGTGGGTTGTTGATACCCATACCCATAGAGTTGATAGTTTTGTCCATACTGCGGTCCATAAGATTGTCCATGAGAAGCTCCATAAGGTGTCCCATGGGATGTCCCATGAGAAGCTCCATAATTAGGGATATGGGGAACTCCTTGCGATGGACCGTGAGATGATCCAGAAATAGGAATATGACCTCCTGAGACAATAGGAGGTGCTTGACTCTGAGATACTACCATGCGAGCAGTCACAGTATGAACATGGCTAGTAGCAATATTCTGCCCCTAAGGACCACGTGAATGAGGGGGATGAAGGGTTGTAAAAAATGCATTTGAAGGAGTAGGGTTTGAGGACGAAGGGACATGTGAAGGGATGTAAGTGGCATTCCCTATGGTCACTCGTCACGGTTCTGGTATCTGCATATGACTACTAACACTAGGTCTCGGATGGATATGTGAGGTAGCTTCCACCACCGGGATGGAAGGTGCAATGTGACTAGTGCTCCCAAATCTCTCCGCATGGAAAGGAATAGGAGTGCCCCCAGGAGTAGTGCTAGGTTCCACTTCTAACTCGACATGATGTACCGGATCGTGTTCAGGGATATCAGGTATGCCATAACAAATATAACTAGTGCTTGTGGGTTCATTATGAGTCTCGTCACCCAGTAACCAATACCGGTGACCTGTGAATGAGGGATCATAACCAGAATGTGAAGGTATTTTTGGTGAAGGATCATATACAGGAGTAAAATCTACATCCCCAACCTCTTGAGGTGGAGAAGACATCTCAGGAATCTCATCCTCGTGATATCCCATCATGTGTGAATCAATGTGAGAAGTAGTCCGCCCAGACTGTATGTTTCTCTCTCCCAAAGGGGTAGGAGATGTGGAAGGCGGAAGTCCTGCTAAATGATAAGAACGGAAAAGTGCCGCACCCGAATCCACAATGACTCAAAAAATGAAAAAGACTCTATCTAATTACACAAACCCTAGGAAAAATAGAGTGCACAGAGCATACACCTATATAATGTAAAGCCATATCACAAGCAAACAAGGGTAGGATATGTGAGCTCCCGAATGAAGCAGGTATGTCTCGACTAGGAGAGGCTTGAGACTCCCATACACAACAAGTGGAGGTTTGTAACCAATTATAGTGGCCCTTAGCTTCAACGCATATAGTGACTGTGCTATCCGACCCCTACTTTGCAAGGACACATGTAGAATAATCTCTGCGAAGTACCCCCTCGATAACCTAGGTAAAGTAACTAAGGTCACCTCAATATAATCAATGCTTAGGTGGATAGTTGCAGGCAGGATTGACCATATGGGTAGGGTAGCAAAGCCCAAAACTCCTAAAAGAGCTCCCAGATATGAATACAATCCTGGAAATATCTCCGGTGCTACTCAGTTATGACCAGGGGTCATCCCAATCATTAACTGTTCACACTGCCTCGTGCTTAACTCCCTTGTAAGAGGAGAATATTGAGAAACACTAATTATACCAAGGAATTTCACACTCTCACCTAGACAGACACATACATGTTTCCTTTAGTGGTCTTGGAGAATTTACTCACAATGAACTATTCCAAGACCCTAAAACCTAATCTTGTTGGTGCACACTATAAAAGAAAAGAGTGTAATTCATTTTATTATGCGTTGATTTTAATTGGCTTATTACTCAAAAGGGAAAATGATCATGCAACTAATGGTGTTATGATGCAACAAGAAGTAAAATGTACACCTAACAATCAATGCAAATGCACCGTGTCAGATGAAAACTGGGGTATGGTACTACGTGAAATGCAAAATTTTCCTTCAAATGAAAATGCAATCATTCCTATATGAAAATTTGACTAATATTTTTCCAAGCAAACCTAGTGTAAGTACCATGCAAAATGAAAAATGCAACAATGCATAATGATGCAAAAAGCAAATATTTTTGTACTTTTTGAATTAAAATGAGATAATAAAGCAAAATTATGACCCTACAACCCCCAGATTCTGCAAGCACTCTTCAGACAACACCCAAGAAAAGAACTAAGATAAAAGAGACCTAATGCACTAATCTCGAAACAAAAAATAGAAAATGCAATGACAAGAACATTCTCAAAAATAAATTCAAACTAAAAAGCATCTCTGGTAAGAAATAGAGGTGTATATAGACTCCAGAAGCATCCAAGAAGACTCAGCAATTATCCAAAATCACCCAGCAACACTTAATCCTCCTCAAAAAGGAAAAACTCAGGGCATACGCAACTGTGTGCAGAAAACCCGCGTATATACACGAGAATAGGTTTAAAAGTCATGTATAGCAAATAATGCATGTTTTTAGGGATGATCTTGGAAACATCAAAGGTACAAAAATGGTCCATGGGGTCCAAAGAGTCTGCAGAGGGACAGGGAAGGCCATAAAGGTGTGATCCACCATGTGTGGTAAAATCAACTGTAACATATTGCATCATCCTTGAACTTTTGTTCAGAACTGATTCGGTGACTTTGGTACTCGAGAATGTGGTAGGATTTTATCATCCTTAAACTTTTGTTCATAACTGATCTGGTCACTTTGGTACTCGAGAATGTGGTAGGATTGTATCATCCTTGAAATTTTGTTCAGAACTGATCTGGTGACTTCTATCCTCGAGAATGTGGTAGGATTTCATCATCCTTGAACTTTTTTTAGAACCGATCCGGTGACTTCGGTACTCAAGAATGTGGTAGGATTGTACCATCCTTGAAATTTTGTTTAGAATTGATCTGGTGACTTTGGTACTCGAGAATGTGGTAGGATTGTATCATCCTTGAACTTTTGTTCAGACAGGATCTGGTGACTTCGATCCTCGAGAATGTGGTAGGATTGCATCATCCCTGGACTTTAAGTCCAAAAGGGATCCGAAGACTTTTGTCTTCGTATTGTGGATTGCAGGTTGTTGCTGCTGATGATGATGTTACTTATCCAAAGATCAGAGTGTGATGATGATGATATTACTAATCGAAAGATCAGAGTGTGATGATGATGGTGTTATTGATGAAAGATTAGAATGTGATGATGATGATGTTGCTGATTGAAACTTCAGAGTATGATGATGATGATGATTCTGATCTAAATTTCAGAGTATGATGATGATGATGATGCTGATTGAAAGTTTAGATGATGATGTTGTTGATCAAAATGATGTTGTCGATCGAGCGGTCAAAGTGTTGCTGCTACTGAAGTTTGAAGATGAAGACTATATGTTGAAGATGATGAAAAGGTTCCAATGATTTATAGACGTATCATCCTGATGGTGTTGATGATGCCCTCTCTCTCCTACACTTGTTGTTGTAGAATACCCTTCTTGTTAAAGAATATTCTAAATGTATTTTATTGATCCCCATGTTCTTATCAGGAGAATCATTTGTATTTCTTTGTACCCTGATGCTCCTATCAGGAGAATTAATAAGAGTAATGAGGAAGTCCCCTCCATTGTAATTCGGGTCATTAGTACCATCCGAAATATATTATTACATTAAGTTATCCTAGTTATGTCTACTCGAGCCTACATAACTGAGTTAAGTTTACTCTAGCCTACATAACTGGGTTAAATGTCAAGTGAATGAAAGAATATAAATAGAACGAGGTGCCTCTCACTTGAGACACACACACACTCACTTGTGTATCACATAAGAGAGAGAGAGAGAGAGAGAGAGAGAGAGAGAGAGAGAGAGAGAGAGAGAGCTGTAGCCGGAGAAGGTGGAGGATCCGTTTTGGGCTTTACCTTTTATCTTTTGTGGCATCTATATTAAGGAAGCTTTTGCTGGGTTTTTCCCATTAGGGTTTTCCCAGGATAAATCTGTGTTGTTCTTGTGATATTGTTTCTTTTAGTGATCCTGTCTATATGCTTTTATGAAATTGAAATTAAATGCTGATAATCTAGCTTAGCATATGGAATTCTGACACTTTCTAGATAGTTGTGCAAGTTACAGCTAGGCGGATGCTTCACACTATTGTTGACAAAGGGGATTTTGTTAGTATTTTATCCTCAAATCCTTGGAAAGCTTTAGGTTCTCCTCAGCTTGTGCCAGCCACTGATCAGATACTAGATTTTAATCGAAGACCTACTGCAACTTTAGGGATCCTTCCTTATTTACCTATTACATTAAGAGGGAAAACTATCTGTATTGATGTTATGGTCGTCCAAGGTACTTTAGATTTAATTTTTCTCCTTAGAATTGATTATGTTTATGCCATGAAGGTTGTAGTGTCCACACTCTTTAGAGTGATGCATTTTCTCCATGATGGGAAGATTGTGACCATTGATCAAATTTCCTTTGTTACACCTAACCATCACACGATTCCTAGTAATCAAACTGCCTTGAATGTTCAACAAGTTATTGTGCTTCCTTCTCCTTCTTCTAGTTAGCTTCTTCCCATCATAAGTAAAATGGGGGCATGGCTCTAGTCTATGGAAATAATACTAGAATTAATATGCTAACTCCTTATGTGAAAGGGGGAAACCTATGAACCTATGTATATCATGTTGGGTAAGAGATGTATGTGAGCATAGTTCCCATTCTGTGTCAACCTCGTTAAAAAATGAAACAGAGGTCTATGAGCATAGTTCCCATTCTGTGTCAAGCTCGTTGAAAAATGAAACAAATTTCTATGAGCATAGTTCCCATTCTGTGTCAAGCTTGTTAAAAAATGAAACAAATAACCTTGAGCATAGTTTACTTTTGGTTTCAAGCTTGTTAAAAAATAAAACCAACCTTGAGCATATTTTTATTCCCTTTCCATCTCGTTAAAAAATGAAATGGGCCATAGCAAGCATAGTTATTTTCTATTTCAAGCTTGTGTAAAAATGAAACAGGTCATTTTGAGCAGATTTCCATTTTCATGTCAAGCTCGTTAAAAAATGAAACGGATCCTTCCATTATGTCAAGCCTTGAACCTTCATTTCACCTGCCTGTATAACTTGATCCTATTTCTTCTTCTATTTCCCTAGTAGTGACTGTAAATTTAGTTGGATGAAGGAAAGCGTAGGTAGACATGTTGGCATGTATCCAACCTCTTTACATTATGTTGGAGTTAATCTACTTGACAGTTATACTAGGGGAAAGTACCAACCACTGGACATCATGTTGGGAAAATACCCGTCAATGGAACTTGTCATAACCCCAAATTTTCACAAAAATTAAAATTTTTTGATGTAACATAAATTGTTTATAGTCGTAGTTTGTTAACTGCTAGCGGTTGATGGATAAATGAAATAGTTAACAAACTAATGATTAACTTAAACACATATAAATTAATACCATTTTAATTTTCATATGTGACATAGATAATCTGCATTCAGTTGTTTCTAGTTGTACTGATGATTTGATTTTTGTCAAGTAGGTGAGAAGTTACTTTCTAACTGGGGCTTACTTAGCGATTGCTAACTTACCTAGATTTCTGGATCTTACGGGCTTGACAGGTAAATTTTGAACTAGTAAGAGTTTATTAAGGCATAAATCTAGATATACTTCTTTTATCATAAATATACTGCTAGAGTAAAAGTTTGCTTAATAGAATTCAAGGACACTACAAGGTAAAGTAATGTTTCTTTTACGTGTTTTGCAACTGTGACAGTACTTTAAAATTCATGTCGTAAAGATCAATACTTTGCCCTACTGATTGTCTTCTATCAGAATGACTGCTATTTTAGACAAATCTTTTTTCCATCTATACGTTACATTATCTACCAGTTCTTCATAGAGCTCATGATTTAGTGTATCAACACTCTTACTGAAATAAGAGTTTCCTGCTGTTGTTATTTCTAAAAATTAAAACACTACTTAAGTATGGAAATAGACCTAAGGCCTTTCAAGAAACAAGTTTATATATAACTCATAGCGTTACCTCTAATTAAGCTTCAGTAGAGGAAATTATTAGCTTGTTATATATATTGCATTTATAAATGATCATTTGCAGAAATGGCGTTAAGTTGTGATTTCTATCCTCCAATTTTCTTCATGTCATAAGTAATGTGACGAAATTTGCATTTAAGTTGTGATTTCTATCCTCCAATTTTCTTCATGTCATAAGTAATGTGACGAAATTTGCATTATCATATTATTTATTTGTAATAATAGTGATGCTGTATGTATTCTAGATAATTTTACTATCTTAACTACCAAGTCTAATCTAGGCTTGGATTAATTCGTTTAGAGCTTTGGTTCCTTATGGAGGCCTAAATGATTATAAACCTCCAAGAAGTATCATAGACTAAACATATAAGTGTAAGAGATTACTTCAGAGTGTAAATACCTTTATATACACATTGATGATTTACAAACTAAATTCTTACCATTATTGTTTACATAAAACTAGATCTAACCATATAGTTCATCATTGTAAAGTTTGAGTCAATGTTTACTGTTAGAGCTAGTAACTTATGATTAAGGGCATATACCCTACTATGGATCTTTCCATAGTTATTATCTTATCAATGAAAGAATTTAATGTTTATATATAGCAAGGGTTAATAATGCAATAAAAAGTTTTGGTTCATTACCAACGAAGATTCCAATGTTTATATAAAGCAAGGATTTAACGTTACCATAATAATCTCATGCTTCAATGTTGTTTGACTTAATGTTTATCATTGAAATGATATGTATTGACTTTGTATAATATATATTATAATTGTGATTGTTGTATGAATTATTAACAATAATTTGAATCCGATAGTGCAGTGGAGACTATACAACTCGACTCACTGTGGACTAAACAAATTTGGGGGCACATGGAACATCCACCACCATGCAATGCATGATTTAAAAGCCTCCATCGCAACCCTAACTCCTCATTATTTTGTTGAGGGTTTTTGGTCTTTTCTCTGTCTAGTTTACTGCAGCCATGAGGGCTCGCTTGTGCCCATCTCCAGCTCCTTTGTCTATATGTAGAGAAGTGTTGCCACTAGAATAGTGTGAGGTTGGAGGGATACACAGTTTACATTTGATTTCTCTCTACATGCATTGCGTTACTATGAGTGTAGATGCTCTCTGTCAGTATTTTGTATTGTCTATTTCTTGTATGTCCATTGCCAAGGCTCTAATCCTGCTCCAGTCGTTGATGTAGAATGAATTTTGACCTCGCTGCCTCTGTCATTGATGAGCATGAGGGTTGTTCTGTTCGATGTGCTGGTTTGTCTCCTTCATGGCTTCAGACTCCTTCGCTTCCAGGTAAGGAATTTGACTTACAAATGTTACAAATTCTAGTTATAGTTTTTAATATTAAAGTTAATAGTTTCTAACTAAACCCTTCGAAAATTTTTGCAGGATTACAGTTCGAAAGTGGGCTTGGAAAGGTCCTCTCCAAGTTTGGATTGACAACCAAACCTACGGGTAAGACCCGGTTACAATGTGGCAACTTCATTCTTGGCAATGGTTAGGGGAAAGGGTTTTCAGTTGGGAAGAAAATTTCGAGCTCAGTTGCTCCAGTCTTTGGATGTTTGGTATTCAGTTTTTAAATTTAGTTTTTCGTTAATACACCCTTGCCTATAGCAGGGTGGCTCCGGCCTCAATGCCATGACTTGTATCACCTTTTTCTTGTTTTACAAAAGAGATACAATAAATGAGGGTTTAATAACTTGACTATTAGTTTTGTTTTCAAACCCACGCCATGATGTTGGGTACATTGGCCATGAGCTGGGTGTTGTAAATTTGTTATGTTTAAGCCTTTCGGCCTGACAGAGTTATACACTTGGTTTCAAAGGTTATTTTTAGCTTCGTGCTCTGTCTCGATTATGAAATGGTTTTAAAAGGATTTTATTAAATTAGAGCTCTGTCTCGTTTATATATCAGTTATATAACCTATAAGTTATGACTCTGTGTATTTTGGGTCTTCCCTTCCTTGACTATTAATAATGGTAATTATTTGTTCTAATATTTTTCTTGTAAATACATAAATATAATGTGAAGACTGTCAGTTTAGTTGTAAGGTGAATTTTAGATGTTTATGCTTTTCAGTTAGGATAGAATATTAGGGTTTACTGAAAAAGGACCCTTAGAGAAATATATTCTTGAAATTTATCAATGTGTTGGTTTCTGTTTACCTATTTTACATTGTTACGATAATTCTAATATTATTAATCTTGTTTAAGTATTTTCTTTTCTTTTAAATAAAGGAGTTATACAATACTGTAAGTTCTTAGCTTATTTCTATTTACTGTTTACTTTTAAGTTCTTATTTGTTTACTGCTCCGTTAATTAGTAAAGATTCAGAGTTATGTAATAATTAAAACAATAACTCTGTAACCTTGATTATCTCTTTATTTATAATAGTTAAATAAATTAGTTAGGGTTTCAACCCTGAAGTTTTACCTTTACAGGTATAAGCCTGTCTGATAATTATAAGATAGTTTCTTCATAGTAATTATTTAGTTTTATACTAGTTTTTAATTATATTTCCATTGCTTCTATTTACTAAACTGACAAGTAGAATTTACTCAGAGTTCTTGAAAAGATAATGCATAGACTCTGTAACTCAGTTTACTCTTTATAAATTAATTAATTTTAATATAAATTTAGTCTTAGATTTAGTTGATATTGTTAGAAAATAAACTACGTGATTAGTAGCTCGTTTATTTACTTAACTGTACCTAAACATTGTAACTCTAAGTGTTTTTTCTACTGCATTTCATTCAGTTACTAAGTGAAAATAGAGAAAAATAAACATAACATAACACTGTTCAACCTCCTTGATATTTCAACATGAAATAAATTATTCTACTATCTGTAAATACACAATCTTATCTGCTAACAAATTCTTTTATCTACTTAATCATTCTACCTGTGCTAGAGTACTGCCTGGTTTTTCAGGTGTGGAAAAAAATAGACTAGAAATTATTTTCCATTCTAACACATTACTTCTCAAATTCATTTCTTCAATAATCTAAAAATACTACTAAATTCTAACATTTACAAACTGGATATTTATCATTCATATAACATTCAGACTCAGATTTGTCTATCTAACACAATAAAACAAAATAATGTAGAACCTGATTAGGATAGACGACGACAACATTAGGAGGCCATTCCTCCCTACCAATCTCTTGGAGAGCACTCAAACAACGCTTCCTCATAACCCTTGAGCCTGTTCTTGGTCTTCTTGGCTGAGAATTGGTGGAGAATGCAAATAGTAGACTTAGTCCCAATATCTCAGTAACACTCTGCTCTCAGCAGTAAGATCTTTCAGCTTAAAAGCTTCACTAGATCAATCAACAGTTAACCCCTCAAACTCTTTCCACAATTCCCTTCCATTGAATTTATCTGAAGTACATTCACCTGAATGATCACTACTCTAGAATGAGCAGCCTCGGCTCTCTTCAATGGGAATTTTTATAAAGATTTCCTAGGTCTTTTGGGTTAGTTTTTCATTAATTGAGCCACCTGCTCTGATTCCACTTTCTTGGGGAATCATGACCCCAAATGTAGGGAGGTTTCCACGTACAATAGTTGGAAGTGGTTTGAGGATGCTGTCACATGTTAGTTTGCTCTCCACCCAGTCTCCTCCACCAATTTAACCAGTAAACACTCTTTTAACAGCTCTTCTAAGCTGTTGTCTCCTCCTTTATTTAATTATAAAAAAATATATTCAGAATTACATTAAATATCCTTGACTCTGCTGAGTCATCAATTACAACTTAGCATAAAATTTAACATATTGTCCTCAAATAATATCAAATTGTTTTTTTGCAAAATTGGGGCATGTGATAGAACTCATGATGAGCATACTTTATTTTTAGTTTTGAGCTCGCTAAACCATGAAACACGAGATATTGAGCATAGTTCATTCTATTTTGCAAGCACTTTAAAAAATGAAGTAGATACCCTCAGCATTCTTCCAATTGATCTTCGAGCTTGTTAAAAACAATAAGATGGTGTTGAGCTTACTTTTCATTTTTCGTGCTCTGGTTAAAACATGAAAAGTGTTTTAAGCTTAGTTTATTAATTTTTTTTGCTCTAGATTCAAACATGAAAAAGGTTCTGAGTTCCTTTGATACCATGTTCGTGCTCGTTGAACCACAAGTGAAAAGGTATTGAGTGCACTTTTATCACTTTTTTAGGGCTCATAAAATTGTTTACGAAAAAGAAACCCCATGGAGTCTTCTTTAAGCTCTTTTCAGATTCCTAAAATGTGAAAAGATTGCTGAGTGAACTTATCTTCTTCATGCTCGTAAAAGTACTTGAAGAGTCATCTTTCCGACGATAGTTTACCCCTTTTTCGGTTCAGATTGACTAAGTTATGAAAAAGGAATACTCTAGTCATTGACTATAAGAGTTATCTAAGGTATTATTTTATACTTTTTTGGACCTCGGAGACTAAATCATATGAAAAAGGACCTTTTGGAGTATTCTTCCGTTTCGTTCAGACTCTCTAAACATGAACGATACTGAGTTTACTTTCAGTGGACTCATTAAACAAAACACTGAGAGACCCTCTTTTGAGAACGAACCCCTCCTTTCTCATGTTTGTAAAACATGTGAGAATGGACTTATCCTATGATAAAATATAACGAGTGTTTTTTACCCTCTTTGAACTCGTAAAAATGAAATGAGGCACTCATCAATCATGATGAGGAAATTAAGGGAAGGGAACCATTTTTCATTTGCAATAATGGCAGTTTATAGTCACCTTTGAGCATGGCACTTGTCTGCATTTCATACAGTCAATTGGGTATTAAGCTTGCTTTCGAGTTAATCCACTTTCATGAGTCGTGTCACTCCTTTGAGTCTTTCAAAGAATGCATTGTCCATTGTCACATTATGTCTTGGCATCTGCCTCGTCAATTCAAATGTTTGCAAGTCTTCGGTCATGATACCTTATGTTCAAAAGGGGAATTGTCTTGAGATTTTACACCTATAGTCAAAAAAACTTTTGTGTCAGTCCTATGGTTACATCATACTCAAATTCCAGAACTTTGTTCCAAGTTTCATTTTGTTGATGTGGGATTCATCATGGCCCTCCTTCGACGAGACTATTCCTGTCGACTTCAACTCATCATCCAGGAATTAGAATTAGAAACAAAAAAAAGTACGTTGAAGTATTTATGCCTCAATCACAGGTTTTCTCACTTTTGACAATAGGTTTACATCATTGAACTTTGATTGAAATATTCTACTGAATGTTAAACATCAAAACATCTATTCACATTCAGTGAAATGTCCTAGAGTACCTTGGGAATCATCAACATCAATGGTGACCTCCCTCGCACTTGTTAACAATTTTCATCATTGACCAGTAATCAAGTGGTTTCTACCAAGTTCGAAATCAAGAAATTGTAATCACATGGATAGAATCATACTTTATTCAAGATGAGACGAAGACCCTAGGTATCTATCAAGAGCTCATTGCTTTCCCCAGGTTGCAATGGAGTATTTGTATGAGTCCTAGCATGAATCCACATTTGTATGGTCATGGTTGTGCCCAAATTTGTGTCCATGTGACATAAATCTACATTGTATGTTTGGTAGCTATGTCCAAGTTTCAATCTTCTTCGCATGGATCTATGATGTATTCTAGTAGCCATGATTATTCATACGTTGCATGGATCTACCTTGTATCGGTCTACAGCCATGATGAGGAGTCATTTGGATATGAGTCAAAGTATTGATGTATTGCAGAAAAGTTGGGTTGATGAAGATCTTCGTTCAATGAACTCTTGCCTCGAAGATATAACTTGTTCTTACAAATATTTCACCTATCATATCCCCTAGCCTCATGCTTTAGGGGGCATTTTGTTACACACATTTCTCGTCATCATCATGGAATGAGAACCAAACATTAGAATTTTCGTCAAATCCTCAAGATATAAAGTTATACATAGGCAAGGATTTATGATTTTACACCTTTTCCCACCATCGATTTTTCCTCATGGACAAAGTGCGTTACCCTTGTCAGCAACGCCATTTTTCAATTAACAAAGAGAGGTACCATCGCCATATCCCTTTAAGTAGTAAGCGATGCACCTTAGGTAATGCTCTGTCTCAATAGATAAAGAGTGATGATCAAGTTTTAAACAGAAAATGATATTTTTCATGAAGCTTCTCGAAGATCAAGTTCATGGAAACCTCACCCCTACACTCCTGGACCACTTGGGATCGAGATCCCTCCCATCTAGGATCTCCATTCCACCTCAACCATCCCTATACTCCCACATCTATAAGTATTGGCCCACCCCCATGGGTAAAGGGAGGAAGATTATGCTACAACATCAAAACTATGGAAAAATATAGCCAAGGAGAGTGAGCATTAGGAATACAAGTTGAAGGTTTGGAGGCAAGACCTTGCTTGAGAATATACTTCTCAACACTTAGGATCTTAGTTGTAATATCTCTCTTATTTTATTAATGCAATGAAGATTCCTTTCACATGAAATATATTGTGTACTGATCACTTGTTTCATTATTGAATTCCTTAGTCATTGATATAGGATTGTAGATTTTATTTGGTATTTTTAATCTTGTATGCTTTTGTGATGTGCTTATTGCAGGTGAACTTGTGGAGATCTATCATTTTAGAAGACTGGTACATTACATTGTATGGCAGGTGAAATATCTATTCCAAGAATTTATCAATCCTAGGGGAAGTGCTTCTCATTGTTGTAACTCATTTGTTTTACTTGTGAAGGATTTCAAGCTAGGGAAACAACTTTTGTCCACAGAAGGTGAGCATTTCCAGCAACGGAATCAAAAGACACACTTGTAAGTCCATGAAACATGTGGGAAGTTCCTTCTTAAACATACAAACAATGTCAATGATCTCTCGATGTTGATGTGGAATGATTTCCATGTAAATATCTTGTGATGTTTCCTACCTACAAATGCATATTATTTAGACATGGCTCATCATAAATCTTGGGGGGAATCATGGTTCACAAAAAGATGCATGAACAAAGGATAATGACACTACAACATATACACATAAAAAATTAATTTGCATAAAATTGTGAACCTATAGCATATTATAACCTACATTGTAGAAAAAGAAGCATGTAATTGGCATACATACCCTTAGAAGGTTCAGATGATCTTGAGATTTCAAACCCAATAATTCTTCTTCTACTGTGAAGAAATGCTGTAGAGTCAACCCATACAATGATGGTGTATTAACACTCAATATAACATCCTTTTCTAAATAAATACTATCTTTCTCCAAAATCCATGTGACATCACCCTCTTTAAAAGACCAAGAGGCGATGTCCTCTTCTCTACTTTCATTTCTTGGCCAATGTTTCCTTTTATTTTTTGAAGAAAAAATATCTCTCCTAACAACCAATGTGTCATATTTTTTCAATGACATGTTCCTCTATAAAGAATATGAAAAATTGCTTAATATATCCATGGCATCTAGTAGGTGGGAATCTTAAGATGCTAACAATATGGAAAATCACAAAACATAGATTTTCTTTACATCCTAGTGGGCATTTTTTTAACATAAGTGTCAAAAAATTTAAGATTGATCATCGAACATAGGTTCCCCATTTGAATCAAATTATTATCCAATTTTGTCTCCTTGTTTGTGTCATATTCCCTAGGCTAGTGTGTCTGTGTCATTATATCAGGTCTCTTGGTTCTCTCTAGTTTATAATTGAAAGAATATGCTACTCTTCTATAAGGGTGATCATCGAGGAGGGACATACTTGAGCAATTTTACACTAACTTTTGTAGGTGTTCATACAACCTAGCCTCTATTGAATCTCCACAACATTTACATCTATTTGTACCAAGACCTATTGTTTAGTGAAAATTAAGAAGATATAATAAGTTTGGTCACCCCTAGTAATAGTGGAGATAGTGAAAAAGATTGAAGAGGAATTTTAATGGTTTTTTTCCAACTATAAAAGACATAAAGCACCCACATTTTGGAACCAGGATTTTAGAATAAGGTTCAAGCACCTTAAAGGAAAAAAGTAGGCGGGTGTTAAAGAATTAGTGTGCTGAGGCTCAACTTAGATCTAAAAGGGAATTCCAGGGCTAAGAACAAGGTTATATATCGCAAAAATCATAGACCATAGAGCTTGGAGGTTGAGCACTAAAGTGAGAGACACAATCTTGACTATTGATTAATTCTAGGATCAATGGCCTAGTATGGTTCCATGTCGTCTAAATGATGAACCTTTAAAACCACGACATGTAAGACAGATCAAATATCACTTCCCATTTCTCATCGTGGTCAACGATTTTCAAGAAGTTAGGGTGAAATAAGTAGCAAGCATATTAGTGTAAAGAGTTATAATTGGGAAATTTGATCTAACCATTGATCATCAAAACATATCAATGGTCAGAGATGATTATGGGGTACAAAGTAGTCATGGGATAAGATATGATCATGCCCCCAAAATCAAAACCACCACTATTGTGTGGTTTGTGCCCTAGTATTTTTTTGGGGCACAAATGTGGATTGCAAAAGCACTAGTAGGAATTCCTAAAACTTCCCACTTATCCCCCTGAAAATACTCCCACTAGCACACATGAAAACAAGGAGATAACTAGGTCATGGGGAAGGAATAGAGAGATGAGAGGTGTCTAGGGGAATATGATGTGGCTATGCACAATAAGAAATCCAACATATGACATGTCCAATAAAGGGCCAACTGAAGGTTGACACATGGAAATACGATAGATAATTTAGTATCTGAATGTTCAAGTGTTAGCATGATGTGGGGATGATACCAAGGCATGAGGAGGATAGGTAAGCACAAGGTGGAATAGTTGAAAGACACCATGTGTCCATGGGCCATGATGGCATTGTGATGAAATCATGGTGATGTCATCCAACCTTTTAAAAATCTCACTCCCAGTGACATTTTGACATGTGGAGCCTTATTTTTGAAATGTTTTAAAGTGATTTCCATTGTTTTTGAATAAAAAAATTGTACAGAGAAAGAACCCATCACTATCTATGTGCATGAACCCTACAATGGTCATTTTTTTCTACCATCAAACCACCAATGCTACCTGTCAAGGCCTTTTTCACATAGGTAGGTACTATTCCTCCTGCTCAACTACTTTTTAACCATGCCCATTTTACTTTTTTGTTGTAAAATGAATACCCCTATTAAAACTAGGGCCTTGAAGTCCCCTAAAAAACCTAACCCCATTGATGAGCCTTTGGTTGACTAGGATAAAAAAAATTTCAAGCCTAAACTATCCTTCCCTAACTATAACATTTGATAAAAGATGACCAAGTCAATTTCATGATTGCGCAAGACCATTTTTGCTTGTGGGAATTGAACATTTCCTATGCAATAGTCCCCAAACCTATCAATTTCTTGAATTAGTATCTTGGTGCTTAGCTAGCTAAACAATTTAGAACAAAGTGGTCTTGGAAACAAATGGAGCCGGTGTCGTTAGTTAAATTTCCAAAGAATCCATAGCTAAAATTATTTAGTTCCCCTTGTTTAATGGAATACTTTCTTTCACTGATGATTTGCTTGCAGTTTCATACCACAACCTTACTAGAATGATAAAGATCAGTTTCCCATCATATGTATACCTCAAGGAACCCCTTTCCAATAGAATACTTAACTTATAAGTCCTTAATATTCATTGATCATATTAGAAGAACCTTTTTTATCATGTGTCAAGTCTCGAGGGAGGATAATGATGAACAAATTAAAGACATAATGAACCATGGTTTTTTATCCCTTTCATTACCCATGAAAGGGGTGTATGCCCTAAATTTTACTATTTCCAATTACTGTCAGACTCGATGCACCAACAACTGGTAGATTTCCACGCTACCGGATGATTAAGATATTAGACCTACTCAGTGTACCTTATTTTATCTCAAAATCAATTCTTATTCAATCACCTTTATATTCATCATGCATATGTTTTGGGAAAATCCTGGCTAGTTTAATAATCGAACCCTGTTCCCCGGAAGAAGCCAATCAATAAAGGATTCACCTTTTGTGTAAAACATTTAATTTCCATCATCTATTATGTTATCAACAATTCCGCTTCTCCCATAATTTTCCCTAAGTAAAAACTTATTCTATATCTATGTCTAGAGTCTAGGTACAGGGATTCATTTGTTTATGAGGATCACACTATCCTTAGATTCTATGGCTTTGAAGGAGAACTATACATGCTCCTCTTTTTTCTCACTCCAAGGTTGTTTGCACTTGAATACATAAGAAAAAATATTAGTTCATAATGGATTCATTTTGTATAGTCTAAGCGAAAATCATTATTCAATTTACGTCAGAAAGTATGTCCATTTCTAATAAAAATAAGAGAATCTCAACCAATAGTATAAGACATGATGTCTTAGTTGTATTTCAACAAAGGAGAAGCTTGAGTCTATGAATCGCACCATGTTATATCAAAGAAGAAGAAATAAAAGAAATCTTCTAGAACCTTGGTGAATACTACTGAATTGGAGTCTTGGGGATAGCTGAAATATTTTTTCTTGGCTTAGGGAATTCCAAGGCGAGTTGAAAAAAGTAGCCAACAAAAATAAAGTCAACAATCAATAGATATATGGAAATTGTTCAACAAAATAAACTTGCCCTTAAGGTAATTGATGTTGACTAGTTAGATGGGTGGATGGCTTAGTCATCCCTGTTAAAAAATCATGTAATTAAAGAGAGGGATGGAAAAAGATCCATGTCATATACACAAGACAATATAGAAGTGGATGAGGCAGACAGGATAGTCAAGATAATTAAGCTTGAGGAGGTGTATTAAGTCATAATTTGCATTAACAAGAATGATATAGTAGGTTTTAGGGAACACACCATCATCAAGTGATACTGAGAATTTTCCTAGTGAATTTGTTGGATTTGAGATAGATTCTATGACAGTTAGTCAACTAAACACAACATGGATCCCATGAGCGGTTTCACTAGGAAAGAAATCCACCATATTTTCCAAATATGTGGATATAAAGAGACATGGCCTAAAAAAGAGGAAATATGTCATAGTTAAATCCTTGGGATAAAGAGAGGGTAAAAATAAATGTAATGTACCCAAATTTTCTTAATAACACCATGGAGAAACCCCAAGCCTTGATAACTTCATAGTTCCTAGTGGAGAAGTGAACTAATTAATAATGGGCCATTTTGGTTGCCATATTATTTTAATTTTAAGCTTAGGATTAAAATATCATGATCAAATTGCAATATATTAATGATTATAATTATTTGTGTAATTGAGTGGATATTCTAGGTGGACAAGGTGGGAGAATGGATCCTTGTGAAACCAATGATATTTCATCCTAAATGGAAACTAGGAGGAAATCAAGGGAAAATCCATAAAACCTAGAAAAAAGATAGAAAGAAGCACAAAAGCAGTGCACAAAGAAGGAAAATGTAGAAAAGAATGTCAGGATGAAAAGTGAGAAACATCATGAAATCAAGGAGGACACAGTTTCTAAAAGGAATAAAGGCATGCTAATTATGAAAAGTAGGAAACAATAAGAAATCAAGGAGGGCGGAGTTGCTAAACGAAGAAAAGCTAGTCAATGGAAAAGAAAGACAACAAGGAAGAGGAGAGTAGGAAACTCATCTTTAGTCAATTAGGGAGCATGTGTTGAGCCCCATTTTGTTACCATTTTTGAGCTAAAAACCTTATGTATTCACACACATTTTGTTATCTTTTGGCGTCTTTGTATCATACAGATTACCATCCAACTTCAGGTATGATCTTATTTTGGATTTATTTAAGATTGATTCATTCTTGATTATTTTACCGTTTTAGTGAGTAAATTCAATGTTAATTGATGAAATTGCTAACAAGTGCATTCTTTAATTGTAGAGCATGCTTTTTGGGCAAATTTGACATGCATACACGCATTCGGCTAGATATGCGCATAGCATATCCAACTCGCCATTCAGTTTGTTGAAACAACTGCGCGTTGGAACTAATTGATTCTCCAGCATTCATGCATGGAGCGACCTGCAAACCGCCTGTTGTCCACCTGTCAAAATGTTAGCACGAGCCTTGTTCTAGAAGGTTACCAACATTGACATCACACCATTAGTTCACGCCAAAGAAGGGAAGCCTATATGCCACCTCATGCTCGATGGAAACCAACTCGCGATAAAGGAGGAAAAATGACTATGTGTTGGCATCAGAGCAACATATTGTAATAATGGTTGACTTATCTCAAAGAGCAGTCGACCACTAAAGGGTCGGCTTGCTCGCTTTCTAAAAACTATATATATATATAAGAACGCTAGTATGCGAATAGGTGTTAGGAAGTAGTTTTTAGCTCAACAACATTTGATGTAATTCAGACTCTGTTTCTTATTTTTAATGAAAAGTTATGTTATATTGTCTATGATCGTGTTCCATTAGCGTTTAGCAAGCTGTGACTTTGTTTGCTGCGAGGGCCCCCGCCAATCAGAGTTTTATATTTTCGTATAGTCTCTTTCATTTCCCTTTTTTGTAATTAGTATAGCTTTGTTCATAGATTGTTTATGTAATTTCAATTCTTGCAATCATTTATATTATTTCCTGTAGCTTATATTTCATTTCAGTGTTATGATGCTTATAGCTTAGATTTCATTTTCAGTATTATGATGCTTACAAATTCTTTCATTTTAAGTTAGCAACCGGTTGCATGTAGACTAGATTGTCATTTCTTTTGATGTTGCATATAGACTAGATTGTCATTTCTTTTGATGCTGCATATAGATTAGATTGTCATTTATTTTGATGCTGCATATAGACTAGATTGTGATTTATTTTGATGTATTTCCAGTTTATTATTTGATTTAATGTTAATAGAATAAATTGCTTTCAATACTGTAGAATTTAATCATAGTTAGTTTCAATTCTGCTAGTTCTTATTATGTTATGAATTTAGTTAGTTTCCAATTTCTTTTTAAATTGCAATATGTAATGATGTTTTCAAGTTATGAATTTGAATTATTTTGTAGGGTAAATGTAGTTGTTAAATAGGTTTAATTCATGTATTTACATTCTAGTTATTACATGCATGAGTCAACTGGCCCGAGTTCATCTAGATTAATCATTTCTTTAAAGTTTTAAGTGTTTTTATATACAGACTGTCATAGAAACAGGCTGTTTGGTTTGTTATACAGACTTCCATTTCAACCTGTTGTTCAGTCTTTCATCCAGTCCTTAGCATATTTTACATAGTTTAAGTCTGTTTCTTTAGTTCTTTGATTATGCTTTGATTAGAATAGTTAGACAGTAATTAAATTACCTTTTTAAAGTCTGTGATTCAATTATTTAGAGTACTTATTAAGTCTTTATTTCTTTTTACCATATGATTATGTTTTGTAATATTAGTTTGAATTGATTTCATTTCTTTATATATGATTCAGGGTTTATTAATAATTTGGTAGATATATTGATAGGTTATAAATAGAGGTTGTTCTTTTTAGTTAGATGGTTACTAAATAAGAATTAAGATCATCTTCATTAGGTTTTCTATTTATTTATAAGTTAGGTTCTCTCCTTTGTATTTCTGTTTTGTCTTTTGTTAAGTGTCCATGACATAAAGAACCATGTTTACCATTACTTGCAACTGGACATTCCTTAGTTTACATATTTTTGTAGAGGTAAAGTTAGACTTAATTCCTTTTAGTTTCTATACTTCAATTGAAAGCCATTTCGACTCTCCTCCTACTCCTGTCCCAGTCACTGTAAATGCTTACCCCCAAAACAATCAAGGAGATTGGAATTAGTTTGAGTTGCCATGTAAATCCTTAGTTATATATTTTAGTTGATGTAATTTTGTAAATCCTCCTTTGTATAGTTAGCTTTCAAAGTTGTTTAAAAGTAGTAGAATAGGTCTTAAGGGATATTTTATTATTATAAGGTTACTTTGTTCTTATTTTCATTACTCCAATAAGTATGTATAAAGTAGAGTAGTATAACTGGATACTACACTAGTCTAGTCCTTTGTCCTAGATTAGTCTTATTAATTGTTGAATTCTTAGGAGTCTCTATTTATTATTTTGAAATATCTTTTGATCTGTGTTTGTTGAAGTATTTCCATGACATCTTAGAAATCCTTCTGCCTTCACATATATTTTGTAGCAACTCCAATCTTACAAACCTCGGTTGATAATTAAATATTAGGTAAACTATTCAAAGACAATATTTTTCCCAACATTTTAGTGCCGTTGCCGGGGAGTTGTTTTGTAAGGTAGAATAGGTAGGGTTATTTTTAGTAATAGGCTAGTGGCGGGGGAGTGGTAAGACAAGAGGTAAGAACCTACGCATCTATTATAACATGCACCCCCAAACCCAACAGTAGCAGTAGTTTTCCTTTAGTTTAGTTTTTCATGAACATAGTCTAGGCAGATAAGGATAGATAGGTTGCCTTTGCATTACACAGTAAGGGGGAGGAAAAACGATAAGATGAAAAGACAACTTCACTATGGGATTTCCATAGTGTGATAGCCTGACGCATCCACTTTAGTGGGTAGCCCCAAATCCTTGTTGTTGTTTTTTCACACAAAGTGTGTTTACTTTATGCAAAGCTCGATTTATTCCTCTTAAGTGTGTTTAGAGTAAATTGTAAAATTTCTTTATTAACTATTACAGGGATATAACTCCCCCCACCATTTACTTAGTGGAAAGATACCAAAAGACACCTATAGGAAGTCATCTACCTGGAGACCTAAAGAGACTCTTTTAAGCGGTCTTATCAAGGAAGTCGTGGACGATACTACTATAGGAAAATTTGAGGATCTCATTCTTGAAAATTTTTCTAGGGATCAGTTATCAAAAACCTCTAAGCATCCCAATACAACTTCTTCTCTAGTAGGAGACCTAAACCTTGTTGAATTTTTTGACCATGTCCAAGTAAAAACACTCCTCGACAACTCTGTAATTTCACAAATTAAAACATCCAAAGTAGAGTCTACTTATCCTATAGGATCCAATAGGAGCATGGCCAATGGGAGGAAGATATTCCCTGAAAACGAATACTGGGACACCCCAGTGTCACCTCAGAAAAAGCCTCCTTTCAGCAACCCAACTCACACAAATAAAAAGAAAGAATATTCAGCAGCAAGGACCCTCTTCTGTTCAAAATGTAAAGATAAACATCTCCCACAAGAATGTCCATTCAAAATTCCCACATGTCATATTTGTACAGGACATCATCTTTTGCCTCAAGGGACCAGGGTGAACCTTTATAGAATAGAAGTTGATCCTCCCTCCCTGAACACTCTTCCTCCTTTACCTTATCCTTAAAAGTTATCTTGGGTTGTCATCATTTGTATATATCTATAGATATGTTTTTCGAATAAACAAGAGTCATGTCTAATTCTAGGAAACTCTTCTTCTATGATTTTTAAATAAAATCAATCATCTAATAAATCGTTTTTATTTTTTATTTTTTTTATAGGTGGATATTTTTGTGATTCTGAAATTTGATTCTCAAACCATTTATTAATGATTTTGTTTGATTCAGATATGTACATCCTTGATTACTTTAAGCAAGTGCTCAAAAGATATATATTTTTTCAATTATCATGTTCTTTAAGATTTTTTTTACCTAGAGATTACTAGTACATCTACACTTGTTATCAAAACTCGACCCTTCAAATATTTTTGAGAACACTATAGGATAAGTGGAATTTCTACTTGTGAGGAACATTATCTTTTATAAAGAAAACAGACTAAAAGACCCAAGAACACCTTTCAGTTATTATCTTTTGACATGATCTATGATAAGGCCATTTCATGAAAACTTTTACTCATGTGTTTAGCAGGGCTTAGCACACTCTAGTACCAATCGAATTCCTATCTTTATACAAGGCAAACCCGTTGGGGTACTGAACAGGCCTGCTGGTAGCGGGTCAATGCTAATTAACAATCTAGCAGTAAGGAAATTCAATAAATGCAAGTAAACCCATTGGGGTACTGAACAGGCTCGCTAGCAGTGGGGCTAATCTTGCATGGTACCAAGATAAACCCACTGGGGTACTGAACAGGCTCGCTGGCAGCAAGGAAATATCAGGTAAAAGAGCTCTGGTTAATGCACCTCTAGGCACATGCGTTAACAATAAAATATGTTTAGGCCTATTGTTTATGATGTCATTAAAGAATCACTGTAAGATGGAATTGGATCTAATAATCCGAATTCAATCAATAACTAGGATCTGTTTATCCTAGTAATGGGACCCATAGCACTAGATTCTTACAAATTCGACGGTAAGCTCAATTTTTTTTTCTAGGGGGGAAGATATCTTTACAATAAGGCCAGGATGACTAGTTTTCCCTATGATCCTTCCCTTATTTCTTCATTACATGGTAAATAATGAATTTTCATATTTGAGCACTATTTTTATATGTATCTATCTGAATCCTTCCATGCATGTGTTAATTTTCCTTTCTTTTACCTACCTATCATAGCATGACTGTACTTTCTTATCTTATCTTGGAAACTACTAAATTTTCTTGTATGGCTTGTAGACACACCATATCTTTGGTTTGGGGGAGTATCAGACTGTCTATCCTTTTATAAAAATGATGATCATGGAAGTACAATTAAAAGGATCAAAGTAATTGTTTTATGTGATCTCCTTGTAGGTTCGAAGCTTAGAAAAATCTATGAGTAACAATAGTCTGATCTGATCAAACAAAACTTATTTTCTTAGAGAAAATTTATATGAAGGATTATACGAAGGATCATATGAAAGGTTGAATAACGACCTGAATGAAAAGCCAAATGATGTTTTGAATATGCATGATGATATTATTCCTACGATTAAAGTTAGCTTAATTTTCGACTTGGCTAAGTCATATCATCATTATTAAAAAAAATCATAGCCATAAGGTACTTTTACTAAATTTTGACCCATGAATTTGTACGATCTCGATCTAATATGATCTATTTTTATCCTCATATAGGCTTGAAAATACCTTACGGTACTTTATAATCATTACTATGTTGTCATCACCTCATCTCATTTTTCATTCGCACATATAAACTACTAAATATCTTTCATTCGTATGCATAAGCCGTTAAATAATTGATCTTCTTGTTAAAATTAGGATTATGGTAATGAATATGGTCATATGTTTGCAATAAGTTTAATGTTCATCCTGTCCAAAGTTTACTTTGGATAGGGTTGAGCCAACAAAAACCTTATGAACTCGTTAGAAGATGCATTTTGATGGCACATTTTAAGAGTGGTCATAATGGCATGGTCATCCAAAATACGCCGAGCTGGCTGCATGATCATTTGATTGGCTTAATGTGGCATGTTTTTAAATTAATACGATGCGAATCCTTTCCATTGTTTCTGTATGACCATTACCACTATAGAAGCCTATCGCCATCTTTTCCCCACATTTCTCGTAGAACCCTATTTTCATCACCTTAGCTTCACCATGCCAAACCGATTCGAACCAGAGAGTTATCAGGATCTATTCCAGATACCCGAATTTAAATACTGTCGTGAAATATTTTTTCGTGCAGAATGGAACCCTTTTATCCACCAGCAATAGGTTTTTAACGAGGAAATTTAATTACTATTCGTAATGGGCTTTGATGGGAGAGAAGTAAGGGTTGGCCATTTAGTTTTTCAGGTCACTGAGGAGTCAATAGCCCGGGCCACCAAGCTTCCCCAAGAGGGGGAGCATTGGCACAAGCATTGGTTCGTCCGTAGAGCATCGTACAATTTTGCATTGAAACCTGAATGTCGTCATGTATCAGGCAGCAAAGGCTACCATCACAGTTGGATCAAACCAGAATATCTCAATCCATTGGCAGTCACTATCCACCCAATCACTTGCGAAGGTAAGTTCAACATTTTTAAATCTTGTCATTTGCGTCTATTGGCTCACTTTGTGGATCTAAAATACCTGAATTTCCCATTTTTATTTCTATGGAGTCTTGAAAAAATGTCTAATTTGGTTCGGAAGAACACCCTCCATCGAAAAAACAACCTATATCATCATAGCATAATAAAACTTCTCATCCTCGATCAGCTTAAAGAACGAAACCAGACATGGGATACTTTCGTTTTCAAGGTCCTTAACCCTCATTTGAATATTCGCAACTGCCCCCGATATTCTCATGGCCAAGAGTCTAGTCCATCTCCATCAATAGGGAAGAAAAACCCTAACATAGTTCATCTAGATGATGATGTATCAAAGGAAATCCCATCTACATGATCTTCCCCTGTTGTTCTTGCTAAATTCATACCTCTGTCACAACCCCATACTAAGAAGCGGAAGGTGGAATTTGCACACCAGTCGTCAACCCCGTGTCCAGCCCTTGGTACAGTTAAGTGTCCAACCTGACATATAGAGAGAACATTCGGATAGTCAGGCTAAAACACATATGCCTGACCCAAATTCGCCTTTATATGCGTTGGCTAACCTTTCAGTCGATTTATTGAATGACATTGCTCATGAAGATGTTTCTACACCCGTTCAAGATTTAAACCATGATAGTCAAGTTCCAGATACCAATGTTGAAGTGCTGACCAAAGAAGAGAATCCTCTACAGGATTGCAACCAGTCCTCAGAAGCATGTCAACCACCACAACCAACAGAAGATCAGCTAACCTCTAAGTTGACACAGTCGACAAAACATAATGAAGTGTATGTCAAGATAATCTTAGAGCTTCGAGAAGAAAACAAAATGTTATGGCTATAGATTAAGACTATAGAGGATCTTCATAAGACTATCAGTACATCACAAAGGGACCAACATGCAAGACGTGCTCTCTTGAAGGCACAAGCTAAAAAGCTGAAGTATAAGCCACCTGCTGCATCAACAAGGTCAAAGGTAGTTTCTAGCACAACTTTTCCTTCTTCCCAATGATATCTTTTACTTTGTACCAGTGGGACCTGACATCCTTTTGGTTTGGGGTTATGTTGAGCCCCATTTTGTTACCATTTTTGAGCTAAAAACCTTATTTATTAACACACATTTTGTTATCTTTTGGTGTCTTTGTATCATACAGATTACCATCCAGCTTTAGGTAAGATCTTATTTTGGATTTATTTAAGATTGATTCATTCTTGATTATTTTACTATTTTAGTGAGAAAATTCGATGTTAATTGATGAAATTGCTAACAAGTGCATTCTTTAATTGCAGAGCATGCTTTTTGGGCGAATTTGACATGCAGACATGCATTCGGCTAGATATGTGCATAGCATATCCATCTCGCCATTCAGTTTTCCAAAAAAACCGCACATTGGAACTAATTGATTCTCCAGCATTCAAGCATGGAGTGACCTGCAAACCGCCTGTTTTCCACCTGTCAAAGTGTTAGCACAAGCATTGTTATGGAAGGTTTCCAGCATTGAAATCACACCATTAGTTCACGCCAAAGAAGGGAAGCCTATATGCCACCTCATGCTCGATGGAAACCAACTCGCGATAAAGGAGGAAAAATGACTGTGTGTTGGCATCAGAGCAATGGATTGTAATAATGGTTGACTTATCTCAAAGAGCAGTCAACCACTAAAGGGTCGACTTTCTCTCTTTCTCAAAACTATATATATAAGAATGCTTGTATGCAAACAGGTGTTAGGAAGTAGTTTTTAGCTCAGCAAGCTTTTATGTAATTCAGACTCTGTTTCCTATTTTTAATGAAAAGTTTTGTTATACTCTCTACGATTGTGTTCCATTAGCATTTAGCAGGCTGTGACTCTATTTGCTGGGAGGCCCCCCCACCAATCAGAGTTTTATATTTTTGTATAGTATCTTTCATTTCCCTTTTTTGTAATTAGTATAGCTTTGCTCATAGATTTTTTATGTAATTTCAATTCTTGCAATCATTTATATTATTTCCTGTAGCTTAGATTTCATTTCAGTATTATGATGCTTATAGCTTAGATTTCATTTTCAGTATTATGATGCTTACATAGTCTTTCATTTTATGTTAGCAACCAGTTGTATGTAGACTAGATTGTCATTTGTTTTGATGTTGCATATAGACTAGATTGTCATTTGTTTTGATGTTGCATATAGACTAGATTATCATTTCTTTTGATGCTGCAGATAGATTAGATTGTCATTTCTTTTGATGCTGCATATAGACTAGATTGTGATTTATTTTGATGTATTTCCAGTTTATTATTTGATTTAATGTTAATAGAATAAATTGCTTTCATTACTGTATAATTTAATCATAGTTATTTTCAATTCTGCTAGTTCTTATTATGTTTTGAATTTAGTTAGTTTCCAATTTCTTTTTAAATTGCAATAGGTAATGATGTTTTCAAGTTATGAATTTGAATTATTTTGTAGGGTAAATGTAGTTGTTAAATAGGTTTAATTCCCGTATTTACATTCTAGTTATTACATGCATGAGTCAGTTGGCCCGAGTTCATCTAGATTAATCATTTCTTTAAAGTTTAAAGTTTTTTTGTATACATACTATCATATAGACAGACCATTTGGTTTGTTATACAGACTTCCATTTCAACCTGTTGTTCAGTCTTTCATCCATTCCTTAGCATATTTTACATAGTTTAAGTCTGTTTCTTCAGTTCTTTGAGTATGTTTTGATTAGAATAGTTAGACAGTAATTATATTTCCTTTTTAAAGTCCGTGATTCAATTATTTAGAGTACTTATTAAGTCTTTATTTCTTTTTAATATAAATATTAGTCTTAGATTTAGTTGATATTGTTAGAAAATAAACTATGTGATTAGTAGCTCGTTTATTTACTTAACTGTACCTAAACATTGTAACTCTAAGTGGTTTTTCTACTGCATTTCATTCAGTTACTAAGTGAAAATAGAGAAAAATAAACATAACATAACACTGTTCAACCTCCTTGATATTTCAACATGAAATAAATTATTCTACTATCTGTAAATACACAATCTTATCTGCTAACACATTCTTTTATCTACTTAATCATTCTACCTGTGCTAGAGTACTGCCTGGTTTTTCAGGTGTGGAAAAACATAGACTAGAAATTATTTTCCATTCTAACACATTAATTCTCAAATTCATTTCTTCAATAATCTAAAAATACTACTAAATTCTAACATTTACAAACTGGATATTTATCATTCATATAACATTCAGACTCAGATTTGTCTATCTAACACAATAAAACAAAATAATGTAGAACCTGATTAGGATATACGACAACAACGTTAGGAGGCCATTCCTCCCTACCAATCTCTTGGAGAGCGCTCAAACAACGCTTCCTCAGGACCCTTGAGCCTGTTCCTGGCCTTCTTGGCTGAGAACTGGTGGAGAATGCAAATAGTAGACTTAGTCCCAATATCTCAGTAACACTCTACTCTCAGCAGTAAGATCTTTCAGCTTAAAAGCTTCATTAGATCAATCAACAGTTAACCCCTCAAACTCTTTCCACAATTCCCTTCCATTGAATTTCTTTGAAGTACATTCACCTGAATGATCACTACTCTAGAATGAGTAGCCTCAGCTCTCTTCAATGGGAATTTTTATAAAGATTTCCTAGGTCTTTTGGGTTAGTTTTTCATTAATTGAGCCACCTGCTCTGATTCCACTTTCTTGGGGAATCATGACCCCAAATGTAGGGAGGTTTCCACTTACAATAGTTGGAAGTGGTTTGAGGATGCTGTCACATGTCAGTTTTCTCTCCACCCAGTCTCCTCCACCAATTTAACTAGTAAACACTCTTTTAACAGCTATTCTAAGCTGTTGTATCCTCCTTTATTTAATTATAAAAAATATATTCAGAATTACATTAAATATCCTTGACTCTGCTGAGTCATCAATTACAACTTAGCATAAAATTTAACATATTGTCCTCAAATAATATCAAATTGATTTTTTGCAAAATTGGGGCATGTGATAGAACTCATGATGAGCATACTTTCTTTTTAGTTTCGAGCTCGCTAAACCATGAAACACGAGATATTGAGCATAGTTCATTCTATTTTGCAAGCACTTTAAAAAATGAAGTAGATACCCTCAGCATTCTTCCAATTGATCTTCGAGCTGTTAAAAACAATAAGATGGTGTTGAGCTTACTTTTCATTTTTCGTGCTCTGGTTAAAACATGAAAAGTGTTTTAAGCTTAGTTTATTAATTTTTTTTTCTCTAGATTCAAACATGAAAAAGGTTCTGAGTTCCTTTGATACCATGGTCGTGCTCGTTGAACCACAAGTGAAAAGGTATTGAGTGCACTTTTATCACTTTTTTAGGGCTCATAAAATTGTTTACGAAAAAGAAACCCCATGGAGTCTTCTTTAAGCTCTTTTCAGATTCCTAAAATGTGAAAAGATTGCCGAGTGAACTTATCTTCTTCACGCTCGTAAAAGTACTTGAAGAGTCGTCTTTTCGACGATAGTTTACCCCTTTTTCGGTTCAGATTGACTAAGTTATGAAAAAGGAATACTCTAGTCATTGACTATAAGAGTTATCTAAGGTATTATTTTATACTTTTTTGGACCTCAGAGACTAAATCATATGAAAAAGGACCTTTTGGAGTATTCTTCCGTTTCATTCAGACTCTCTAAACATGAACGACACTGAGTTTACTTTCAGTGGACTCATTAAACAAAACACTGAGAGAACCTCTTTTGAGAACGAACCCCTCCTTTCTCATGTTAGTAAAACATGTGAGAATGGACTTATCCTATGATAAAACATAACGAGTGTTTTTTACCCTCTTTGAACTCGTAAAAATGAAATGAGGCACTCATCAATCATGATGAGGAAATTAAGGGAAGGGAACCATTTTTCATTTGCAATAATAGCAGTTTACAGTCACCTTTGAGCATGGCACTTGTCTGCATTTCATACAATCAATTGGGTATTAAGCTTGCTTTCGAGTTAATCCACTTTCATGAGTCATGTCACTCCTTTTAGTCTTTCAAAGAATGCATCGTCCATTGTCACATTATGTCTTGGCATCTGCCTCGTCAAGTCAAATGTTTGCAAGTCTTCGGTCATGATACCTTATGTTCAAAAGGGGAATTGTCTTGAGATTTTACACCTATAGTCAAAAAAGCTTTTGTGTCAGTCCTATGGTTACATCATACTCAAATTCCAGAACTTTGTTCCAAGTTTCATTTTGTTGATGTGGGATTCATCATGGCCCTCCTTTGACGAGACTATTCCTGTTGACTTCAACTCATCATCCAGGAATTAGAATTAGAAACAAAAAAAAGTACGTTGAAGTATTTATGCGTCAATGATAGGTTTTCTCACTTTTGACAATAGGTTTACATCATTGAACTTTGATCGAAATATTCTACTGAATGTTAAACATCAAAACATCTATTCACATTCAGTGAAATGTCCTAGAGTACCTTGGGAATCATCGACATCAATGGTGACCTCCCTCGCACTTGTTAACAGTTTTCATCATTGACCAGTAATCAAGTGGTTTCTACCATGTTCGAAATCAAGAAATTGTAATCACATGGATAGAATCATACTTTATTCAAGATGAGACGAAGACCCTAGGTATCTATTAAGAGCTCATTGCTTTCCCCAGGTTGCAATGGAGTATTTGCATGAGTCCTAGCATGAATCCACATTTGTATGGTCATGGTTGTGCCCAAATTTGTGTCCATGTGACATAAATCTACATTGTATGTTTGGTAGCTATGTCCAAGTTTCAGTCTTCTTCGCATGGATCTATGATGTATTCTAGTAGCCATGATTATTCATACGTTGCATGGATCTACCTTGTATCGGTCTACAGCCATGATGAGGAGTCATTTGGATATGAGTCAAAGTATTGATGTATTGCAGAAAAGTTGGGTTGAGGAAGATCTTCGTTCAATGAACTCTTGCCTCGAAGAGATAACTTGTTCTTACAAATATTTCACCTATCATATCCCTCTAGCCTCATGCTTTAGGGGGCATTCTGTTACACACATTTCTCATCATCATCATGGAATGAGAACCAAACATTAGAATTTTCGTCAAATCCTCAAGATATAAAGTTATACATAGGCAAGGATTTATGATTTTACACCTTTTCCCACCATCGATTTTTCCTCATGGACAAAGTGCGTTACCCTTGTCAGCAACGCCATTTTTCAATTAACAAAGAGAGGTACCATCGCCATATCCCTTTAAGTAGTAAGCGATGCACCTTAGGTAATGCTCTATCTCAATAGATAAAGAGTGATGATCAAGTTTTAAACAGAAAATGATATTTTTCATGAAGCTTCTCGAAGATCAGGTTCATGGAAACCTCATCCCTACACTCCTGGACCACTTGGGATCGAGATCCCTCCCATATAGGATCTCCATTCCACCTCAACCATCCCTATACTCCCACATCTATAAGTATTGGCCCACCCCCATGGGTAAAGGGAGGAAGATTATGCTACAACATCAAAACTATGGCAAAATATAGCCAAGGAGAGTGAGCATTAGGAATACAAGTTGAATATTTGGAGGCAAGACCTTGCTTGAGAATATACTTCTCAACACTTAGGATCTTAGTTGTAATATCTCTCTTATTTTATTAATGCAATGAAGGTTCCTTTCACATGAAATATATTGTGTACTGATCACTTGTTTCATTATTGAATTCCTTAGTCATTGATATAGGATTGTAGATTTTATTTGGTATTTTTAATCTTGTATGCTTTTGTGATGTGCTTATTGCAGGTGAACCTGTGGAGATCTATCATTTTAGAAGACTGGTACATTACATTGTATGGCAGGTGAAATATCTATTCCAAGAATTTATCAATCCTAGGGGAAGTGCTTCTCATTGTTGTAACTCATTTGTTTTACTTGTGAAGGATTTCAAGCTAGGGAAACAACTTTTGTCCACAGAAGGTGAGCATTTCCAGCAACGGAATCAAAAGACACACTTGTAAGTCCATGAAACATGTGGGAAGTTCCTTCTTAAACATACAAACAATGTCAATGATCTCTCGATGTTGATGTGGAATGATTTCCATGTAAATATCTTGTGATGTATCCTACCTACAAATGCATATTATTTAGACATGGCTCATCATAAATCTTGGGGGGAATCATGGTTCACAAAAAGATGCATGAACAAAGGATAATGACACTACAACATATACACATAAAAAATTAATTTGCATAAAATTGTGAACCTAGAGCATATTATAACCTACATTGTAGAAAAAGAAGCATGTAATTGGCATACATACCCTTAGAAGGTTCAGATGATCTTGAGATTTCAAACCCAATAATTCTTCTTCTACTGTGAAGAAATGCTGTAGAGTCAACCCATACGATGATGGTGTATTAACACTCAATATAACATCCTTTTCTAAATAAATACTATCTTTCTCCAAAATCCATGTGACATCACCCTCTTTAAAAGACCAAGAGGCGATGTCCTCTTCTCTACTTTCATTTCTTGGCCAATGTTTCCTTTTATTTTTTGAAGAAAAAATATCGCTCCTAACAACCAATGTGTCATATTTTTTCAATGACATGTTCCTCCATAAAGAATATGAAAAATTGCTTAATATATCCATGGCATCTAGTAGGTGGGAATCTTAAGATGCTAACAATATGGAAAATCACAAAACATAGATTTTGTTTACATCCTAGTGGGCATTTTTTTAACATAAGTGTCAAAAAATTTAAGATTGATCATCGAACATAGGTTCCCCATTTGAATCAAATTATTATCCAATTATGTCTCCTTGTTTGTGTCATATTCCCTAGGCTAGCGTGTCTGTGTCATTATATCAGGTCTCTTGGTTCTCTCTAGTTTATAATTGAAAGAATATGCTACTCTTCTATAAGGGTGATCATCGAGGAGGGACATACTTGAGCAATTGTACACTAACTTTTGCAGGTGTTCATACAACCTAGCCTCTATTGAATCTCCACAACATTTACATCTATTTGTACCAAGACCTATTGTTTAGTGAAAATTAAGAAGATATAATAAGTTTGGTCACCCCTCGTAATAGTGGAGATAGTGAAAAAGATTGAAGAGGAATTTTAATGGTTTTTTTCCAACTATAAAAGACATAAAGCACCCACATTTTGGAACCAGGATTTTAGAATAAGGTTCAAGCACCTTAAAGGAAAAAAGTAGGCGGGTGTTAAAGAATTAGTGTGCTGAGGCTCAACTTAGATCTAAAAGGGAATTCCAGGGCTAAGAACAAGGTTATATATTGCAAAAATCATAGACCATAGAGCTTGGAGGTTGAGCACTAAAGTGAGAGACACAATCTTGACTGTTGATTAATTCTAGGATCAATGGCCTAGTATGGTTCCATGTCGTCTAATGTTGAACCTTTAAAACCACGACATGTAAGACAGATCAAATATCACTTCCCATTTCTCATCGTGGTCAACGATGTTCAAGAAGTTAGGGTGAAATAAGTAGCAAGCCTATTAGTGTAAAGAGTTATAATTGGGAAATTTGATCTAACCATTGATCATCAAAACATATCAATGGTCAGAGATGATTATGGGGTACAAAGTAGTCATGGGATAAGATATGATCATGCCCCCAAAATCAAAACCACCACTATCGTGTGGTTTGTGCCCTAGTATTTTTTTGGGGCACAAATGTGGATTGCAAAAGCACTAGTAGGAATTCCTAAAACTTCCCACTTATCCCCCTGAAAATACTCCCACTTCTCACTGCTATGATCAACCAACCCAACCATACTTTCAACCCCAACTTTGGCTACAACTTCTTTGGTCCTGATAACATGGAAAATTTTGGTACAAATAAAGGATACATGACCAACAAATCCATCCATGCATTCAAACTAAACATCAACACCAACCCCAACATTGACAACAACCCCAACGTGGCCAATTCCACGACCAACTGAGGAAAGTAGACCAACTTACATTGAGGCAAGTACACCATTTTAACTTTCTTTTCTTGTCTTCAACACACTGTCTCCAAAAAGATGTCAGCATTTACATTCTTATGTTTTCTTTAGTGCAGTATCTGCACAAAGAGTATATCATTTTACTTTCTATTGTTCTACACAAAGGTGCCCTTATTTTCCATTGTTTTTAATTTACAGGCATGTGATAGAATAAATGGAATCGAATATTGTGTTCAATTTTCATTGATTGATTGTGTGTTCATATGGTGAATCAAATACGATTAGTTTAATAAGATACATAAATAAAGAATCCACTATATCAATTCAAGTCTGTAACGAGGATCACTAGTAATGGTTATGTCGTTGTGACTCTAGAGTTTGCAAGATTGATGTGTAGCAAAAACTAGATGGACGATAGCAATGATGCAAAAATATATATCATTATCTATTCATAAATCTCTTCCCACATTAATATGATTTTAGGTTGGGACTCAAAGTATACACATAACTACACGACAACATATTGTGATATTTAAATTATGTTATTTTTCTTAATTATGATATCTTTGTAATTTTGACATGTTTTTTTGAGTGTATACGACTCCAGGATAACATATTTATACCAATAATAGTTGAAGAAGGAGAAAAAGTATCACACTCATTTCAAGTGTTGAAAGAAGAATTCCACACTAATTTTTCGCAAGAGTGATTATAGAAGGTACAGATAATTCGTTCTCAAACCAACTTTATGAAACTGAAAAAAAAAACAGTGAAAATTTTCAAATTGGCTTAATCCAAGTAGAAATAAACACAAAAGAATATTTATAGTGTTTAAATTTTGGAGCACACGGAAGAAAAATAGGAAAATGCGTCAACAATATGAACTAAAGCAAAAGTTTTCTACACGTTTTTAAGAGTTGGTAAGCCTAGCTGAAATATACTCGAGTAGTCATTCACATTTCCATTTTTTTTAATGTAAACCTTAGAGGTGGCAATCAAAATCGATGCATTGGATTTAGACCATTAGTTGATATCTAAGTCTTTCTAGAAAAGTCTCATTCAATGTATTTAAATACCTCATGAGTTAATGGAATTGCAGTGTTTTCTTGACTCTCCCTTCAATCTTTCATAAATTAATATGCCATTTCTTTTTATGAAAATGTTATTATGTTAACTTCACTTCTTTTTTTTTTCATTTTATAAATAAATATATTATTTTGAAGATGTGATATTGATGATATTTTTGCAATTCCATAATATTTTTCACTTTTCTTTTTCATTTTATAAATAAAAATATTATTTTGAAGATAAGATATTGATGATATTTTTGCAATTCCATAATTTTTTTGTTGTTATTAGCAAGACAATATTTTAATAAAATTAACATGGTAAAATTCCATATACATATGCTTGCACTTTTCTTGGGATATATATATAGTTTTTACGCTTACACAATGATATTATGATTTTTTTTTCAAAAGCCCAAAGAAAAAGTGCAAAAATATAATATGGTTGTATGAGATCAATTTGAGGAAGACTAACATGCAAAAAGTTAATGTTATAAGAAAATAATGTTAGGAAACATTAATACCAACTTCAAACATAACATGTCTTAGAAAAATATTATGTGAAACATAATCTTATCAAATTACTACTCTCCAAAACATGTTTTTTACATTATTACTACTTAAATTTGGATATATGACATGTTATCAACATTAATATTAACATCAATAATAACAATAATAACATGGTCTTCATGGTACCCATTCTAAACCATAAGATTAAAATATCTAATATATTCTTAATAACTTTCAATAAAAGTAAATCGTTATAATACATACTCTCTGGATCATTGCGGAGGAATGTCGTAATCATAAGCTTGACTTTCTTATTAGAAGACTTTGCTGCTTTATGGACTTTAACACAACTTGTGCAAAAGATTAAAGGTTTCTTTCGAGTTGAGAGTCATTGCACTAAGGTTGTATAAGAATGTCATTGACAAGTTTAAGAACAACGAGTGTTAGTTAGAAGATATTAATTGTAATATAGGAGTTGAGAAGGGTAAACTTTAGGAGAAAAATTTAGCCAATGGGCTAATTTTCAAGGTTTTTTTCCAAAAAAATATTCGTCATTTTCTATTTTTTTTCTAATATGATTTTCCCAAATCCCATTAAATTAATTTCTTTTAATCTCAAAATCACCAAAAATTGTCTAAAAACTATATAAAAACCTTAAAAAATCAAATATATATATTTTTAAATGCCAAACAATTTATGATTGAAAATTTGATAATTAGTAAGATTTGTGATGGTTTGTACAATTTAAGAAAATTATGGATGATTAAAATTTTCCTTAGAGTTAAGAGAGGTTTTCTTTCTCTCCCCTATCTTTTTTTGTACATACTGTAACGGTAAAAACCCATTTTACTTTATTCTTGAACTTCCACTTTCTAAAATACAAATAATCTATGAATATATATAAAGATTGATAAAATAGATATGATAATAGATGTTAGGATATTACAACATAGCTCGCCTTTAATACGGCTTGAGCGTTTCATAATGAAGAGTTGTCCCTTCACATTAATCGATAACTACTATAATAATTAACAATTATTATTTTATTTAATCATTATCCTATTTATGTTCGTTACATTGCCACTCCCTTAGAAATGATTTCTCCTCAAATCCTTATAATGTTTCTGCATCATTTTTTGTGGTGTCGCAGCTGACGAAACATGTCGATACAAACTACTAAGAGTTGAACACAACTTTCGATATGTGGATGAATCAATCTATCCCAAATTGATTTGTTGTGGACTGTTGGCATTCCATACTAATTTATTGTTAGGAGATTTGATCACATTGGTACCGTTATCTTTCAACATTTCCCACTTTTTAGAATATCTGTTTTTATGGTTGGGTGTCGATATGGAATTTTCACAATGTCATTTTCTTTTACGAGTGTCATGTTTTGAGCATTTATGTGAGCATAAAGTTGTATTTTTGTCTCTTGAGGTTTTAAGGTTTTGTTTTGTATCTTTTCCAACTTGTTTTCTAACTGCATGTCATCATTTTGAAACTTCTTAATCACTTCTACATATGATTTTCTGTCATCTTCAGACTTCTTAAGTTGTTCTTTAAGATTTTCGTTGTGCCTTCTGATACAACGATTTTCTTCCTGTTTTTCTAGAAGTTTTCCTTCAATGTCTTTCGTAGATTGATCTGTCTTCCGATTACTTTTCAACATTGTAATTTTTGTGACTAGTGTCTTGCTATGCTTTCTTAATCTGAAAATTTCTTTAGAATTGCTTGATAAAACCTTGTTGACTTTTGTCCGTTCCAACTTATGTGTCTTCTTACTGTCGTCATACTGTTGCTAAAGTTGTTCTTTTTGCTGTTGGTGATGACGTAAATCTGTTTCTTGATTTTCCAACTTTCTCCAGACTTGCGCTAGTTCAACAACTTTTCCCAAGATGAGCTTGTTTAGACATTTTATTTCTTCTTCTAAATGATTATTGATTCCATATGGTGATTTTCTGTCATTTTTTACTTTCTGATCTGGTCTTCTAGGTTTTGATTATGAATTTTTAAACATGATATGTCTTTTTCTTGGTCAGATAACATTTTCTTGTTATCTCTGATGGTTCGTTCTAGCTGTCAATTTTGATTCCATAAGTGTCGATTCTCATTTCCTTTCCACTCTTTCAACCACTTTTGTGTCTCAACCTCAGCTTGTAGACTTTTATTGATCGCCTTATATTTCTCTAACTCATCCACTATTGTTTGTAGTTGTGCCTTCATTTCCGAATATGTAGGTGCCATTGTTTGTGACTATGTTTCTACTTCACTTTTGTCTTCTTTTATTCTAGAAGGGTAGATACAAAAGCTATAATAATCCTCAATATGTCTCTTTTGGAAAAAAGTTTCTTCGACTATTTCTTGTTAGGTCAAATAACCATTTTTTTCCAAAAAATAATTATTATAATTTTCTTTTTATAATAATAATAATTAATTAATTAATTAATAATATTATTATATTAATGTTTTTATAAACTATATATATAGTTTTTTTTAAATAATAATTAATTACTGTATTAATTATTATATAATAAAAATATTTTTATTATTATTTATTTTGGACTTTACTTATTTATATGCTTTAAAATTTTCACCTTCCAAATTCTAGTCCTTAACTTTTATTTTTTTCCAAAAGTTTTGTAAAATGCCAATAGATTGGGTGGTTGGGAGGAATTAGTGTTACCTTCCTCACCTAAGTTCAAATCTCACTTGCTTTTTAGTAGCAATTATTATGCACTTTTGTTTATTCTTATTTTCCCTTAAGTTTTGTAAAATGTGAGTAGATTGGGTGGTTGGGAGGACTGAGTGTTACATTCTCCACCTAAGTTCAAATCTCACTTTCTTTTTACTAGTAATTATTATGCACTTTTATATTCAAACCCAAAACCACTTTAAGAAACCAAGTATGGTTTCACTTTTGTCCTTATTTTTTTTAACTTTAACCTTTTTTTAACCTTCCTTGTTTTATGGCAGTCTTCCTTCTTCTTCTATCTTTTTTTTACTTCTTCCTTTTTATTTTTTCTTTTGACTTTGTTTTCTTTCTTTCTTTACTTCGTCAAAGACCATAGATTTAGGGACAAACTAGCTTTGATACCAATGAAACAGTAAAAAACCGTTTTACTTTAAATTCTCAAACTTCCACTTTCTACAATACAAATAATCCATGAATATATATAAAGATTGATAGAATAGATATGATAATAGATGTTAGTATATTACAACATAGCTCGCCTTTAATATGGCTTGAGCGTTTCATAATGAAGAGTTATGTCTCTTCACATTCATAGCTAACTACTATAATAATTAACAATTGTTATTTTATTTAATTGTTATCTTTATTTAATTATTATCCTATTTATGTTTGTTACACATACATTGATATGTTAGAAGTTTATTAAGTAGAGGCATGTTGCATGGGCACAACATTAGCATGAATTATCACCATCCTCTTCCTTTATGCTCATGATATTGTTTTTCTGGCAAGATGACTCGGTGATCCTCATAAATAATTGATAATTTTCAAGGATTACTACACTGGTATGTGCATGGTCATCAATACCAACAAAGACAAAGTTATGCTGATAAAATATACTAAGGCCACTTACACTCATTTTTGTTATGGTGATAGAAACTTAGAGGAAGTGAATTCCTATAAATATGTTGGGAATTATATCCAACACAAGCTTAATTCTAACTACAACTTTGAGAAAATGATTAATGTAGGGTGGAAATATTGTTTTGGTCTTGAAAACAATTGTAAGTTAGCAAACCATGTGATGTGCAAAAAAAGTAAATCCCTCTTTGAAAATCTCAGCATTCTTGTTCTCTTGTATGGGTGTGAAGTTTGTGGCTAAAACCTCTTGTATGGGCGTGAATTTTGGGGCTAAAACCTCCCCAGAGTATCTTGGAGAACGATTGAACGAATTGAAAAGCATTTAATAACCTAAGGTTTTAATATTAAAAGCAATATTTCATTTCATATTGTCTTCATTGAAGTGGGTCTTTCCCCCATTGAAAGCATAGCAATGACTAGGTACCTAATGTACAAGAAAAACTTAAATAACATGGGAGATGAGAGGCTTCCAAAAGTTGCTTTAAAATCTAGTAAAAACCACCTAAAGCAAGTGAAGTTGGCATAAAGATGCCATGTCTTGGTTAAAGATGTGGGGGATCATGAAAACATCAATTTGCAAAATATAGATGATATTAAAAATACCATTACTTAGATATTCAAAGAAAAACTTTGGTGGAATGAAAATTTAAAGGAAAAAGAAAATTAAGATATTACAAGGAGTTCATTAATCATATTCTTGAAGATCAAAATCATCTCTCTATTTTAAATAATGTAATGAAAAAGATCCACATACCTAAAATAAGAACAAACTCTCATGAGTTGAATATTAAAACAAAGCTTTGAGCCTTTAGTAAAATTCTTTGTACGGAAAGGACATGTCATCTTTATGACACTATGATTCACTCAAAACATTAAGGATCCATATTTAAAAGTACATAAACCTTAAAAAAACTTACCAATTCTTAAAATGTCAACTATAAAATATCTTGCTATATTTTTATAAAATATTTCAAATTCTAAATTTTTTATATAATTTATATAATAATCTAATAACTAAAAAAACATTTACATTATTAAAACACTACAAATTTGCATTAAAATCCTAATAACGAATTTATTAATACATAACTTCTACCTTGAAATAAAATCCTAGCGACATGACCACTACAGATAACTGATATAGACGATTTGGCTAAAACTAACTATCACTCCACAGCCATACAAAACAAAACATGACAACGATAGAAGCGAATTAATAATATACATACTCAAATAATATTTTTATACATCACTGCCTCTGTGCATCTTATTTTTCTGTATATATATCAATCTTGCAATAGAAGCAACCAACCCTAATTATATAATGGATACCTATTTTATTAAACAAAGCATAGCTATAGCTACTTCACTATATATTGAAGACACACACAGTCAATAGAACATGGGCACAACCTGTATATGTATTCCCCTGTCTTATTGTCTGGAACATTGATACTAGTCTAGTCTAGTCTTGATTGTTACTGGTATGTATTCACCTGTCTTAGTGGATTGATACTAGTCTCTACCGAGACAAGCACTATATATGGAGAATACAGGAACATTTGTGATACTACACATAGAATACAGAGAATATATGGGAAGATATATTACACATAGAATATAGAGAATAATATATTTGAAGATATAGGCACATAGATTATTGGAATAATATAGGAGGATGGAGAGACTTTCTTTATTTGTGAGATTATATATGAAATATTATTTTTCAAGATTTAATGTTTTATGAATTTGAATTGTGGGTATTCTTCCATTAAAATGGAGCTTTGAATTTTTATGAATTTGAATGTGGTATGTAACTTTTGTTAATTTGAATGTGGTATGTAACTTTGTTAAAATTTGTAATTTTGAATGGGATAAAAGTGTTATTTTTAATATAAAAATACATGTAAATATTTTTAAATAGTTTTATTTTAATTTTTTTTATGTAATATTAATATTTGATATTTATAATTTAGTTAATCCAAAAAAATGGTTTATTCTTTTTATCTTAAATATTTTTAAACTCTTTTATTTTAAATTTTTATGTAATATTAATATTTAATATTTATAATTTAGTTAAATAATTTTATTTTAAATTTTTATGCAATATTAATATTTTTAATATTTATAATTTAATCAATCAAAAAGATTGTTTATTCAGTTTACCTTAAATGCCTTTAGATTATGGCATTTATCAATTCCTTGATGCTAAGGTTATTTCTTTAAAATAAATAAAACTTATATCTTTCATTTAATTACTTTGTTCTTTAAATTATTATTTAATATTTATAATTTTATTAATTCAAAAAAGTCTATGATTATTTTACCTTAATTTTTTTATTTTTTGCATTTATCAATTTCTTAATGTTAAAATTATCTATTTTGAATAAATAAAACCTATTTCTCTTATTTAACTAATGTGAATTTTTTTGTAGTTATAACTTTCACTAACTCTTTTAAAAAGTCTTTATATTCCTTTAGAGTATGGCATTTATAAAATGCTTAATTTAAATACTCTTTTCTTCACCTTTTCTTAGTTATAGCTTTCACCCACCCTTTTAAATCTAGTCTTTAAATTCCTTTAATCTATGGCATTTATAAAAATCCTTAATGTTAAGGTTATCTACTTTGAATAAATAAATCCTATATATATCTTATTTGATTACTTTGTTCTTCACCTTTTCATAGTTATAACTTTCACCAACCCTGTGCAATATATAATATTATATATTGGAAATCTAATTAATAATAATAACTTTAAGTGGATAGAGATTTGTATTTATATTTAGTTTGGGTCTAAGCTATATCAACAATGGATTTTTTTATTGGTATCCCTAAGTGGAAATAGAATACCTTAAAATACCTTCTATGCGAAGAATGAAGAAACATAGCAAACAAAATGACATTCGCATGAAATGGCAATAAAAATATATGCCAAATCAACTATTATATTCACACCAATAATACTAACATATAGTATTTTAGGATACTTTCACTTCTATTTAATATATGTTAAACTTTATGAGGCATGCATGTAAGTTCATCAATACTAAATAAATATAATATTAAAGACATATATAGATATAAAATTATATCCAAAGCATATCAATACATATATTCTATATATAATAATAAAATCATTTATGAACAAAAGGATTAAAAAATATTAATGACTATAACACCAAAACCATATATACAACTTATAATACCATATCAATATGCTCTTTCAAATTGTGAATTTTGCATGGTCTATCACATTACAAAAAGTAGAAGATTAACATTGATGTACTTTAGGATTTGATCATACTAGATCCCAAAGTTGGTAACTGTGGATAGCCAAATTAGCTCACATTCCATGTCATCAACTTCATCGCCATTCCATATCATTAGTACCATTTTTCCATCTCATTCCATCCATATAACTTGAGGAAGTAATAAAATTCCAAAAAATGAAAGACAAACCTTAAGTTGACCTCCCCAGAAGGGAGTTTCTACTTTTCCTTCTAAATTAGTGACTTGGGTTGCAGATTTCCCCTAAAAATACGAGAATTAATCCCAAAACATGATTTTCAACAAAAGTTTGTTATTTCATGCTTCCTTAACGGATAATGGAACAAAAGTGGATACATACCTTCACATTGTCTCAAAAAACCTATCTCCTCCATTAAATAATGAAAGAAAATAGGAGAATGCACACAATGCTTCTAGTTCCTTCTTGTGACTGTGATTGTTGCTATAACAAATCCCTCAAGGTCACAATTCTGTACACATTATTTCCATACCATGGGCATGTTTTCATGTTGTCAAAATCATCTCGTAAATAGAAGAAAACATTAGAGGAAATTTGGGGTCTAAAATGGGCCTTATAAGAAAATGCGCCAACAATAAATTTTGTGAGTTGGAATTCAAGAACCAATACAATTTCAATAAAATGAGTCAACCATAATGGTTGAATTGACATATTTATCATAAAAGAAAACTACTTTTTTGTTCGTATTTTCAACATATCTCCTTGTGTTTTTACTCAAATTCTGAGCGGGAGAGCTCATTGGATGTGGAATTTAATTTCACATCCAACGACTACCCACACTACATACTTTTGACATACCCTGCTACCCCAAAAACAATAAATACTTGAAAAAATGTGATGATGACATCATCAACACATTTTTTTAGGTATTTATTGTTTTTGGGGTAGCGGGGTCTATCAAAAGTATGCAGTGTGGGTACTCGTTAGATGTAGAATTAAATTCCACATCCAATGAGCTCTCCCGCTTGGAATTTGAGTAAACACACAGGGAGATATGTCGAAAATACGAACAAAAAAAGTAGTTTTTTTCATTCTTCCTCCAAAATTAATAACTATTATTTTATTATTTTACTTAGGAGTCCCATTGCCATATCTTACTTTCTTCTTCACCTAAAGGAGATTACTATTGTAATTCGGTTTTCAATTTTGGGTCTATTTATTGTTTCACTTTTACTATTTTGAGCTTGGTTACTTATTGTAGTGGGCGATTACTTGTCCTTTTAGACAATGTAAGTGAAGAAGATATTGTCAGATCCTAGTACTTTCCTCCTTTAGTGTTCTTCTTTGGGGGTTTTTTCATCTACATTTCTTTGATTTTTTATCAATAATGATTTCCAAATGTACTTTGGTAGTCAATTGTTTTGGATTTTCTATATTGTTTTCTAGTTGCGATCCTTTTCTCTTTTCTTTACAGATTCATACTATGGTTAGGTATCTTGTTTATTTGCTTGCTTGGAATTTTGTGTTTCTTGATTGTGATCTATTTCTCATCGAGATATCATATACTTATTTCAAGAAAAAAGTCATTTATTATAGCAATTAAATTGTCTTATTTATATTTTCATCATTGTATAAGCATTTGCATTTCCTTGTCATTTACAATTGATACTATCATACACACCACTTGTGCACACACTCTCACATATTAATTTAAAAGATCAGTTGTTTCATGACCCCAAGAGGAGCCTAAAAATAATCCCTAATCAAAATCCACTTATTGGCCCTAAGAAAAGTTAGATCGAATTATGCCCTAATTTTGCTCAGGAAGATGAAGATTCTGGTCGCAAGACAAGAAAAGACCATGATGGAACAAGACACAACAAAAGAGGAAGAAAGCAAGTCTAGATGAGGAATCGTCCTATTTTTGGTAAAGAGTTAGTTACAGTAAAATCTTGATTTTAGTACTAAAGCATCATTGTAATCTTGGCCGATAGTTCCTATTTTTAGATGTAACTTGATGTGTTAAATTAAAAGTACAACCTATCGACTCACAATTGATATTTAGACAACGGTTAAATCAAGAAGTGAAAAATATTATAAAAGTGTTGATCCAAGTTGTGTGCAGACGACGAATAAATAAAGTAAGCATTTTAAAGCATAAAAGCATCAGTCCAAGTTCTGTGTGGATCGACCATTCAGAGAAGAAGAGTGAGAAAGAAATATAGAGACCAGTACCAAAGAGCATGAGAGGAGAGAAGAATGTATGAATTGTAAAGAATATCTAAAGAAGACTCTGCAAGCTGAGTGGGCAGACCAAAGGTTCCAAACCATTTCTCATGCCAGATGAAGAGCACCTTTGTGGTTTTTCTTGGATGGGTTTCCATGTTATATCTTGTCTCTATGTGTGTTTGATATTTGTGTTTCAATAAAATACATATTCGTTATGAATGAGATGATCTAAATGTGTCGAGTAGATTCTGTTGTGAAAGAACTTATATATATGTGTCGCACATCTATTGATATGATTGCAATAAATGTTAGTTAATATGTGCTAATGGTTTATATTACATACTACTAAATACGTTGGCGGATCTATATGTTATTATCTTGAATGAATGTATGAGAACATAACTGTATTTGTAGGTTTCGATCGAGTGATTGGATATTTCTGTAAGAAGGAAATCCCCAACATAACTGCAGAAACTTAGTTATGACAATTCCCAATAAGATATCTCGAGTGAGACTTCATCTGGGTCATAGGTGTTGCTAATAGAGTTATGCTATGTTGGGTCGATATCTTGCGCTTTGTTGACAAACAGAGGATTTGAACCTGGGTCGATAGGAAATTATGCCAACAAATGGTTCCATTGTTGGGACTTGAATCATTATGATGGGGAATATGTTTTGGTACCCAACAAAACCTGAAATTCAGTATTGGGTTGATTATAAAGCATTAGAGTTCGCATGATAAGAAAGTAAAGGATCATGACTTAGCCTGACAGAATGGTTGGAATGATACCTCCACACATACATCCATGAAATTTTATTTAGCGAATTTCACATTGTATTGCATGAGTGGTTGTCGAAGCTAGAGACTCAAAAGAAAAAAATTCAAGGGGGTGAACCTAAAGAGTGGAGTCCTAAGTTGATCAAGATACTGAAGAGAGTTAGAATCCTATATATAGGGATTTTGAATTCTGGGTTGATATTATTTTTTAGGGATATATTACGGAAATGGCAGTCGACACGATAAAGTCATATAACGAAGTAGAAAGAGATTTTTTCCAAGTACCTCGAGGTCGTTCTCTGAAATATTTGAACTTATGGATTGGATGTTGGTGTGTGAAAAAAGAGATCCTGAGAATAGAGTTTGATGAGTAAATAATTGTGTGCATAGAACAAGGAAAATTTTGCAAATAGGATTAGAATAAAATGGATCAAAGTAAGATGAGATGTAATATGGAAAAGTGAGACTGAGCTAGAAGGTGGACGCCTAAGGATTGGAAGAATACTTCAGTTGGGAAATATCAGAAGGACTATGGAAAGGAAGGGAAGTCACAATGCGACCAAAAGAGAGGACTATTGAGTTGAAATTGCACCTTAACTGAGAATCTTTTGATGAAGAAGAGGAATACCAGTTTATATCTGAAAAAGAAGAATTAGAGGTACTCGATCCATATCAATATTATGACATACCCATGACCCCACGTACATCTCTTGTGGTAAGATCCAGAAACACATCACATAGTGGTTTTGTTAAACATACTAAAATTAATAGTGTGAATAGAAGTCAAGATAGTTTAGCTAGTTCAACAATACCAAGAGTAAACAGAATGGTCAAGAATAATATAGAGTTACCAATATTTAATGGAAATGGGTTAGAGGACCCTAAGCAACATTGGTTATTGTGTGAAGTTGTATGGACCATGAGACAGGTCTAATATGATGCCATAAAGAAATCCCAAATGATCACAACCATTAGAGGTTGCACATTGGACCGATACATGAAATTCTCTATGGTTCCGGCAGGGATCCCTCAGAAGAGGTTAGATAAAATCCGGAAACGATTGATAGATCAGTTCAAGAAGCCTTAATTGAGTCATAGTGCATTACAAAAATAAAATAAATTAAGCAATTGGCTTCACAGTTCATTTGGTACTTCGACTAGAGATTCAAAACTTTGATGGCTAAAGTAAGTTTTCAGATGCCAAGACGTTCAACAACAAAAATGGTTAATCACGATGATGTTACCGCATATCTGTATTCACTTAATGCAACAAAAGATCGTATCACAAAGAAACTCTCTTGATATCGCCATGAAATTGGAAGCTTCTTTGGTTAGAGAAAATGGTGCAGGAATGATGTAAATATGGTCACAACTTTCTAATATTATGTTAAAATTTTATGATATCAAGAAATGGAAGGAAATACAAGAATAAATTTGGTATACATGACGTAGAACTGAAGGCCTCCTTAAATATTTGTGTCCAGGCTTCATGAAATATCATGCATCAGGTCCACCGAATCCAATAAATACAAAAATAATGCCTTGGTGTAGAATTTTTCAAACCAAAGGACATTGATCGGAATATTGTTTATATTACATAAAATAGTAAGTGAACTAGTGTAACGTCTCTGACCCTTCGACCAACGAAGAGGACGCTACTATACATCAAATCATTTGGGCATCTAGCCCCATGAACATGAACATACATATATGTAATGTTGAAGGATGGTACTTAAAACATAAAACATATTACGAAGCATAATCATTCATACACACAATGGAAACAAAACATATTAATCATCACCCATGCATCTACAAATAATCTTTTAACATGTATGTCATCATTCCTCAATGGTAAATATGATTACAGACACAAGTAAGGCAAGAATACTTATCTTATAAAGAGCTTGTTCTGCAACCAGCTACGTCACTGCAATGTTCCACCCAACCGTAGGCCCGTGTGCTCCTTAATCTCTCAGCAACACTGCCACCTTCGAGCAGGGCATGATTCCCAAAGGAATAAGGAAATAACAGGCTTACACATAGCTAAGGATAACAACACCACAAGGGTACACAGTTCAGCCAAGCCAACAGAGTTGGGTTTATCAGGCGAACAACGGATCAGCCAAGACAACTAGTTGGGTTTATTAGGCCATACAAGAGCTGGGAAAGGCTAAATGCTAAGCTGGTGAGCTCATTGAAGAGCTACAGATACCAACACTAGAACTAGCCTAGCTTCTAGAACACCCACACACACCCAACACAAGGAAATCAGCCCCTTCTTTACAACGTAGTCCATCAGACCCTGATCTCCCTTCCAGTGTTATTCAGGGGTTGTGGAGAATAAAACCAGCTCAGTGGCCATGTCTGTGTGGTTCTCAACCCACTATATTTATCAAGCACCTCAGGCCCTCATTCACCACTCCAATGCAGTCTAAGGATAAAACCACTGCATGCAAGCAACCAAACAACTATTCAGGCTTTTACAGGGGAAAAGAACAGTCGAACATAATGCAGGTACTCACAGCATTCTTCAATCGATACCACCATAAAAATGGAAAATACAGCCAAGCAAATCGTGGCCAAATAGCATATACAATGACTATGAACCCACAACACACCAATCCCACTGTCGTCGCTGGGAAAACTTATACAGACTGGGAATGGAACATGTCTCGACTTCCAACTATGCGTGAGAGACAAAAACGCAGCCCGCAGAACTATCGAGAAAAATCCTAGCCACAATTCAACGATGGAAATAATAGGACAATACGCTGTCTGATAATGATGGGAAAAAAACACAAACTCTACGTGGAAAAGAGGATGAACACAACAAACTAGCAATCGGTGAGAAAGAAGGAAGGCGAACCCCCAAATGATGAATTGTGGATCTTTTAACTCAGTCTGCATGAAGAAACTGAACGGACTCACGATCTAGATAGTGGGAAAACCATTCGCATGACATGGAGAGTGAGAGCAGGTGTGGGCGTGGTATTTTTTCCAGTAAAACACTGCCCCAGCTAACAATGGAATAACTAAGGTGGTGGTGAGAAAAAGAGAGTGGTTACACGTGGCTCTTCCCCCATGACTCAATGTTCAACGTTCCCCTTCCTTATCCTTTGGAATCATGCCCCTTCTCAATTTAGTTGCAGTGAACATAGCTGGATAGGTTATTAATTAAAATGCACATTTACATGACGTCACAATTTAATATATGCCGTATGTCTTGATATACCATCGGTGGCCATTCCAAATCCAAAACATAACATAACCAAATCGATGGTGGGGCCTTGGCCTTTAACTCTGCACCAAGATTATTTACAACATATGTATCATATATATTTAATGCAAGCGGGGTCAAAACTGGGGTGTTACATTCCCCTCCCCCTTCAATAACACTATCCTTAGTGCTTTCCAAAATTTGAACAAAATGCTACACTGGTACCGCCTCAGTGTTTCGTAGGATTGAAAAAAAATGGATGTGCCAATCGCATGGCATCCTCCAGTTCCCACGTAGCCTCTTCAGGTCCGTAATGCTCCCATTGCACCTTTACCTGCCCTATGGCTCAGTTCCGGAGCATTGTGACCTTCCTGTCGAGGATGCACATTGGCTCGATTTGGAACTCTCCCTCCAGTTCCACCTGAATCACATCCCAATTTATCACATGGTTAGGATCATGTACATATTTATTAAGCAAAGAAACATGAAAAACATTATGAGCTCTAGTACTAGCAGGCAGTGTAAGTCTATATGCAACAGGCCCTATTCTTTCAAGCACTTCAAAAGACCCACAGTATCTAGGTGATAGCTTGGCACAACTTCCAAGCTTCAAGGAACTTTTCTTTGCTTTCACTCTGAGGTAAACATGGTCCCCAACATTGAAATCTTTGTTCATCCTATGCTTATTTGCATAGCTTTTCTATCTATCCCGTGCTACTTTCAGATTCTGCCTGATCTTTACAACCTCTTGCTCCATTTCCTTGAGCAGTTCTGGTCCAAGCACAACTCTGTTCACCAGGTTGTCCCAAGTCACTGGTGTCCTGCAGCTTCTGCCATACAAAGCTTCATACGGACTCATCCCCATGGATGCCTGCTATCCATTGTTGTAAGCAAACTCTACCAAGTGTAAGTAATCTTCCCACTTGGTTGGTTTGTCCATCACATACATGTGAAGCATATATTCAAGCACCTGATTAACTCTTTCTGTCTTCCCATCTATTTGAGGATGGTATGCACTACTGAAGTTTAACTTTGTACTCAAATCTGCAAACAACCCCTTCCAAAAATTGGAAGTGAACTTGACATCTTTGTCAGAAACTATTGCCTTTGGTAATCCATGCAATTTGAAAATCTCCTTCATGAAAATCTTTGCAATGTCATCAGTCTTATGCGTAGAATTCACTAGTATAAAATGTGCTACCTTCGTCAACTTGTCTACTACAACCATGATGGAATCATGTTGTCTCCAAGTCATCGGCAATGCTGTAATAAAATCCATGGAAATAGCTTCCCATTTCCATTCTGGAATTGGAAAAAGCTACAACAAACGTGCTAGATGTTGATGCTCAACCTTTACCTGTTGACATTTCATGCACCTTGAAATGTATTCAGCCATGTCCTTTTTCATACCTAGCCAAAAGTACTGCTTTCTAGCTGTAGCAATTGTCTTCTGATATCTTGGGTGACCAGAATACGGAGCTTGATGGATTTCATCCATAACAAATCTCCTCAAATCTGCTACCTTCAAAATATAAATTCTGCCTTTATAAGTGAGAAGTCCATCTTCTTCCAATTTATATCCTTCATACCTCCTCTCAAGACTTTGCTACTGCAATTTTTCTTTTACCTACTCGTACAATTCATCTCCGACAACATGATTTACAATATGCTGCTTCAAATCTGATTGGAAAATACTAAGAGATGCCACATGCATTTCCTGTACCTTCCGGCTAAGTGCATCAACTACCTTGTTTTCTTTTCCTTTTACATGCTTGATTTCAAAATCAAACTCACATAAAAATTCCAGCCATCTTGCTTGCCTAGCATTCAGAGTAGGCTGATCAAACAAATACTTCAGTCCACAATGGTCTGTCCTGAGCTCAAATCTTCTACCCATGAAGTAATGTCTCCACATCTTAAGAGCATGTACTATGGCTGCAAGCTCTAGATTATGAGTGGCATAGTTCTTTTCATGCTCCTTCAACTTTCTTGATTCATAACATACCACATGGTTGTCTTGCATAAGGACCCCTCCAAGCCCTTGTCCACATGCATCGGTACATACCACAAAATATTTCTCTAGGTCTGCAACCTTCAATACTGGTGCACTAGTGAGAAGATTCTTCAACCGTTGGAAGCTTTCTTCACACTTCGAAGTCCATTCCAACTTTATCCCCTTCTTCTGCAAAGAAGTGATGGCATCTGCAACTTTGGAAAATCCTTCAATGAATCCCCTGTAGTATCCTGCAAGTCCCATAAAAGATCTTACATCCGTCACATTTCTTGGAGTAGGCCAATTCATAATGGCTTCAATCTTCTCAGGGTCTATTGATATACCCTCTTCTGAGATAATGTGACCTAAATACTGAATTCTATCTTTGTAGAAGTCACAATTGCTTAGTTTTGCATATAGCCGATGTTCTTTGAGCAATTGCAATGTCAATCTCAAATTCTCTTCATGTTCTTCCTCATTCTTAGAATAAACAAGAATGTCATCAAGGAAAAAAAAGAAAAAACTTGTCCAAATACTTGCTGAAGACACTATTCATAAGGCACATAAATGTAGCTAGTGCATTTGTGAGACCAAATGGTACCACTACAAACTCATAATGTCCATACCTTGTCCTGAAGGTTGTCTTATGAATGTCTTTATCCTTGATTCTCACCTGATGGTAACCAGACCTCAAGTCAATCTTGGAAAATACCTTTGCTCCTCTCATTTATTCAAAGAGGTCATCAATCCTAGGCAAAGGATATTTATTCTTCACAGTAACTTTGTTCAACTGCCTGTAATCAATACATAACCTGAGGATACCATCTTTCTTCTTCACAAACAGAACCGATGCTCCCCAAGGAGACACACTCGGTCGGATATACTTTTTTTCCAACAGCTCTTGCAGTTGCATCTTCAATTCTAGCATCTCCGGTGTACTCATCCTGGAGGGTGTCTTGGACACTAGTGCTACTCCTGGCACAAGTTCAATGGTGAAATCAATGTCCCTCTTTGGAGGAAGCCCTGGAATCTCATCAGGAAACACATCCATGAATTCCTGTAACACCTGATAGTCTTCCAACCTAGGAGTTTCATCTCCTGTTGGTTCCAGAATATGAGCTGCATACAACTGGAAACCTTTCCTACAGAACTTCTTCAACTGCATTACTGAAACCTGCCTTACTGAAATTACCTTTGGAATACCTTTCACAACTACCGCGTTTCCTTCTTCATTCATGCATTCAAAAGTCTTGTTATAATAGTCAAGCTTCACTTAGTGAGCTTCTAACCAATCCATTCCAATGAGAACATCATAGGAACCAAGCGGTAGAACATTCAGATCTACACAAGTGTTCAATCCATTCATGACCAATGGACATCTCTCTACCATTTAACTGACTTTTCTCTTAGTCCCAGTGGCTAGTTGAACTAACCAATATTTTCTATGCTTTACCTTCTTAAAAACACAAATCTCCACTACTCTAGGAGTAATGTAACTGTGAGTAGAACCAGGGTCAATCAAAATAGAAACAAATTGTTCAATAATCTTACATGCAACTTCAACCACAGTTAACTGATGATCTGCCTGGCGATCCTCCAGTGCTACATAAATTCTAGGGACTGCCCTTGCTACTTGACCCACTGTTTCTGCTTCCTGAATGTTATAAGCTGGCCTTGCACTTTCGTTCTCAAGTGGACAATATTTGCACAAGTGAGGTCCTTCACATTTCCAACATTTGAGTGGACCTTTATTCTGATGTGGCTCTTTAGGATTTCCACCTGTCACTCCAACTGGATTACTCGCAGCTTGGGATGGCTGCTTCTGCTAATTTCTGAATCTAGAAGCTTTGAAACATTTTCTTCTCTGGTCAAACTTCTCATTCTTCTCGTCCTTCTATGCCTTATGGTAATCAGGTTTACCTTTTCTTTGCTCATAGAAATACTTAGCTTTTCTTATTGCTTCTTTGAGAGTTCTCGGCTCATAGAACTCAATTCTATCTTTGTAAGCTTGAGGCAATCCACTTAGAAACCGTTGGATCTTCACTTTTTCATCTCTGATGTACCAGACATACCTCAACAATTCCAAAAACTTATTTGCATATTCATCCATGGTCTGCTGTCCCAATCTTAGCTCATGGAACTACTTGATCTTGTCATCATAATACCTGTCAAAAAGGTATTTCTTCTTGAAATACTTCTTAAACTGTTTCCACTTCAGTTTTATCTCGCTGGTCCTCTTTACTTGCTTGAAATGTTCCCACCAAATGGATGCCCTTCCATTTAGATTGAATATGGCAACTCTTTCCTTCATGTTTCCTGAATAATCCTTCACCTGAAAGTACTTCTTTATCCCAAGAAGACAAGATTCAGCCTCTTGTCCCATCTTTATCTCACCATCAAATGTAGGAGGTTTAGCTTTCCTAAATTCATCTCAAGAGAAATCCCTATGGTGCCTTCTTCTTTTCCTTTTATGAGAATATGAACTTGTATCTCCATTGGATTCTTCAGAGTCAGATGATCCACTGGAAGTCTTTCTTATTCTCCTAGTGCTGCTCTAACTTCCTTCTGGCCTTGATGTACCTCGTCCAGAATCTATCTTTTTCTGCAAGTCTGTCAAAATTTCTAATATGACAGCATTCAACTGATGCTGCTCTTCTTGGGATTTAACCAAGCTTCTCATGGTGGCTGCAACCTCAGAAGGTGTCCCTTGGAATCTCCTTCCATTAGATTCTATGTCATCATTTCTATTATGGACATTTTCTCCCATGGCATCTTCTGCACGCTCGTAATAATCCTAGGCATCATACCCATCATGGGTTTTCATGACTAAACCACCTCTTGCTTTACCACACTGTTCTTTCTGGAGTACTACTCTTGGAAATTATCTATAGTTCTGCAAATGTGTTAGTAGCAAACCGTTAGATGCATACATTAATATAAATCAAATGTACTTACCTCTTTCTTCTGGAAATTTCATAAACGACAAGTATATTAAAACATAGATTTTTTTTTCTATTTCTTTTCATCCCTGTGACCACGGGCAGTCTGCTGAAATCTACTGAAAATTGACTGAAAGGCAGTCAAAAACTGTTCAAAAAATCACCAAGAAATTCTTCTAAAAAACCCAAATATTCTTAGGTCCAATTGGACCTCCTCCCAACTAATTCTCCAACATTGCGGTGGTCAAAACAACTACGCCTCCGATTTGCATCGACGAAGAAATTGTCTGTTCATCGACGGTTTGTCATTTATTCCTTTTTGGTGTTTCTGAGGGTAAAATGAATAAAATCCCACTATGTATTGGTGAGCAAACCATCTATTAATCTGGTGCACAGTCTCTTTAGCAGCTGCAACGACGGAAAGTGTTCTTACTTCGGTTTCTGCGAGCAACCGACTAAGCTTCCGATCGATGATCCGATCATTAACAATTTATCAATGCTTCTTTACTTCTCAATTCGGGTCTCTTCCCTGCTAATTCCCCGTCGTGTCAGTGATTCGTTGGTCTATTCCCTTTCGTCGTATCGGGTCCTTAATGGTCTAACCCTCCAAATCTGTAATGATGTCAAGACCTACCCATCGGCGGTTTCTTCAGCTAAAGTTCTCTGCGGTATCAGTGGTCATACGTCATTAGAGGAAATTTCAACTCAAAATGGGCCTCCTAAAAAGAATTAATAAAATAATAGTTAAAATAATAAAATAATATTTATTAATTTTGGAGAAAGAAAAGAAAAAAACTACTTTTTTGTTTGTATTTTCGACATATATCCCCGTGTTTTTACTCAAATTTCGATCAGGAGAGCTCGTTGGATGTAGAATTAAATTCTGCATCCAATGAGTACCCACTCAGCATACTTTTGACAGACCCTGCTACCCCAAAAACATGAAATACCTGAAAAAACATGATGATGATGTCTTCATCACGTTTTTTCATGTATTTCTTGTTTTTGGGTAGCAGGGTCCATCAAAAGTATGCTGAGTGGGTACTCGTTGGATGTCGAATTTAATTCTGCATCCAACAAGCTCTCTTGATCAAAATTTGAGTAAAAACATGGAGAGATATGTCAAAAATACAAACAAAAAAAGTAGTTTTTTTTATGATACCTATCCCCAAATTTATATTAAAAAAGTGTTTAAGACCTATACGGTATTTCAAATTTAAAGCAATTTCATTAGCGAACACATGATGACATGGAATTTGAATCAAAGTTAAAAGGTCCATTTTGAGTTGAAATTTCCTCTAATGGTTGTTCATCAGGCACGCAGTCCTTTGGGCAGTTGCAATGGCGGGTTTACAATCTTCCTTTTCCTTCCGATCGTCGATCTGAACCTTAATACTTCTCCGATGACCTTATACAAAAATCTTCAAAACTTTTCAACATTTTCTTCGGCGGTTGAAACTTCTAAATTCTTCCACTGTATCGACGAGTTACTCATCTATTTTCTTTCACCGTATCGGCCCCCCAGTGGTGTTTCGGCGATAGCATAGGCTAACCTGTTGCGTCGGTGGCCGGGTGCCCTACGCATCAGACGGTTAGTCATCAAGCCTTCCGCAATGGCGGCCCACAATCAAACTAGTATTCCGCAGCTTCTGACTTTGTCGACGGTCAGAGCCTCTAAAGGCTGCGGCATCGACGCTCAAATGCACTCCCCGTCGAGTGGTTAATCTTCTTGATCTCCGCAACAGCGGACGTTCAACAAAATTTGACGTAGCTCATCGGCGACCGCATCATCTGATCATCGATGATGTGATCAACTAACCATCGCCGATGGCCGATGGTTCCATGACTTAGAAAACTTTTGAAAATTTTTCTCTTTCGCTGATTGATTTAACTGTTGGTTGGTGGGATCTTCCTTTATCTTTCACCAACTTCGTCAGCTCTATCTTCAATTATACGTCGCCGCATCAACTAACAACCACCCCGGCATCGGAGGTGGAATCTGTAATCGTCGAAGGTTTAGTGGACTAGGCTTCTGCAACGGTGGCGGTTTGTTCCACTAATTCCTTCTGCTGTAGTCATCAAATTTCGCGAGATCGAAAACATGATCAGCTATGCGTCGGTGATGCGATCAACTAATTGTCGTCGATCACCGACGGTCCCGTTACTTCGTCAAATTTTCTAAAATTCCCCGGCATCGCCGGTCGCAGGCTCTTATGCATCAGAAGCATAGTGGTCTAGCCCTCCACAACGTCGAGCACTCGATCAACTAATTTCCATCGACATCCATTGGTGGTCTCATCCACTAAGTGCTCCGCTGCATTGGAAGAACTTCACACTTAGTCTCCCGATGGGCCAATGGTTCCAACACTTAGAATTTTTTTTGAGTTTTCCTGCCACAATTTCTGATTGCTGCTGGGAAAAAGGCGACCTGCCTCTTCTATCTGATCTATCATGGACCATTCAGGCCCATGCTGTAACCAGAGCTCTGATACCACACTGTAATGTCCCCGACCCTCCGATCGGTGAAGAGGACACTACTATACATCAAATCATCTAGGCATCTAGCCCCATGAACATGAACATACATATATGTAATGCTGAAGGATGGTACTTAAAACATAAAACATATTACGAACCATAATCATTCATACACACAACGGAAGCAAAACATATCAATCATCACCCATGCATATACAAATCAACATTTAACATGTATATCATCATTCCTCAATGGTAAATATGATTGCAGACACAAGTTAGGCAAGAATACTTATCTTATAAAGAGCTTGTTCTACAACCAGCTACATCGCTGCAACGTTCCACCCAACCATAGGCTCACATGCTCCTTAATCTCTTAGCAACGCTGCCACCCCCAAGTCGGGCATGATTCCCCAAGGAATAAGGAACTGACAGGCTTACACATAGCCAAGGATAATAACACTACAAGGGCACACAATTCAGCCAAGCCAACACAGTTAGGTTTATCAGGTGAACAACGGATCAGCCAAGCCAACAAGTTGGGTTTATCAGGCCATCCAGGAGCTAGGAAAGGCTAAATGCTAAGCTGGTGAGCTCATTGAAGAGCTACAAACACCAACACTAGAACCAGCATGGATTCTAGAACACCCACACACACCCAACATAAGGAAATCAACCCCTTCTCTGCAACGCAGTCCCTCATACCTTGATCTCCCTTCCTGTGCTATTCAAGGGTTGTGGAGAAGAAAGCCAGCTCAGTGGCCCTGTCTGTGTGGTTCTCAACCCACCAGGTTTATCAAGCACCTCAGGCCCTCATGCACCACTCCAATGCAGTTCGAGGATAAAACCACTACATGCAAGCATCCAAATAGCTATTCAAGATTTTACAGGGGAAAACCATAGTTGAACAGAATGCAGGTACTCACAACATTCTTCAACCGATACCACCATAAAAAAGGGAAAATAAAGCTAGGCAAATTGTGGCCAAACAGTAGCCACAATGCTTATGAACCCACAGCACAACAATCCCACTGCCGTCGCTGGGAAAACTTATACAGACCAGGAATGGAACAGGTCCTGACTTCCAACTATGCGTGGGAAACAAAAATGTAGCCCACAGAACTATCGAGAAAAATCCCAGCCACAATTCAACGATGGAAATAACAGGACAATACACTGTCTGATAATGATGGAAAAAAAATACAAACTCTGCGTGGAAAAGAGGATGAACACAACAGACTAGTAATCGGTGAGAAAGAAGGAAGGCGAACCACCAAATGATTAATTGTGGATCTTTTAACTCAGTCCGCATGAAGAAACTGAATGGACTCATGATCTGGACAGTGGGAAGAACATCCGCACGATGTGGAGAGTGAGAGCAGGCATGGGCATGGTCTTTTTGCCAGCAAAACGCTGCCCCAACTAACAATGGAATAACTAAGGTGGTGGTGAGCAAAAGAGAGTGGTGACACGTGGCTCTTCCCCCATGACTCAATGTTCAACATTCCCCTTCCTTATCCTTTGGAATCATGACCCTTCTCAATTTAGTTGCAGTGAACATAACTGGTTGGGTTAATAATTAAAATGCACATTTACATGACATCACAATTTAATATATGCCGTATGTCTCGATATACCATCAGTGACCATTCCAAATCTGAAACATAGCATAACCAAATCGATGGTGGGGCCTTGGCCTTTAGCTCTGCACCAAGATTATTTACAACATATGTATCATGTATATTTAATGCAAGCAGGGTTGAAACCGAGGTGTTACAACTAGCCAATATACATTGCAAATTCTGTCAATCATCTGGACACAATTAGAGAAATTTCAAATCATATCATCTCCTGTAGGAGAAAACAGGCGACACCTACCTATTTAAGAATGAAAAATAGATGCAATCTATGAAATTCTGATTCACAACATGATCTAGAAGCCAATATAATCCCCACAACAAAATAATTTGACAATATATCAATAAAACGACGAAAAGAGGAAAAATTAAGACATAGAGATGGTGCTAATAACTGAGTTTTCTGTTATAGTCCAACATGTAAATATGCATGGAAAATTATTATATTACATTAGAATAAATTCGTTATCCTTTGGAGGAAAATTGGTGGCATACAAGTGGCAGGCGTACATTGGACCTCAAAACTCTCTTAGGTGGACCAATAGGCTTCCAAACCAAATCAAATAGTCAGGAATGGATACATTGACATTGGGGAGGAATGATTGGTCACAAATGAGGGTAGAGTAGGCATGGTTGAGTGCATGGAGGAGTGGGATTGGCTCTAGGAAGTCATAAATGGCCCAAAATGGAAAAAAAAGACTCAAATACAATGCATATGTGATCATGGTCAACATATATCCATTATTTAATGAGTGGGAACACCCCAAGGGACCAAAAATTCATTAATGAGGGAGCATTAGCTCCCGGGTGACCAAATGTAGGGCCCTAGGTGCAATTAATGGTCCAAAACTTCCAACAACTTTAGTAAGACAATATAAACCAAGTTTGGACTATCTAGCATAAGTGAAAAAATGAGATAATGATCCTAGGTGTTACGATGATTGGTAATAGGTGGTATGATGTTCTAAAACCCCCCTTAATGATGACTTAGTGTAACCATATAAAAATTTTAGTCCTTGGAAACTAAGTTCAAGTGACCTCTTACGAAATTTTATTAGTCCATATAACCAAGGTAAGAAGGAAAACCACATGGGAACAAAAACTCCTTTCTAAAATGGACATGGAGGAAAATCAAAAAGCTAATATCAGTCATCACACCCACCCCAAGTGATCTAATATAAGTGAATGTCTCTCTGTGAAGTTCTTGGTGACGATGTCAGCAGTTTGCTCTGCAAATGGGAAATACCGCAATAATATCACCTGGTCATGCACCAAGATCCTGATGTAATGCATGTGACTCTAAATGTGCTTGGTCCTCTTTGTATGTACTATATCTATGGATATATTGATTTCACTTTTATTGTTACACCAAATGACAGTGGGTCAATAAAACGCAAAACCTAGTTCTCCGAAAACACCTTGCAACCACACACATTGTGCAGTTGCATTCACTACTCCTATGTACTCGGCCTCAGCTGATGATAAGTAAATAGTGTGTTGTTTCTTAATTTACCAGAAAGTGGGACCATTTTCAAGCATGGATACATAACCTAAGTGGAATTTCTATCAGTGGAATATCCATCCCAATCAGAATCAGTAAATCCAACTAGTTCTAGTGGAGAACTAGTTGCATAGTGTATCCCAAAGTGTTTGGTTCCTTGCACATAATGTAAGATCCTTTTAGAATACTTCCAATGGATATCATGAGGCTCTTCCATATACCTTGCAACAACACCTACTTCATAATCCAAATCAGGTCGAGAGTGTGTGAGATACAACAATCTCTGAACTAGCTGTTTATACATCGAGTTGTCCACCAATGGAGATGAACCAAAATCACCTAGTCTTAATCCTCAAAGGAATGGATAGTTAACAGATTTACATTAAGCTATTTTTCAATTTAATAACAAGCCTGAAGAATAATTTTATTGGCTAGCCTTGGTACCTAGATCATACTACTCAATCTCCAATCCAAGAAATTGTTTCAACAATCCTATATCAGTAATAGAAGATGCGTTGTGCAATGAAGACTTAATTGAACCTATATCAACAAAAATTCCAGTGATCAAAATATCATCAACATACATTAATATGATATGAATAGAGTAATCTAAATGATGAAAATACACATTATGATCATATTTTCATCTTTCAAAGCCTTGTGAGAGAAGAAAGTTGCCCTTCTTGGCACACAAAGCTCTAGGAGATTGCTTGAGGCCATAGAGAGAGTTCTTCAACCTGCAAAAAAGTGAAGGATCATGAATGAGACCTTCAAGGTGATGCATATAAATATCCTCATGAAGGTCACCATGAATAAAATCACTCTTCACATCCATATGGTGCACCTCCCATCACATAGATGCAGCAATGGCCAAAACTAGCCTGATTGAGTCCATCATTTCCACCAGTGCAAATATCTCTATATAGTCCACTCCATGGACTTGAGAGAAGCATTTAGAAAATATATATCCTTATATTTAATATATGAACCATCAAATTCCATCTTGGTCCTATAAAACCACTTACATTGCACTAGTTTCCTCTTGGAAGGTAGAGGAACCAACTCCCAAGTTTCATTGTCTTGCAAAGACTTGAACTCTTCTTGCATTGTTGTTTTCCATATTCAGTCATGTGATTCTACTTCATATGAATGTGGATCAGATCCAACCATCATAAAATTCCTCTCTACAAGATTCAAATCACTAGTGGAGAAAGCATTGTGAAACATAGATCTAGTATTTCTAGTGTCTAGTGGATCCCTTGCAAGATCACCAACTACTTCTACGGTTTTCTCTGCCCATTTTGGACTTGTGGGAGAGTCATGATATGCATGCATTTCATCATATTCACCTTCCATATGCATAACCACTTTCCATTGGTCCACTTGAGTGGCACTTAAAAAATTATTATGCTAGGACCGAATTTTCCTTTGTGTGTCCAGTCTTTTATATAAATGTGCAACGATAGTCCGGGTTAGATAAGTTTGTTGTTTTATAGTGCCTTACCTTTGGGCGGGTGGCTATGCTTTCCATATTGGGGTGCCTACTTTAAATAAATAGGGTTTTCCCTATCTGAAGCAGAAAGAAGTAAAGCAAAATATGGTAATGACCTTCTTATGGTCAGCTTCGTTATTACCGGCGAAAGCGTTATCCCTTTATATGACCATAATAAATATAGCTTACGTGCATTATGAGCACTGGTGTTTTAATGTTTGAGTAGTTGTTCTATACATAGTTAGTTCACAGGAAAAAGTATATTGCCATGTCAAATGGTGCCAACCAATGAATGGGACATAGATAAAATGGAAATGGTACCATACAATAAGTATTTAATGAACCAGACCGGATAAGTGTGACCCGTCAACCAAGGAAAAACAAAGTGAGAAATTTAAATGGTATAACCAGATCATATGGATGTTGTGCCCCATCAAAGTGTATAAGACGAACCTAAACACCTCATGAAACTATATCTTGTGCAAATATGAACCTTGTCTAACAATATCGGGAATCATTAGAATCAGAACCCCACACAGCGAATGAACGGATGGATCAATTCCAACCTTTCACTCGTACACTTTAAAATTTCAACTCTCAACTGACACCCTTATGTAAACTTCAACTGGCCCAACTTTAACCCGCCATCCATCACCTTTCATATTTCAATTATCACCCACCTATCACTGAATTCTATAGAACACAGTTCCTACATCCTTGTTCACCTAGGAAACACATGCCGATAAAAATACGGGGAAGATTATATATGTATAGTTATTTCAAACAACGTTGATTAGAGACAACGTGGAGATAAGAAGGAAACAAAGTATTATGTGGGGAGAGAAGAAACATAATAGGAACGATAGGATTCAGGTAATTTCGTATTGAGAAAAGAAAAAAGCAGAGCTGAGAAAAATAATAAAGAATGTTTTATGAGATAAGGGATCAAATATCTTGTATCCCTTTGCATATTCAGCATATCCAACCATTATGGACTCCTTGATTTGAGGTTACAAGGATTTTCTTTTCTCTGGAGGAATTCCAGCCCATGCCTTTGAGCCAAAAACCCTAAAATGAGACACATCTGGCGTGTGACCTCTCAAAGCCTCAAATGGAGTTTTGTATTCCAATTATTTGTGTGGAACTATGTTATGAAAATATGAAACACAATTTATGGTCTCATCCCATAGCTTAGGAGAAAAATACTTAGCCTCCAACATGCATGTGGCCATCTCCTTCAATGCTCTATTATTTTGCTCAGCCACACCATTTTGCTATGGTGTGCAAGGAAATGAATGTTGCATTTGAATTCCATTCTCTTCAATAGATTCTATAGGTTCTTATTGACATATTATTTTCCATTATGAGTCCTTAATGCCTTTATTTTGTTCCCACTGAAATTCTCAACATAATCTTTGAAATATTTGAAGATCTATTACAATTCAGATTTGAGCTTGAGGAAAAACACCCAAAAATATCTTGAAAAATCATCTATGAAAGTTAATACATACTGTTAGCACCTTGTAATTTTCCTATGGTTGTTGTAGGAATTCACAGGGTTAACCATTTCAACCAATATTTAGACTTCCCTCTATCCAAGGCAGTCAGAGAGGGCTCTCTCTTGTCACAGTAACCTTCACATACACCTTTAGCTTTAAAGAGCACGTGGAAGACCTGATTTCTGCTAGTAACAGGACAGTTACAAATAAAAGGGTGGAAAGATAGACAAAATCAAAACCATTGGGAAATAGAGTCACAACCTGAAACATTCAAGGACTTTATAACATATAACTAAAATGGTTTTCTCTTCAGCGATTTGAGGCAAAGTAAGCACAACATTTAGTGGAAAATCATTTAAGCGGTGGTGAGAAGAAACATAAAAGCCTAACACGGCAAGGGGCACCTATCAATGGGTGAATCCCTTGCAACACCTTCGGTGGAAAAATGAAAAAGGGAAACAACTGAAACATAGAACCTATATATGGATGAATTCTTTCAAAGCTATTACAGTCACATTACAAACACAGTTTCTGATGCATGGAGTGCTTAACAGAGAGAAAATTCCAACATACTAATCTAGAAATGTATTAGCAGAAAATAACACATACGGAAATGAATTAAACAGAAAGAGAACACACTAAACACAAGCACCATTATGAATCTCATAAACACAGAGAAATATATTTATTACTTCTCTAAAAAAAGTTGTAGAGCTACAAAAATTGGCATTGAGGCCTCAAAAATTAAAATCAGTCCAACCTCTATCCTCCTCAAGGGAGGTTCTATTTGTATTGCAGACTACCTCGAGGATATGTCCTAAAACAAGGTATCAGAAATAGTTACATAGTATGGGACTGACCCGGAATCATCATATAAAAATCCTAACAAGCTACATTAGGTGGAAATTTTGCCACGATTTCGTTAGAAAAACAGGTGATATGTTATGCCACGCATGTTGGTCGCAATGGCATTGTGGCTTATGAAAGTAGGATTTAATTGTCTTGACAATGATGTATCGACACCTGATGGATTTAAATACTCTTGGCATGCACTCCCCATCCATATTGACTGAAATGGTCCTATAACCCCTTCTGCTCCTGACCTTCATGTTTACTTCACGGTTGATGACCTGCTCTATCGGTGTGTTGAACCGACGCAGAGTTCTATGTTCTCTTTGCATTTAGATATTTTGTCTTGTTGAAGCCCCAACTGAGTATGTGGCTGATTAGGGTGTTTAAGGCTTGCAACACACGAAGAAAACCCAACCAATTGGGTCAAAAAATCACACGTAGGTATTGCTCTATCCTCGAGATGTTTGGGATGGTAATCACCCACAGACACTTTTGTAGCCTCCACTAGCTTATGATTGGATTTGATCCACAGAGGATCTGTTTCCCCAGTTTAGGAAACAAGGTAGATGATATAAAGAACAAGAAAAATTAAACCTAACTAGGAAAGGGAACCTGATCTAGATCTAAACTACTCTAAAAAAGATACTGGGTTGATCTGTAGGTAAACCAGATGTGGAAGTAGAAAGTACTTTTCATTCAATCAACGAAAATGTAAATCAAATTATAAGCTCATCACTTAATTCACAGCTAATCAATAAAAATCAATTAGTTAGTGACTTAATATTCTATCAATCTGATTAAACCTGCATAGCACATGTAAGTTGAAAAACAAACATATTATGCTGTTGAATATTGCTATTCAATTATTCATAGAAATAGATAAATAAATTTCATAAAATAAATTGTATGAAACTTTATCAATGCATAGATAAATAGCAGAGATAAATATGAGTTAAATAAAACACATTTAATGATTGTAAATAACTCACAGCATTATTTGTATAGTTGAAATAAAGAAGATTGAAATCTGTTTGAAGAAATTCATTCAGAAAAAGACAAGAGATAAGAAATGACAGTACTTTATTGATTTGAAGTCTAGTAAAAAATTACATAAACCATATAAACAACCAGAGGTGTTCTTTCAATCTCTTGTATCAGTCTTCCTTCTTCCAAAAGTCCCCCCAAAAAGTCCTTAATCCATTCGAGATCACCCTCTTAAATAATTATTATAAAAAAAATGGATCTCCCCTTAAAGGGGATCAAAGCCTAAACAAAGCTAATATCCCAAGAAATCCCTCCACATCTTCCAGATATGGAGTAGCTCCTCAATATCAAGGTAACTAGTTGATTCAATTCCAACTTGGGAATTTCACTTATAATCTTCATATTCATTCTTAGCCAGTTTATGCCAAAATCGGATGTAAATGTGGATCTTTCTCTCCACCACAAATGGCTGTCTGATCAACTGATCTACATCGTGGATGCTGATGTGGTCATGTTTTTTGATATTCTCCTCTCCCTCATCTCATCGCTGCTCCACTTTCTCAATCATCAATCCAGGTGGACAGGCCTTTTCAATCAGCACCATTGCAGGAAAGGACAAATCATCCATAATGTTGTCAAGCACATACCATCTTTTGCTGCAAATGGCATGTTCTTTCTTTATGGATTCATCCACTGTCTCATCTAGGTCTTCCCATGCTCTTAAGATAGTTCTGATCCCTTTATGCTGGAAGTTAGTGAGAGAAGTAACATTATGTTACCACCTAAGTTGTACTTAGTGGTTTTTTATCAAGTGAGCTTGGTGAATCAGACAAGGATAACTTGTTCAGACTTTAGAAGACCTTTAGAAGTACTTCTGGGAAGTGCTTGTTGTACTATATCACATGTTCATACCCCATGGGGGAATTGTAATAAATTTTCTAGCATGATAGTGTCTATAAAAGACTCGGTCTCTTAGACTTTATTTGTCAATCCGGTCAGCCCAGGGTGTTTTTCCCTTGGTTATTATTGGTTGTTGAATAAATGACTGATAATTTCTGAGTTTTTCACTCCATACCTCCAAATTTGGGGTGGTCGGCTTGGAATTTAGGCCGATTGAGGTTATTAGAGTCTATGTGTCAATGTATAAACATGCTAGGCATCATGGTCGAGTCATATGAACATGTCTAAGTCCCCCTATGTGTTTTCATTTTCTCATTTTTAAAATTTTTTCAGTGTTTTTTATTAAAATTTAATTTTTCCAAAACATAGGCTATTTTTTAATAGTTTAATTGGAAAAATTGATTTTGTAATAAAATTGGGCCAAATAATCAGTTTCAGTCATGTAGGTGCTCATTTTCAAGCTAAGAGCACTGTGTAAACCCATGGACCCAGTATTTCCTAGTTTTGAGTGATTTTCCATCACTCAGGTCAGGAAAGCCCCCAAAAATCATTTATTGATTATTTTAATTAATAAATTGATGAATAATGGAGCAAATCCAAAATCCTAGATCAGTGGATTCTTAGCCGATTTGATTGAAATCAGTCAGATCTGAACCAGATTGACTTGATCTGACAAATCCTTGACTGAAGGAGGTGATCTGGACAGATCCAGAGTTGATCTTCAGCATTCTTTATGGGGAATTTCACCCTCCCTCTCTCCTCCAAACGTTTGGGCTCATCTGGATGAGTTTTGGTTGATGCTTCAGTCAACAGGTTGAGGTTACAGTCAAATCAGCTCTCCGATTGACAATTGCACTCAATGAGACTCAGATCTGGCTCAGTTAGACACACATAAGGCATTGATGGACTCTCCATCAGCTGATTTGGTGTGTCTCCTTGGTATTTGTGCCCCCCCTGGGCTGGAACTCCTGGTTTTTGTATAAATCAAAGCACAAGCTGCCTCTTCCAAGCTAGTTAGATTTGGATTGAAGGGCTTGCTATTGTAAAACTGTTGTAATCTTTTGACTGTTGGAATAAATAAGCTTTGGAGGCCAAATGGTGTAATTCTCTCATGTGTGTGGATTAATCATTGTCTTACGGCTATTGATGTTGCTATCTTTTCTCTCAATTTCTGCATCTGAACCTTGTCTGGCTTGAACGATTCAGCTGAATCAATAGGAGTATAGTTGGGCAAGTAAGGTTACTTGTTTTTTCTATATATCATAGAATATATGTTTGAATATCTATATTGTACATGTTTAATAAGTTTATTTGCATGTAATTCTTGTCTCTTTTTCATATATATATCCAGATCTCATGAGGTTTCGTGCAGGATTGTTTGTTTAGATTTCAGGTACAAAGAATTGGATGAGCTGTGGATCTAGTTTGAATCCACTATACATCCAAAATTTTTGTGAAGGAATTGCTCCTCTATATTCCACTAACAATTTTCCATTACAGATCCATCCAACAATGGGCCTTTCCCCTTCTCTTCCTCCTTTCTTTTAAAATCAATCTTCCGGTTACCTGTCTCTTCCTCTTATGATCAGATCTAGTTCCAAGAATTGAATATATATTACTAGATCTATTTTATAAGATTTTTTCTGCTTAGATCTATAATTTCATAAAGAATATCAATTCATAAAGATATATCTAGGTGTAGGAGTTTCCTTTTTTTGCAAGTAGCTAAAACATAGATCTAAAGCTTGCTCGTAAGGTAGCTTCCTTTTTTGTTTTTCAAAGCTTCATATTATACAAAAAAGTGCACATCTCATTGGCTTCCAAAACATCAAGCCAATATCCCAAGGAAAGCTTTCTTTCCTTGGTTCCTTTTTTGCAAAACTAGACTACCCCAACTTAACATTTTTTTTTACTTAGTTTTTTTTGGTAACTAGTGTGGTGACCCAAAACACTTTTAAAGTGTGTTTGGGCACATTTGATTTTAATTGCTCACTATTTTTTAGCAGGTATAACCAAAAAGAGAAGGAGACTCGGCCCAATTTCCGACTCTTGGATGAACCAGAGCTTCCCGGAAGCTTCCCCCACCGTTGGGTTTTAATTCTAGCTTGTTACAAGCTTGTTGTAAGCCTTTGGATGCCAGATAAAAAGGACCAAAGTGCATCAATTTCAATTTGCAATATTGTAAATCGCTTCTAATAAAAAGAAAATGTCCTTTCGAATAGGCTCTTTCGAGCCTATTCACCATCCCCCCTGGGGGAATTTGCGTCCGTGTTTTTTTTTCTTTTCGTTCCTTTTTTTTATTGCAATCTAGCGTAGTTCTAATATGCAGGGTAGTATACTTTGATTTATTATCAATTTCATATTCCATATTTGATATTTTAAAGTAATCTTAATACTTACCCCACGACTTCCCGATTGACCCGAAGGGGGAAAGAATACATGGTAGGACTAATTAGAAAACCAGAATTGTGTATGTGTGTTTTCCTTTTCATCAATTGTTTCATCAGATACTATAAAATTAACCCCTCCTTGATTCCCCGATTGAGATCCACTTGGATTGAAAGAGGTTCCTGGAGGGTTTTCTTTTTAACAAGAACACCCATCTCAAAATTTACTAAAATTGACAAGACTCCGGTGTGTATGCTTTGCACTTGGATGCGGTTCATCCAATCAGTCAAGCTGTATCAAAAGAACTTGAGTGACTAGAATAATTAGGATTCACTCTCCCAAATTGACAAACCATTAGGTGAAAATCCAACACCTAGGTCAAACCATTTCGGTGGCAAAATACCCAAAGGAAGGAGGAACTCCTGAAAAGTGACCTCGGGGCACCGATCTCTGTCACACCCTAATGGGTGCATTATGAACAACAGCCCTAGAGAATCCATTCAGCCCACATATTCCTTGCAGGTAGCCGTGAAGGTTTAGTTTGGACATACTCCAACTACTCTTGGCTATATATGGAGTCCACCCCTTCGCCTAATTTTAATCAACTCATATTTCACATTAACTTAAAACGTACCAAGAGGCAATTGTAAAACATTCACTCCAAGCACATGCAAGTACATTGATAATATTTTGACTCCATTTTAAGGCACTGGCTATTTTCTTTCTATATACATATATTGTGTCTCAGCATTGTGCTTTCGTGCACTCATTTTGTATCTTGTCATCTATGGTTGTTTATGGTTAAAATTCAAACTCCTAACTCATTCAATTTAACATCACCATACTAAATAATTTTGCCTTAGCAACTTAATAGGGTCTACCCCCCTTAGGTTCGTTAGGAGTTGAGCCTAAACGGAGGAGTTAAGAACAAGGTGACAACCTTGATTCGAGACTTGCCCCAAGGACACACCGAGTGGCTTGAAGATTTCTGCCACGTGACCTAGGTGTGTGAAAGGCGACATCACATTATCTGGATTATCTTTCTTGTACCTTTGAAAGTCTACCACTTCATCATAAGCCTTCGAAGCTTGCTATCTCTTCTCAACTAAGTCTTCCAGAACAAAAAACATCTTGCCAAAAACCATGTGAGTTTCAAAGATATTATCTATAGTTTTAAATAACTCGCAAACCAAATCATAATGTTCCTTGTGGGTTCGAATGGAAAGCTCTTTAAATTTCTCCTAGGAAAATTAGAATATGATGACAAAGCTACACTTGCAGTTGCATCTTCACACTGTCTTTCTAACAATGCAACCTTCTTAACCAAAGTGACATGAATAGTCCTTTCTCTTTGCAGTTCTTCATTGAGAGAAACATTCCTCTCTGGAAGTTCATCACACATGTTCTCATGTTGCCTTTTAAGTTGCACCAACTCCTCTTTCAGTCTAACAATTTTTGCTTTCTGTTTGTCAAATTCCTGGTTCAAAGTGTTCACAGCATCACAATTGGATCTTATAAAATCCCCTAAGACAGATGTAGCATCAGTGGCATATGCCTATGGGTCACTTGATTGCTGGATCCATACCACCTCATTTGTAACAGACATGTCCATATCACTATGATCCCTGTTCCTCTTTCTACCCTTCTTCACCACTAATCTATCAACTTTGTTGTACCGATATTCTCCTAGGGATACCACAAAATATTCATTGAATTCTTCCCTCATCTCATCAATGGGGTTTATCCTGATGCTTGTGGATATAAGAGAAGTGGTTTAAGTTGTGGTGTGAGAAGGAATAGTCATAGTAATAGGGGAAGTGGATGGAGAAGTGTTAACATTTTGAGCAGGAATTACTTCAAGAGCTGAGGAAATGTCAGGAATTGAAGTTTCAACTAATGAAACTTGCAAAGTAGTGATCTTGAGTGGTGATGATGAAACTGCTGAAGTTTTCTCAGCCACAGGGGATGACACTGAGCTGAATGAAGGGATATGCAATGTAATCTTGAAAACTGGAGGTACATCATACGAAGGAATGGGCATATCTATAGAAATAGGTGTAACAGATTCAGGTAGACAAGTAGCACTTTGATAAAGCTAAGTCATGAAAGGTGTCACAGTAGAACCATTAGATAATGAAGATAAAGCTATTATTGATGAGATAAGTACAACAGAAGGGGAAGGGCTAGACTGAGAATAAAGTTGAGATTGTGAGGGAGGTGATGAAGGCTTGTCATTACCACCATTGCTAGAATTTAGTAAATCATTACCTTTTCCAACTTAAAGGGTCATAGGCACAGGAGAAACCCTCTCATATTCTTCTTCTTAATGAGTCAAGTCAATGGTAGAGGCGAGAACATATGAGATTAGATATTGTATCCATTTGAGAGGTTCCCATTCAATCTATGCTAGTACAGATTGAGTATTTTCAACCACAGTGGTCACATGAGAATCTTCAATTGGCTGAGAGGTTGTAACTTCCTGAGTGTATAGTGTTGAAGTTATCTTGCTCAGTCTCTGTTTGATCTATTCTGAGGTGTGCAAATAGGTCTTGACCTGTTGTTCCACAAATGTCTGTGGAACTTCTTCCATGGGAGCTTTCCCTTTACCTATGTATGAGCTTTCCCTTTACCTATGTATGAACTGTAATTCCAAACTTTGTCTCTAATCTCCTTTTGGTATTGCAATATATGACTTTGTTCTTCCTTTCTTTTAGCTCTCTCTAAGACTTCAGAAAAAGTCTCAACTCCATGGTATATGAAATCATCTAGAATCTCTTCATGATCATATCCTGTTTTAAAATGGTTCTGCCTGAGGTGGAGGTCAACAATCCCTTTGGGATCATGCTGCCTTATACTAGAAAATCCCAGATTAAGTGACACTATGTGGTCACTAAGCTCTAATGCCCAAGTAGAATTAGGTATACTTAGAGATCCAAGGGTTATCAAAAACTTGGGCCAAACCTTCCTCTTAGGTGCAACACATTTCTTGTAAATCCCTTCTGTGACTATTTGAAATGAAATCTCCTCAAGGACCAACCTATCTGGAACGACCTCTGGCAACATATGGGCAGCATTGCTACAAAAGACCCTAATATAGGTGAATGATTCACCAACATACCAGTCTCCCATGGTGGCTATGAGGGCTTTAGCTTCAAGTGAGAACGCAGGAGCTTCCTTGTTAAAAATCAGGAAGTAGACTTGGCCGAGGATACTCTCACATATATCATAAAACCTAGTTACATAATTTGTATCCCATAGCTCAGAATGATAAATATCCACAGGCGGGGCTGGTAATTCCCAACTCCATCCCATATTGGGGAAGCAGAATTCGACACAAAATATATCCATAATGAAGGCAGAAAGATAAAAATTGGGCTTCTTGGTGGCTTTCTGGAACTCGTGTATGGAATTTTTGAGTTCAAGTGATAGGATTGAAGCCTAAGGAAAGGATTCACCCGTAGTTATGACATGGTGAGCAACGGGGGCCCATTCTTCCTTGAAGTAAGAATAGTTGGGGAGATCATAACGCCTGCATAACATTGCTGCAAGCAGAGAATACAGTTCCTTGAACCATTTGATAGGGTAAAGTTGGTCTTTCCTCTAGGAGAATTTGTGTGGTTCAACCATCTAGGATTTCAGCATTTGGTCGAAATTGAACCTAGACTTAGTAGCATTAATAAAGTCTGCATCGAGGATATTCATGAAAGGTTTAAGGACGTAAATTCTCGCAAAGGTTTTAGAGCGGAAATTGGCCAATTGTGTTCCAATACTGGTGTTAAAGGAACGGTGTTTCAGGTTAGCGTGGTCTATAATACATCTAACTGCATCATTATAAGGGAGGATGGCTGGCCTTGCAGCAATCATATGAAGGCCAGAGTCCCTAATTCTCTCATAAACGAGTCGATTACTCTAGAAGTATGAAAGGTAATTATTATCAAAGATGGAATAAACTTGAGACCAATCCAATTGGTAGGTTTCAGACACTCAGCCATTGGTGTCAGTAAAGACACCAAAATTCGGGTCTCTCAAAAACATGTCTTTCTGGAGGTTTCTACTCCTGGTAATTCGGGATGCTTTTGATGTTTCCATGTCCTATTCTAATAATGACACGAGTAACTAAATTGAATTATATAGGAAGCACAGTAAGAAATTCGAAAGTGACTTGATAACAAACCTGAAACTGTAGTGAACACTGTCGTGATTGCTTGGTAAAATATGGATGTAAATTCATGCAAGAGAGCAAATTACCATAGTAAAAATAGTGAAAATATGGTAAATAAGACCACCGTATTTATAATTCATGGGAAATAATACAGACCGTAGGATTAGAGTGAAGAGAATGGCTAGGATTAGATTTTGTGGGATGTGGGACCAAGCATGAAATAAAAAGCCTTATTAATCATTATGTAACCCGCATTCCGCATTTTGCGGGATGCGAGATGCAGAATCACAAAATAGTGAAAATTTATTCAATCAGCTCCGCAACCTGCATTCTGCATTTTGCGGGATGTGGGTTGCGGACACATGAAAAACAAACAATTAATAAACAACAACTCTGCAACCTGCATTCCGCAAAATGCGAGATGCGGATTGCAGATCGAAGAAAGCATATCTAAATTTTTTTTTGCATCTCGCATATGCGGGATGCAGGCTGCGGTAAGAGAAAAATTGAAATATTCAACAAAAATATCCCGCATTCCGCAACTTGAGGGTTACGGGATGCAGGATGACAAAACAATTCCAAACAAAAGCAATATTTTTGCAACTTAAAACAAACAAAACAAGAATGAATTTTTTGGAAATTTTGTTAAGATAGGGAATCCCAAGAGTCAACAAAAAATATAATAGAAGCCTACAAGGTCATGGAAGATCCTACCAAGTTACCTTCATATGTGTGATTGGGCTCCCATGTCAAAATAACATGGGATCTGTTGTACCTACAACAAATGGTGACAGGTTGGAAGAACCAGTTATCTCTGCAAACAATAACCCTTTTCCAATCAAACCTATCAGCAAGAAAATGATTAACTTCCAACATATAAATGTAACCAACCAAGAATTATCAACATTGTTAATGCACTTCCATTCATGGCCATTTTAAAAGATGCAACTCTGATTGAGATGTCACTGGAGGATCGGGATCATTTGAAATCAGGATGACATAGGCATGCAGTTTAAAGTTGTACCTGGGATCAGAGCTTTACCACTTTGGGATTTCACATAGGGGCTGCTGAAACCAATATTTGTTCCTTCCCCTTCCTTTTATTATTATTATTATTATTATTATTATTTTTAAATGAAAAGCAAGATTTCATTGACATAGGACCATTGGCCCATGTTCTGGTGATCAGTTCCATTCACAAACTTGACCTGGAAACTGAATAAGTCGGCTCAGTAAGGAGACCTCTTTTCTTCGAGTTGTATGGATGAAAGCAACTATCATGGCTTGGGAACCACCTGGTGATAGTTTTAGTCCAAAATGAAGCGCATGATCATAGTGAGGCTGGCCTTAGATAGGATCCCCTTTTCCTGATGTACAATGCTCTCTAGTCTAGGGATCTGGTTTTATTATGTACATGAATTACAAGACACTGTCATGTATTGGTTTCCATATGTAGGCAGTGTTACTCACTGATGTCATGCAGATCATGAATGAGTCGACCTATGATAGGATCTCCCATCTTCCAGAGAACTGGAAGCCATATCCCCATATTAAATGGCAAAGATGTCATTCCATTGAGCACCTATGAACCTAATGAACTGGCTCATGATGAGACCCCTCATCTTGTAATCCATATGACAAAATATATGGCCATAGTTGAATTCCAAAGGGTAAGACTGACCGGGCTATAAATATTTTCCACAGTTCTCTAATAAGACCTCAGATAGGATGAACCGTTTCCTCCAAAACTATCATCATCAGAGTAGGGAATGTGGAATATATTAACTTGGATGAGAAGGCATTAATACAAAATTCTATAAATATGGCTATCATTCAGATATAACAAATCTTGATACGAGTTATAAAAGATAGAAACTGACAAATCTATTTTGGTTGAGAGTATTGAATAGTGAGACAAACTGATTGCTCATTATTGCTAAGGGTGTAGATATTACCAAAAGTTACCAAAATCAAGCAAACATTCAGAAAATAAAAGGAAAATAACAAACCAAACCTATATACAAGGTTGAACCAACCTTTTCAAACAAAGTACTTTTTTAGCAGAAAAAACATTCACTGGATAGGTGTCGACGACCCCTTCCAGTGTTTGTAGTTGAACTATACTAGGACCAATATTTTCTGTAACAATGTATGGTCCTAACCAAAGTCGTTGAAACTTGGTGTACTCTTTGTTTTCCTTGTGTTGTTCATCCCATCTCAACACTAAATCTCCCACTGAGAAGTCTCTGTCTGATGATGACCTCTCGTCAAACCATTTCTTAACCAACTGTTGATGTTGGTAGAATTTATTATTGGCTTTGTCTCTATACTCTTCTAACTTGAGCACAGAATCAATCCTCTGTTGTAATGGGGAAGAGTCATTCTCTTGGACAGACTGGGCCAATTGCAACGAAGGAATGGTGAGATTAGCTTGTAGGAAATCTTCCTTTCCATAAAAAAGGCAATAAGGGGAGTTACCAAGGGCTTCCTTTGAGGTGATTCGATTTTCCCAAAGAGCATAGTAAATTTGGGTGTGCCATTCTTTATGATGTGAATCCACTGTCTTCTTAAGAATGCTTATCAAGTTTTTATTTGAGGATTCTGCAAGCCCATTTCCCTAAGGATAGTAATTAGCATAAAACTTAACCTTAATTCCCTTTTCAAGGGCATAGCTGGTCAGGTCAATGGATTGGAAGTACGAGGCATTGTCAAAAACTAGATATTCGAGGGTTCCAAACCTGGTGATTATCTAATTTTCAAGAAATGAAATTACGTGTTTTGTGTTACATAGTCTCAAAGGCACTGGCTCAACCCACCTCGTAAAATAGTCAGTGGCTGTCAAGATGTATTTATGCTGTAATGAGGATACAGGGTTGGTGGGTCCGATGAAATCCAATCCCCATTGCTGAAATGGGAATTGGAATGCTACTGGATGCAAGGGGTAAGCAGGATTCTTAACTTTTCCAGTGCACTTCTGGCAAGGCTCGCATTTTCTGAGAAATGAATGGGAATCTCTAAATAGGGTAGGCCAATAGTATCCTTCCCTGATGATTTTATGAGCCATTGTATCACCTGAGAAGTGTCCACCTGTAGGTTCTGCATGAAATTGAAATAGGAAATCATCAGTCTGATTCTTTTCTAGGCATCTAAGAAACACTCCATCATAATTCTTCCTAAATAGAACATCATCAACAAGATGATAAGGGGTTGATATTAGCCTTAATGCTCTACATTTTTTGGGATCCAGGATTTCAGGGGAAAACCCATTATGAAGAAAAAATTTGATGTGATCATACCATTCAGATGCTGCAGTTTCATGTGTGTTAACAAAACCTATAGGAGTAGCCTCTTCCCGTTCCCAATCAGTTTGCTGATTTTCAGGGTCCTTTGATTGGGCGGTGAGATGACACAAACCGTGTCCTCTGAAGATCTTCATAGGCTTAATTGTTATACCTAAATCCTGTCACCATCATGTGATAAGACCCTTAACTTCCATGTTTGCCCTTAATCCCAACACTTAGAGTGGAAACTTGCTCTATTTGTCAATTCTACTTGAAAAAACCTAGCACCGTGCTTTCCCTATGGCGAATGAGAGGTACCTTGATAAGAAACACCTGTATCCTATTTTCAAGAAGTGGTGCCACCCCCTTATGGTATTTGGTCTAAAATCGGTTCTCATTTAAACCACTCTGTCATAAGAGAAGAAAAGAGGTACCCTGGGTAAAACAGTGGGAAAAAGAGAAGTTTCTTGAGGCTTCTATATCATGAGCCTCATGTCCTCCCTTATCCCTATCATTATATGTTAGTTTGAGGCGCTCGAGATCCCCCATGGTAGGATCTTAGAGCCACCTCACCCACAATTCTCTCAACTACTCCTATCCATTGAGCCTTATAAATACAAGCTCATGTCCATAGTTGAGGGGGATAACGATAGAGGTATTGTTATGTTGTTGGATTGACCACTTAGTCCAAGTCATTGGAGAGCATAGAGAGCAAAGTTGGAGCTTATGGGGATGAAGTGTTTGTCTCATGGAGGGGTTTGTTGACACTAAGGAAACATTTGTAAGCTTCTCCATACATTCTTAATGCAAAGCTAATTTTCGTCCCACATTACTGTTGTTTTGATTTCACATGTACATGTTGTTACATTCCTTAGTCATTAACATGGATAAGGAGATGATTTTCTGGTAGCTTTGACGTGTTTGCATGTTTGATCTGTTTGTAGGTACACATGTTCACAATCGAAGCAGTATTGCAGGTGTCTACAATATTCAGGGAAGGTCTTCATCCTTTATCGTTCACTCATTTTTTCTGGATCTAAACCATTCAGACTAGAGGAACACCTTTTGTTCGCAGAAGGTGCAATATTCCTAACAACAAATCTGGAGAGTCCGTTGGGGAATAGTGCAAATCTTAGTTGATCTGATCTTCCTCAGTTCTTGAACTCTTTTCTGAATCTAGGCTCCATCTCCAACTCTCTTCAGTCAAATCTGCCATCTGACTTAGTGAATTTTGGTTTGAAGCTTTTAGATTTGTTCAGATCTAAACTATTTCGACTTTTTATGCTCCCTTTTACTGTCAATCCATCAATTTTTCCTTGATCTGATCAATTTCTAACTTGATATTTCATTCTCCTTGTGTTTTGGATCTATTCAGGGAAATGCTCATGCGCTGTTGGCAACAAGCGGTGCCACCACCTGAACTTTGTTAGCCATACACGGTGCCACCTCCTAAGTCTCGTTATCTAGAAGCGGTGCTCGTCCATAACCGCTCTATCAAGACCCATCCAACACGGTACCAGGTAGGCCTTGTTCTAGAACTAGTTTTTCATCATTTTTTTGCAAAAAAATTAGTTTGTTTGATTTCATCCCTACAATGTCAGGCTTGTGTGTCTAGTCGGAATGCCCATGGTTGGAAATTCTGTGGTAAAAGATTGGTTTGATTGAAGAATTCAAAAGCTAGACTAGGCTTGTTGATTATTCATTTCCTTCCATGCTTGGTTGTTGTGATTGTGAAAGGAATTTTTTGAAAGCTTAGGTTTTAGTGAGCTCTCTTTTCATTTATGTTGTAAAGACTAAAAGAAAAACCATTTGATTAGCATCTTGATCTCATTTTTTGTTTCCATAGAGGACTTCTTTTTGCTTGTTAAAAAGAATTTTTTTTTACTGAGATTAGGTCATTATCATTATTAAGCATAAGGTATTGGATCTCTGATTATCCTCACAAGATTTCAGGTTCTATGTGTTCTTTTAGTACTATCGCATTAGTCTTATCTCATCAAAATAAAAAATAGTGTAGTTTTAAGTTAGATCTATCTATGTTGTAAGAAAAATCGAAAAATAGAGTGCATATGCATGTAGAGTGCTTCTTGTTTTTCATTTAGGAAAAGAGACTCTTCCCCTTTTTGATTGCTTTTAGAAAAGAAAAATGAGTGTGGAAAGTGTTGCTTGTATTTGATTTTGATTTGTTCAAGATAGTTGTTTGGGAATTTTTGGTTTTAAAATGAAAAGAAAATACTCTCTTTCCCTCCCGTAGGTAGGCATACCACGAACGGTAAAGTGAAATATTTGCATATGCATACTGCATGGTTTTACTTTTTCCATCAAAATTCCATGCATTCACCTAACCGTCCACTTTAAAATTAACAATAGTTATAGGTTAAAATTTACATAGCAATTTGAGTGATAGGCTAGAGATGCGTTCAAGCATCGTTAAGCATAGGAGCTTTCATTACTCATCTACATTACATCACGAGACTCACGCGGTTCTTACACGTACCGTCGGTATATTGAATGGCCTTTCATGTACCCTTGAGGTATATAGAAAGGTACTTCACGTACTCAATTGTATAATGGAAGGCCCCTTGTGAACGGTTATGCATTAGATAACACTACTACCAATTTGAGCTCCCACGTACCTTGCGTATATCGAGAGACCCCACTAGGATACCTTATCCATCTAAGAAAAGCCCTTTGGTCGTCTTGCTTGGAGCCATACACCAAAAACAACATTCAGGGAGATTACTACGCACGTACCCTTGAGGTATATCGTGATTGGCACCTTCTTGACAATCCTGGTGAGAGACCTGACTATCGAAACTCCTCCTGTCATTTAAGTTTCCTTGTTTGGCCTATAGCTTGAGTAAGGAAATTTTTGGTGTGTTTTCCAGTTTGAGACCCTAGGTTAGATATGAGCTGTACAAACTGCATGAGCTAAAACAGTCCAGAAGAGTACGGGGCTTGCCACGTGATTTTATTCCTATTTCAGGAGAAAATCCTATGGAAGCTATCAACCAAGGAGCTGCTACAAACTCCCAAGTGGGAGAGAATGTGGTTGTAGAAAGTGGAGGACCATATCCTTCACACTCTCCTCCCTTGGTCCAACAACCTTCTCAGGGTAATACTTCATTCCATTCTCCCACAAAAGGTCATGTTGATGATACTACCCGTATAGATTATGGTCCCAATGCTCCATTTTGGGATACCTCTATAGGATAAGCCATTGCCTAATTTGGCACCCGTTTAAAATTTCCTGAAGAAGTTTCACCAGATGAAGAAGAGCATAGACAATACCAAGCAACTATTCTCCATGCACAAGAGATTGAAAAGAAAATAGATGACATATTGGGCACACCACCCTCACGTTCCGCAGCTATTCCTGTGGGATATCATTCACTTGCCGATTCTAGACCCATTGAACTGATTCTACATCGCACAAGGACTCCACATAATCTAGGTCAAACTTCCAACCCCACTGCCTCCCATATTATGTCTGTTCCCAATCCTCCCAGGTCTTTCGTGTTATATTTTTATCATTCAAGCTAGCATTATGATCTTAGGATCTTTAATTGAGAGAATAAATGCACAACATTAAAACACAAGAGACGAGAGACACAAAGAATTTTCCTTGGGGAAACCATAAAGGAGAAAACTCCACAACTTCCTTAGAGATAGAATCAACACCAAATAGAAAAGCCCAAAACAGTAAGATGATCTCCATAGATTCTGTGTCTCTCTCTCACACTAAGAGAGATTCTCCTCTCTCACTCATGCGCCCCAATGAGTGAGTGTGAGTGTGATAAATAGACAGGCTCACTCTCTATTTATATTCTTTCGTTCACTTGAAGTGCACCCCAATGTCGGCCTCACTTAACAATTACTTACTAAAGCCGAAATCTCTCGAAGTGTCTAATAACCCTAGTTCCACACAACTTGTGGGGACTTTTCCCTCTGCTGAACAAGGAGGGTTAAACTTGACTTAGATGGTGGGGACTATTTCCCTGACTTACAATGACTCACCTAGGGTCGACTTCACTAGCATATTCTAATAACCCAAGGGTCCCACAACTATGGCGACTTTAACCCTTGACCAATAGGAGGGTTAACCACAATGACTTGACATGAATTTCACATTATAGAAACTTCCCGATCGGAACATCGGGGCATGACATGACTCAAGTACATCCTGGAATAAATATCGGGTTACAATAGATAAGAAATACAAGTGAATACATTCTGAATTTACAATTACATAAACACTCCCTCTTAACTAGGAAGGTATTCTCTCCACAGAATTTATTAGCACAAGTCTTCTTCTCTGTATCATCTGGGTCATCGTCAATTCCTCGTCATCTTCAATTCATCTTCATCTGGATTTGGATCATCATTGGATTCGGATCATTATCACTGAATTTGGATCATCACTACTGGATCTGGATCATCACTTGATCTGGATCATCACTGGACATCATCACTAGATCTGGATCATCACTCGATCTAGATCATTACTACTAGATCATCATCACTAGATCTAGATCCTCACTCAATCTAGATCAGTACCACGGGTGCTATCTCATGATTCTTCTCGTCACAAGAAGTTCTACAGAGCTAGCCTTCTTTCATGCTGGTTGTAGGCCTAGCAACCATGTAGGTCTTCTTTAGTTCTTATATCTAGCCTACTCATCAGAATGGCCCACCCAACACTAAAATTTGACCTACTCATCAGAAAGGCACACCCAACACTCACATTTGATCATGTAGGAGCCTACAATCACATCATAAAGGCCTAGCACTCACATTCACCAGCATGGTAGGACATCACTGTCATCTGTGAAAAGGCTTCAGCACTTACATCTGACCTGGTAGGAACCAAATCCTACACCCTCGTTAGAAAGGCATGAACTCACATATGACCTGGTAGGAACCAAATCCTATACCCTCATCAGAATGGCCCCCAGTCCTAGACTGAGCTACCTGGTAACGGACCAGGTGCCTCCATTCTCTCGGAGAATGGCAGTTGCCCTTATATCTGATTTGGTAGGAATCAAGTCCTACACCCTCACCAAAATGGCCCACACTCACATCTGACCTGGTAAAAACCAAATCCTACACCCTCGTCATAATGGCCCCCAGTCCCAGACCGAGCTACCTGGTAATGGACTAGGTTCCTCCACTCTCCCAGAGAATGGCAGTTGCCCTTACATCTGACCTACTGGTTAGAATGGCCAACACTCACATCTGACATGGGAGGAACCTAATCCTTTAGCCAAGACAGAATGGTTCAGCCCTTACATCTGATCAAGCGGGAACACATCCCTCTCTCACATCAGAATGGCTTCTCAGTCCTAGACTGAGTTTTCTTGGTAACTGACCTCCATTCCCAGAAGGGAAATAGACCTTATATCTGATCACTTAGGAACCAATCCTACAGTCACATTAGAATGGCTCAGCACTCATATCTGACATGGAAGGAACACAAATCCTCTCATCATGATACAATGGCTCAACCCTTACATCTGACCATGGAAGGAACTTAATCCTCTCCCATGTTAGAATGGCTCTAGGTCTCATCATTTCCCCTTAGAGGAAACCTCAATCTCGAGAACACCAAGCTTCTCCCCGAAGTACTGAAACTTCACTTTGGCCATTTCTAGCATAGAATCACATCAGGGCTTATTATGTCCAAGGATGACCTACTAGCTTCGCTAGGACCGATTACATCTGATGGCAACCTGTCTCATCAACTATGCTAGAAATCCTTCTTTTAAGAGATCTTTATCTGGATCACTTCTCCTCTCTGCATCATACAACAAATGCAAGTCAGATCAACCAAATCAAATAGTAGTTTTCAAAAGAAACATACTACCTCCCAAATAGCAAGTGACAACATCTTTTGCCTCAATTGTACTCAGCGCCATGCAGGATTCCATCCTGTCAAACCAAGAGATCACACTTGATCCCATACTGAAGTAGCACCTCGAAGTGCTCTTCCTATCAATGGAACTACCTTCTTTGTGACCATCAGGTGAACATGTCTCAATGTGTTCACAGCAAAGCAAATATCTCGTCTCGTATTCGTTAGGTACATCAAGGAATAAATCATTCGACACTACATTGTGGCATCAATCATCTCTGATGAAGCAACACTCAATAACTTTAGGTTCGATGCCATAGGTGTGGTCATGTAGTCCATCATCCTGAACCTCTTCAATATCTCTACTACATACTTTGTTTTTCCACACCTCCATGCCTAGAAAATAGTGCATCGACACATAACAGGAGCATCACTAGTATTCCACCTTCAACCTTGAAGCAAAGGTTGGAATCTGCTTTACTCTCAATAGAGCCTAGAGTCATTAGTAATTTGTCCATCCTGTCATACCATGTTGAACCTTAGGATCTTCTACAGTCACTCTTTTTGAAGTGAAACATCATTCTCCCTCTGTCTTTCGTACTCTATGCACTGAAACATTCTATACCAGAGTGACAAGTAGCTTTCTCTGCTACTAATATTCTATGTATCCATTTAGGATCACTAGATACCAAGATCCTCTATCTTGAACTTTTTCAAAAGTTCTTCTTGCACCCATCTGTGAGCTTGTCATCCTCTATAGGCTTTGATCTTCAACCTTGTAGAAAAGGTTCAGGTCTTCATTAAGCTGGCTGCAAATGTCTCTTTATATTTTATGCCTTCTTTTCGTGAGAGGCCTCGTGCTACGAATCTTTCCTTGTACGATGTTTCCATCTATTGCATGATGGAACTATGAATTTCCCTTCATGTATCGATACTGCATCTTAGACATCATTCTTCTTTAACCTTTCTTCTTGGTTACTTGTTCATGGCTGGAGGGTTCTGCATCAATGATGTCACTGCATTCGTCATATTATTTTTCATCTTGAAATGTCGTCACTTGTTCTTCGGAACAAGTCTCATCCTTATTTGCTTGTAGGTGATTGTATGCCATCTTTCCTACAAGTGAAATGCATTTGTATGGTTAGAAACATTTCATAAGGCATATTCATAACGACAAATTCTAATTCATAAATATATTATCATGCAACTATTTTAGCCAATACAACATCCATCCATATCTCACGGAAACTTTCTAGATGCCTTCCATCTCTACTAGGACAACATTGATATTGTGCACTAATCCAATATGTCAGCAAAGAGGTTTCATTCTATCTAAGTAGCAATGGAGAGTTTGTATAGGACCATGAGCTACTTACCCATCACATGCATATTAGTAGTATACTGTCGTTAGTGCAAACATCCTATCATGCATAATACATCAATTGAATATAAACAAATTCATAACAAAACAATATCATGAAATGACAATTGAATACTTATCTTTATTTGTTTCATGGGTAGACTTCTTTTTTAGCCTTCGGCTTCATCATCTTCTTCATTCATAATAACATCGTTTCTTATCCAAATTCTAGGATGGATAAGAGGTTCTTCAAGAATTTATTCCTTCATATTCCTCATCACTTGAGGGATCTTCTTTCAATTGTGAGAATTGATCTTCAGTTGATCCCATCTTCTCTTCTCTTAATATGAGTCGAGCTTCTTCTTCTTCCTAAAGTATGCTGAAAGTAATCACTTCCTTCTAGCACACATTTCTTTCATGAATGAATCCCATGATCCTTGGAGGCCATTCACGGTGGCTATCACCACTTCTTCTACCGCTTCAAGTTGTTCTGCATTCTGGATCTTCACATTATTCAACTGTTTTCTCAAAGTCATCTTCTGATTTATATTCTTTCCTTCAAATAGCTTGGTCAAGGAATCAAACATCTTTGGTGACTTTAGGGAAGACACTTGTGATACAAGTTGATCCGTGATTGAATCAACAATGATATTCTTGGCCTTGACCAAGTTCTTCTTGTGTAAGGCTTTGAGCCTCATCTCCCTCTGGAACTGGAACCTCTCTACTCATGTAGGTGTCCAATTCATTTTCTTCAGAGAGATCATATAATTCCATGCTTGGATGTTGTCAAATTCACCAAGCTTATCATCAAGTTGATGTGATATATCATTTTGAAATGAGGACCTCAAATGAAAATAGCAAAAGATTAGATCTTACCGATTTGAGGTGTCCGTCCTGGTTCTGGAGCTGTCTGTCAGAGAAATCCTAATTTTTAAAACTTGGAATATTTCATATCTGATTGGATAGAAATGTAGATATCTTCAAATGGAGTTGTCCAATGTACTCCTTTTTTGAAAACAGTGGAGGGAAGCTACCGGAACAGGAAGCCCTAGTTTTCCAATTTCTTCTGCAGAAATGCCTGTTATTGTTTCTACGGTATCTATGAAATTAATAGTCCTCTATGTCTGAAACTTTTCAATGAGGTAGAATCACATGTTAATGTTCCAAAACTATAGGTTTCATCAGAATTGGTTTCACCAATTGGGACTTATGATCCTTTTCCCAAGGTGACCTGTTACAGGACTGTTCCGAACAACAAAGTTGTACAGACTTCCACATGTCATTGGTTCATCTTCTGAGTCTGAAATTTGGACCACAGAAATTAAAGTATGTTACCTTTCTAGAAAATCTTCAAGAATTCCATTTGGACCTCTGTATTCCATGATGTAGAAATTTTCCCTAGGTGTGCTGTATAGGGATGAATTCTGGAAGAGGATGGAACCCTAACTTGGAGAAATCATATCTCTCAGAATATAGCGAATCGGAGGATGAATTTTGGACACAGTGTAAATAAAGATTTTATCTACAGCCTCTGCACATTTCAACTCCTGATCCTTCTCCAATATTAGGATATAGTGAAAGTACCAAAACTTAGCATTTTTAGTATTTAGGGTTTTTCTAGCTTAGGGTCAAACTAGGGTTTGACTTTCCCGGAGTTTCACCCAACCAAAAATCCTGAACTAGGTCTCTAAAATTAGATTTTGATGAGGAGATAAATCCTATGATGGGTTCACTCAAAAATTCCTCTTTTGTAAGAAGCCCTAAATTCCCGCACCAAAATTGGAAATGCTCGGAATTGAACTCTGCTTCGACAGAAGGATGCGCCCTTCAATGGAGAGTCAGCCTAGCATACTTTTACTGATGGATTGTGGAGAGAGACCCAAAAATTAATAATCCCTAGCTTCTTCAGCTACACAATGTCTTCTTCTCAGGTTAGCTCTGATACCATGTTAGATTTTTATCATTGAAGCTAGCATTATGATCTTAGGATCTTTAACTGAGAGAATAACATGCACAACAATAAAACACAAGAGACAAGAGACACAAAGGATTTTCCTCAGGGAAACCATAAAGGAGGAAACCCCACAACTTCCTCAGAGATAGAATCAACACCAAATAGAAAAGCCCAAAATAGTAAGATGATCTCCATAGCTTCTGTCTCTCTCTCTCTCACACTGAGAGAGATTCTCCTCTCTCACTCATGTGCCCCAATGAGTGAGTGTGAGTGTGATAAATAGAGAGGATCACTCTCTATTTATGTTCTTTCGTTCACTTGAAGTGAACTCCAACATGTCACCCTCACTTAACAATTACTTACTAGAGCCAACATCTCTAGGAGTGTCTAATAACCCTAGTTCCCCACAACTTGTGGGGACTTTGCCCTCTGCTTAACAAGGAGGGTTAACCTTGACTTAGATGATGGGGACTATTGCCCCAACTTACAATGACTCACCTAGGGTCGAATTCACTAGGATAGCCTAATAACCCTAGGGCCCCACAACTGTGGGGTCTTTAACCCTTGACCAATAGGAGGGTTACCCACAATGACTTGACATGACTTTCACATTATAGAAACTTCCCAATCGAAACATCGGGGCATGACATGAATCAAGTACATCCTAGAATAAACATTAGGTTACAATAGATAATAAATACAAGTGAATACATTCCGAAGTTACAATTACATCAACTTTCTGCACCTGGGGCTCAACATTCAATTCATGTTTCATCATTACCTTCTAGTGCCAGGGGGAAACCCCTGACATGACCTACATTATCTATCACTATAATTGTACCTAGTCAAGGAGAGACCTCTAGTATAGAGCAATATACAGTTTATGTCCCTCCTACCCACACAAATGTGGTTAATCCCCCGTCCAGTTCAGGTCAGCCCTTGGGGGCATAACCTGTAACCAATCAAACCTCTTGGGGGTATGGTTATACAACAAATCAAGTACCTGTAGGAAGCATTAATTATCCACCCAACCCTATAGGAATGCCTTATGCTAAAATTCAATATCCTAGTAATACTTTCATGCCATGGGGGAAACCTAACTGGTCCTACATGCCACCTATGGGAGGGATACCTATAAATACTATGGGAGGTTCCGGAGGACCGCCTTGTGGAGGTCCTCCCCCTGGGGGGCCTAATGGTCCTGGAGGGCTTGGTGGATTTCCTCCTTATGGTCCTAATGGTCCTGGTGGTCCTGGGGGGCCTAGTGGATTCCCTCTTAATGGCCCTAGAGGGTCTGGTGGCCCTCCTCCTAGTGGTTCCAAAGGCTCTGGAGTTTTACCTCCTAGGGGTCCTAGAGGGTCTGGTGGTCCACCCCTTGGTGGTCTAGGTGGTCCTGGTGCTTTTCGAGGCCCTGGTGGTCCTAATAGTTTTGATCCTGGAAATCAACCCCATGTGGGTAGATATTCTGGTATTTCTTCATCACAACAAACTATCTATCAGTGTACTTACGGTCCTCCTAGTACTTATATGCCATATAAATATTACCAGTATGTGCAACCTAATCGTCGGTTACTGTTTGGCAGAAGGGCAGACCCGGGTTTTAATCCTTTTGCGTCGCACCAACAAAAGACCGACAGTGTTGGCCCTTTCGGCAACAACCTGCGCGCAGGTTGCAGTCGTACCCGAAACAGCTATGGGGTGCCGTAGAATCAGGTTTATACAAGCAGAAGAGGGATATTACTGTACCTTTAGTCTTTACCAATCTATAACCAATTAACACAGAACTTCGACAAATATATATATATATAACTTCGCATATAGATAAACACACAGTGACTTGCTTAACCCTTTACTGGGAATTCACAGCGAAGCTATTTGTTAGCAGTGATCTTATTTATCAGATATATATATTATTAATGCATAAATATAAATAGAAACATAAACAACACAAGAACCACAACACCAGATATAACGTGGTTCACCCCTAGTGTAGGGGTTACGTCCATAGAACTGTGCTTTATTCAACTTGCTACAAAGTCACAGTTCTGATCTACGCACTCAGCTACAGATCCCTTCAAGTCCTCAAAAGGCCGCGCACACAGCAGCAGGCCCCTGTGCACACAGCTGCAGGTTTCCTTATCCTCTTACAAAAACCCTCTGCGCACACAGCTGCAGAGGTCATCCACGCACACAGCTGGGACTTAAACCTTTTCTTACAAATCACCTTAGCTTCGCCTTAATTCTTTTACATCATAAAAAATAACCTTCTTTCTTTACACAAGTGCCTATTTATACAGCGCACTTTTTACAAAAACATGGATTCAAACCATGGGCACCCTGAACCCTAAACCCTGGACTTAAACCATGGGTTTATTACAAAAAGGGATTTTGACTTAACCCCGACACCCCTAAGACTAATTTGAGTCGTAACTCTGCTTACAACTTCCTCAAAAACCGTGGAGTTACCAAAACTAAAGACTCTTAAAGCACACGCCCCAACAGGCCCCTAAGACTCACTAGTGGCCCGTCCTGGGACACACTGCTAGTCCTCTATCGGGCGCAGCTTCTTGGCAAAGGAAGCGAACTGAGTGTTGAGATTGTGCATGATGTCATCAGCTGCTTTCTCCTTTTCCACTAACTCCTGTAGCACGGTGGATGACACTTCGTCGGCGTTCTCCTGTGCGAATACACCATATTCCTGCAGAATTTTGAATTGGCTATCGACAGTGGTAGTTAATTCCCAAGGCTCACTGACCAGTGGCTGGATGGAGTCTCCTAACTCAGTTAATTTCACCCTATATGATTCAATTTCCTGCTGGAGTTCCTTGCTGCGCTTTACTCTAAGCATTTTCTCTACGGGTGGGAGGGTCTTGATTTCGACTTTGACAGTCTCCAACTCTGCCTGTCGCTGCTTAATGGTTTCTTGCAGCTGGCCTATCTCTGGATTTTCCTGAAGGGTTGTCCAAGCCTCTACACTGTCTCTCAGTAGCTTCGCTGTACTGCTCACAATATCTGAAATCTTTGCGGCGGATGCCTGAATGTCTGCGCGACGCTGCTCTTTGACCTCAGGTGGACTTTCTGGACGGATACAGAGTTGAAGCTCCGCGATCTGGCTCTTATGCTCTTCCTTGAGCTTCTCAATTTCACTGCGTGACTGCTGCACATAATCTTTCAGCCTAGTCATTATTTGCTCTGGTTCCTCCAACAACTGCACGTCAAAGTCAGGGAGACTCTGACATGCTTCATCCAACACTCGGACCAATGTAATCCTCTTACGTTCAGCGTCCCTCTTTCGCTGTTCTATTGCTTCCAGCTGCGCTGCAATATTATCACTCTGCCTCCTGGTGTCATCCACTTGAAGTTGGGAATAATGATCCCGGGCCTGAATTTCCTTTGCGATAGCGGATTGGCAGAGATACAGTTCTGTCATGGACATTTTGGTGTAATCAATTCCTAATCTCATGGTCATTTCTGCGCGAGACGCTACATCAGTTGTGATAAGGGAAGTAGCGGATATTTGTCCCTTGTGTTCTTGAGCTGGCCATTGCCTTAGGTCTGGCTGTGGGCTCATGGGTGCGCTTCTTTCTGCAGGACCAGCCGTAGATTTTTCTGCTAATTCCCTGAGTTCCGAAACGTGCTTTGCTACGCCAGAGATAGCATCAAGATGCAGAGCTGCAAATTATGACCATTTCTTAGAAAGGACTTCTGTAGACTTCGACAAGGCTTCATCAAGCTCTTCGCCTATCAAGCTGGGTGTCTCATCAATGTTCTTACCTTTTGACGCCTTGGATTTTTTTCGGGACCGCGGTTTGTTCACTTCTTCGGGCTTAGGAGTCTTGCGCTTATCCTATCTATTAGGGTCTGCAGTAGTTTTGACTGAGCTCTGTCCTTCATCGACATCGGTTTCCTCTCCTCCATCCTGGTTGCTATCATTCTGCTGTGACTCAGTCTGTTCATCACTATCTTCCAGGGGAACCTGTTATTGTGTGTTGCTAGGCCCTCCACCCACATTGGAAACAATGGAGACTAGAATTTGGGGTTTCTTCCCTACATCCTTTAGCCATTCAACCGGCCAGTGTTGAACTACTGCCTGAATATCACCTTCAGTGACTATATATGGTAGCTTGAACCACTGATGCTCTCCATCTACACAAGCCTGGATGAAGGTATGATGCATGTCGGCACTAAAGATGGCTGCACCGTGATAGTGGGAGAACAATGTCTGACTGAGCCATGGGGTTTTGGCCATTTGAAAATGGATATCCATCATATAAAAAGAAAACACATAGTTTGTCACCTGCTGATGTTTTTTATCTTGGGAAACCCATAGCGACGCATATCTGGTTGCGCGAGATGTGTTGTCTGGGGCCTCAGGGAACTGCAACTCAAGAGGTTCTCGCCATCCTACTAATGCAATAAGGACAAGTAGCCATGAGTAATGGAAGGGAATACCTTTCTCTTTCGCATCCTGAATGTATTCTAGGAATTCCGTCGCAATATAGTCTACCCAGTTGTAGCTGTAACCCTCGGCGCAGTTCATAGCAATTCGGATAACCGGGGCGGGCACTTCAGTGGGCCTGCACTTCCTCATGAATTTGAAGGCTAGGAGCTCTACTGCAAATCGGATGTGATGTTCCTTAATAGTAGAAGTGTGATACCCACGTTTTCCCTTTGTCAAGCCGAAACGTTCCTTCATGGTCTGGGCGAGCTTTGTATCCTCATGCTTTGACGGGAATTCGGTCGCCGGGTTAGGCCCTGCTTGGGGTAAACCAGTGATCCTCTGAATGAGCTCGCCATTGATAGGGATTTTGTTGTCTCCTATTCATAAGTAGCCATTATGAACTAATTCCAGCAGTTGCTTGATTACTATGGTCATGTGTGTGCCGCGACCGAAATGGGGCACGTCAAGCATCTTCAGCAGGCCAGCGCGATCCAAGCTAGCAGCCCATCGTTTAACTTCTACCAATGTCACCGTGTCGTACTTGACATAGTGCAAATATGTTTCTGGTGTGAACTACAGAAACTTACTACGGTCACTGGTATCATGGTCAGAATACTTAAGCTGATCTATCTTCCCGGTCATGGACCCAACCAGCTACACACTCGATGCCAGAGAAGGAGTGTTTATTGTGAACTGTTTGTTTTGCCGAGGAGGTTTAACTCCTGGATGAAGAGGTGGGACATATTGTGGCCATCGTGGTGCAATATGCTCTTCTTCTTGGCTTGGTATTTCTACTAAACCAGGCGGATCCATTCCATAATCCTCCGATGTTTGCCCAGACTGTTTGTGGCGATCTTCGTTCCTCTTAGAACGAACTTCAGGCTTAAACTGTTTCCTAGTAGACCGTGTTTGCATTGGGGGAATCGGTGCTGGTAAGGTGTCCTCACGTGCTACAGGTGCAAGGGGGGGGTGGACAATGTTCTTCAGACCTGTCTGTTCAAATTCGTTCAGCAAGTCTTGAAGTTCTTGATCAGTGGACATAGGGTTAATTGTGAAACTGCATAATGTGAAATGCCGATGCCTGGGGAGCTTCTTATGCAATCCATCGATCATTTTGGTCATAAATGCATATTGAAGGCACCAAATCTGACAGAGATTCTGATCCCACGGCACTAAATTTTGGTTGATACCTGTAGGACAGGCAATTAAGGCAATTAAAGTACCGGCGCCGTCAAATTGGGAGTGTTCGAACGATCGGATTTTCTGCTGCGATGCAAACAGTACCAAAGCTGCGTCATGATAAGGAATTTTGTCAGGGTAATTACCTTTGACATAGATATACAAGCTCTGCGACCAAAATGTGAGCTGCGTTCCTGTAGTGTTTTCTGTCGGCCAGCGAGGACGGGCCTGGGTTATTGCATTAGCACGAGAGACCTTAGCGGGCCGAGGCACAACCTCTGCGTACCGGGTTTCTGCCACAGGTGCCTGGGTAGGACTAACCCTAGGGACCAAGTCTATTGGAGATACAAGTGTCCCTACCCAATAATAATGCGGCAAGTGGTTCTGCAGCCTACTCTACCCGTTGAGCCTGCTGCACATCTTCTGGAGTTGAGCCATAAATCTCAAGGGGAAGAATGTCTGACAAGCTCTCCAGCCAGACAGGTACTTCTTCTGGACAGTCCATCTTCTGACTGTGGTGACTCCTAATGCTGAATCCTGGTTCTCCATTTTTGGTGACGCCTGCATTTGGGGGGGTACGGCCATAATGGACTCCTGTGGGTCTGTCGAACCATCAGAAGCGGTTAAAGTTTTTGTCTGCGAGCTAATCCATCTGAGGGACTTGGTAATTCTGGTGCATCTATGGCCATGTAGCTCATACAGTCGGTTCTGCCAGTGTTCTAAACCATCATCTAAATATGTCATACAGGAGCTGTTGCACTGCCAGTCCATAATACCTTCGGCAGTAGGCTCAATATAATATTCTTCCTGCGCTGTAATATTATAAATGTGGTCTAGAACATCCTGGTCATCATCTCTGAATGGTTCTATATATCTTTCTCCTTGGGATGGGTCTAGGGGTATGATAACTCGCAGACCATTTCCTTCGAATGTCATCTGTCTCTTCTTAAGGTTGATGATTGCAGCATTTGCCATAGCCCATTCGATTCCCAACAGATCTGGAAAAGGATTGCTGTCATCAATGATCTCAATAACTTCAAAATCGGCCAGAGTACTGACCCCATCAATATCTATTGGAACACTAAGGAGTCTCCCTAGGTGCACAATCCTTTGCTGATTAGCTAACCTCAATTGTATAGGGGACCAGGCGAGGGCAGGTTTTCCCATTTGGTCCCAAGTCTGCTTGGTTAGGACATTAACTTCTGATCCTAGATCCAAAATGACATCAGTCATATCATACTCCCCTATCTGAACATTCAATCTCATTTCCCTACCAGTTCTTTTGACATGATTAACAGTTTTCTCCTGATCAACTCTTCTCTGAGGGTCTGTGAAAGCAAGAACTTTTTGCAACTCCTTTAGAGCATTCTGATTCCTCAAGAGTTTCATACAACTCTGTAAGAAGGAGGAGAGTGTACTTACTTTATCAGTCGAAGCATATTGCGGCTGCGAGTCTTGCTGAGGTTGCTACGCAGGTACTGCTGTAGTGCTAGGTTCGGCAATATCGCACTGAGCCTCCTTGACTGGCTCTTGGGCTTGCGCAGTAACAAGTGCAGGGACTTTCTCGGCTGCCTTACGAACGCACGCCTCGACAGGCTGTTTCTGAGCATTCGATACGTGATTCGTAGCTCCACTCTAGGTGACAACATTGATGGCTGCAGTAGGTCTCTGCTCAACAAAAATCAACTGAATATTCTGGGTAGGGCCACTGTTGTTTTCCTGAATCTTGGCGATCAACTGGGGGCACTGCTCAATCACGTGATCGACTGCACGGCAATACTGGTAGGTTATCGTGGGGTTCCGACAGTCGCGAGCCAGATGCCCAGCTTGGTTACAGTTGTAACACATGACCTGGCCTCTACCTCTTCCGGCCAATCCACCACGGCCACGACCTCCAAAAGCACCACTTCCAGAGGCACCACCTCGGTAACTGTAGCCATCATTACTCTGCCCTTCATTTTGGACTCGGTAAGCATCATAAGTATGCTCTCTCATAAGGTCATAGCTACGACACTCCTCTTCAGTATGCCCTATGGACTTACAGAACTTGCAGTAGGGGTTCTTGGGGACTTGTACATATCTCTGGAGAAGATGGCAGTTTTCAGGGCGATGTTGGCCAGTGGTCCGACAGATCTCACAATATAGAACACTGGGGTTAAATTGGTTTGGCGCACCCGTGTTCAGGTAAGTTCTGGCCACAGGACACTGGTCCCTGTCGTGACCTTCTGTCTGATGTTGCGTACACCAAACCTCCTCTCGACTGGTTTTATCTTTCTTCATATTCCAGAGCTCCAAGGCCATCGCAGCTAATTGCACTTGAATTTGAGAAATTCCAGATGCATCTTCGACAGGGGCGGTCTCAAGCTTCATTGCGATTTCCAGAGCCTCTTGCTGGTCAGCAACCTTCTGTTGCATGAGTGGGGTTCGGATATGTGGTAACAATGCTGCAATAAACCGTTCCTTGTGCTATGAAGGACTAATGGTAAAGCTAACTTGTTCCAGTAGAACTTTGAATCTCTGGTCAAAGTCCCACACTGATTTGCCGCGCCGCTGCTGGATCTCTTTCAGTTCGATGATAGACTGCGATTCTAATTTGGGCTTCTTAAATTCTTTGATTATAGCTGCCTTAATCTCAGCTAAAGTAGGGCTTTGAGTACTGGATAATTTCATGAACCATGTCAGGGCCCGGTCCCTAAAATAAGTGATGAGCTGTGCACTTCGGTCAGCTGGATCCGTAATGTTCCTCGCGTTCCAAACTGCTTCACATAAAAACCAGAACTGTTCTGGATCCTCTGATCCAGTTCCTTTGAAAATAGGGAGCTTAATATCATTAGCCAGGTGGGCCATGGTGGATCTAGGGGGTGGGGAGGGGGGCAGGACGTCGATGGGGAGGGATTTACTGGGGTATATTGACCTGTGACAGGAGTACTCGGGCTAGGTTGACTATCAGACTGCGACGGAATTGCAGGGATAACAGGGCTGCATGACGGGATGACTGGAGGGTTTCGAACTGAAGGGTGTTCTTTAGGGTCTGAATCTTCATGGTTTATAGGAGATGGCGTGGTATTCTGTCCTAAGGAATAGGTTCCAAAGTCTCGCTTGTACCTTTTTCCACTTCGCAGCAAACCACTTTGCTTAGTGAGGGTGTTGTCACTTGCAAACATATGTTAGTAATACAAAATCTAACAGTCTGATTCAAATAGAAAGATTCCTTTTTCAGCCAATAACATTTTAATTCTCAAACTAAATGAATTCAACAGCTTACCCCTTGGTCCTTGGAAGAACCTTCACTCGGCTTCACTAAAATAAGTGCTCGTGTAGATGGCAAACTCGGTCACAAAAGCCTCGAGAGTCCGCGTGGTCCAGAAGTCAACCGCGCGGGCGGCGGGAGATCTCGTTGTTCATGCTTTTTAATATATTAACTCTTGCGGGGGTCCAAACAGAAAACCGCCCCTCACGGAAGTTCATTCTTTGCTCTACTAACCTGGATAACCACTGGTGCAACTCTATGTGGATATTACCAAAGAAAATTTCATAAGCATCACAAAAAACATACCTTTGTAAAAAGTCGCTTGCGCTAAGTCGCGGATTTGTGTTCTCTTGCTCAGGGAATCTCAAATAGGTCTTATTAAGCCAATCACTGATGTCCTTCATAGAGGGCCTCCAGAACATAGCCCTCGAGGTACGACGTAAACCCCTCTTGAGTAGATACTGAGTTCTACCGGCAACGGAACCACTTTGTTGGGCAATAGGGCAGACCTGGGTTTTAATCCTTTTGCGTCGCACCAACAAAAGACCCACAGTGTTGGCCCTTTCGGCAACAACCTGCGCGCAGGTTGCAGTCTCACCCGAAACAGCTATGGGGTGCCGTAGAATCAGGTTTCTGCAAGCAGAAGAGGGATATTACTGTACCTTTAGTCTTTACCAATCTAGAACCAATTAACACAAAACTTCGACAAATATATATATAACTTCGCATATAGATAAACACACAGTGACTTGCTTAACCCTTTACTGGGAATTCACAACGAAGCTATTTGTTAGCAGTGATCTTATTTATCAGATATATATATTATTAATGCATAAATATAAACAGAAACATAAACAACACAAGAACCGGGTGATTCCATGAAGATGGGTAACACTTTTTGGCCAAATTTGGCGATGAAAACCTGATTTTTTACTCATGTACTAGAGAGAAGCCCTGAAAACGCAT